>CM034152.1:363353936-363953936 GCA_019776745.2 Taxus chinensis | reverse complement strand
AATATTTTCCTCGAATCTAGTTATGGTTTCAATGTTGATTGTAAGTGTAATTTTCTCTCATTTGAATGTTTTTTTATATTAATTCAAATTGATATTAATTCCTGATGACTTTTGCAGCTCATGTCAGCAAATCAAGATGAGGAGTGGATACGCAAGATGTTGCACACCACTTTCTTGTTGCCTTGATTTATTTGTTTCAAGCCTGAATTATTATGCAGGGTCGACAAACTGACATTCCAAATTGGGTTGTTGCATACATTCTTGCAACAATCAGAAATAAAAAATTTGACTGGTGCACATTTCTATCTAACAAGATAAAGGCTGACATTACCAATGCATCAATTTCAGAAAAACCAGTTATTCATTCCACAAACTATCTCCTAGCTCTTTATTATGAGGCTTATTATAATTTAAAAGATGAACCAACTCCAACTTGCACAAATGAGACAATGAAGAATTTGTCAATTCCACTTGAAGAGTAGTAGGTAAATAGTTCATATTCCATCTTTACCAAGGGTATTATTTTTTATGTTTTTCTCATTATGATCGAATCTTTGTGCACTAATATAATGTAATTTTCATTGTATATTTTCTGTATGTAGAAAATATTTTTTTGGGTCACTTCCACAAAAAAACCCTGCATCGAGAGGAAGAGGCCAACAACATGTTGAGGCCTCGGGAGAATCACAATATGAAATCAAAGTTCACTCATCAGCTGATGCCCAAGTATTTGCATTAACAAAATGATAGAGACGTAATACCCTTAACATTCAAAGTAGGGTTGTTTACATTTTGATTTTACCATTTAATGATTTACCATATTGAATTGACATGTAGTTCTTGCACTTGCAGGGACTTTGGACTACACGCGTGCTTCAAAGGAAGCATCACCAACTCACTCGGTATAATCTCATGCAATTTTCAAATCTCAACAATAATTACCACCATCAGCTCCAACTGAAACAATTCAAACTTTGTCACAGCCCCCTAGGTTACACAATCAATTCATACCATAACAAAATCCTACTCAATAAGGTATGAATTCATTTATTTTGTGAGTTTTTTTAATACTTTTACATATTATTTAGAAATTACTAATTACTAATGATTTCTGTTCAAAGTTGATAGCAATCCTTTGTCTTCTACTCAAAATCTGCAAACCCCACCTACTCAATCAACCCCGCAATTATGATTCAAAATGGTGACCAGAGGTTCAAGACAAAAGACCATTGGTAAAAGCATGCCTTTGCATTGCACCCTTATTGGGACACTAAATATTCCGTCGTCATTCGCTATTCCAACCCTCTCTCTCGCTGGATGTCCCACTCTAACAGGGAAATCAATTTTGAATCAAATAACTTTAGATGAAGATTATTTGGGCATTGATAGTAGTGACCCAACTGGTTTTTTCAACACACGTGATATGATTCAGGGCCAACAGGTATATTTCCATCTCAATGTACTTTTAAATTTATTTAAATTTTCAACATTTCAATTTCAATTTTAATATTAATTTCTATTATTGCTATTAGGATCAGCACTCCCAAAAGCAAAAAGATGCAGCATATGTTGCTCGACCTGAAAGTTGCCATACTTCTCCTTCAAAATCATCCTCTTCTGATACAGATAGTGATGACTTGCCAACATTTCCTTTGGAGAACTTGATTGGCTATGATTTTCAATCCCACATGAATGAATTTATCATGCCTCAAATCAGTGAGCTCATTCAATGGGAGTGAAGGGAAAAAGTATTAATATTTGCGATAGTAAGTCGTTATGATAACCATTGGAAAAGAGAGAGCTTATTTTCTACAGTCACAAATCAACCTGTGAAGATGGATGCATTATTCATCAGAGCTAAAAGTGGGACTGTCGCATATAACAACACCTATAATGACAATATTTTAGATAAAGTATTAAAAAGATTGGAAAATATCAGTGTTGAGGCCCAGGCCTATTTCAATAAATGGTCTAAGGACAAGGATATGGTGGCGATTGCAAATGCCGAAAGAGATAGAGCTGTCGTAAGTATAATCAATTTGAAAAAATATTTTTTATTAATTTCAATAAAAATTAGTTTTTTAATATGTTTAATTGACTTCACTCTTTTTTTTGCAGCTGAAATATGAAAATTTAAAGAGTCAAAATAAGGTGTTGTAAGTTCACTTAGAAATGACAAAGAATAGTTTATTTGCAACAATTAAGATGAAATAAAATATTGTTTTGGTTAACAAACAAAACAATACACTTAAGCAGATAATTAAAGAAAATGGCTACATCCCTGAGATTTTATGCAAAGAAAAGGAAACAAAAGATCCTTCTTTGACACCCCATGGAGATGCTACAAAGGAAGAAGAAGCAATCGTCAAGAACCAAGATAGGAATGCTAAGGACATGATTAGTTTGGGGATAATTGAGGCAAGGAATATAGTAGGGTCTGGTGAAAATGTTAATGATTGAGGCTTGAGGATTGGGGAACCTCAAAATTGAAACTTTAAATATTTTATATATAGAAGAATGAAAGTTGATACTTGAATATTTGTTTAATTTGAAGTTTGGATTTAAACTTTATGCAATATTATCTCTGCTTGCAATGATGGTCATAGTTACATTTATCATTAGATGTGGATGTCTGGATAATGAAATTAGAGTAGATGTGGTTATAGTTATTATCCATTTATTCATTTAGAATGTGGTTTTATGTGGACATTAGGTGTGGATGTCTGGATAATGAAATTAGAGTAGATATGGATGATGATGAATTGTACATGACTAGATGAATTGTATGTTGTTATATTTTTATATAGAACTTCTATATTGTATATGGTGTTTATGTTTGATGGATAATCATGATTCATGGATTTAAACTTTATGCAATATTATCTCTGCTTGTAATGATGGTCATGATTACATTTTTCATTACATGTGGGTGATGACATCTAATATGTTTGATGACATTAGAATAGACATTAGAATGGATCATCCATTTATTCATTTAGAATGTGGTGTTATGTGGACATTAGATGTGGATGTCTCGATAATGAAATTAGAGTAGATATGGATGATGATGAATTATATGTGACTAGATGATGATAATGGATAATTGTTTTAAGAAAATTAAGAATGTGGTGTGACAGATACATCTTAATACAGTAAAAGCTTCTTCTCTCTATTTTAAATTTTGAACTCTTTAATATGTATATCATTTCTTCACATTTATTTTCAAACCTTTATATTGAATTGAAATGAAAAAGCTCAAAGGAAAAAAAGAATGTGGTATGACACATATATCTTAATATGGTAAAATATTCTTCACATTTAAAACTATGGCTAAGATAGGGTTTAAGGTACCTCTTGTCTTCTTGAGCAAGCTAGACGACCTTCAATTCTCGAGAATTCAACACAAAAAATGGATAAGGATTAGAATAAAAATGGGTGAGTTTCTTGATAATATCAGTCCCAAGAAGTGAGAGATTCCTTAGATGGATGTCAACCCACATTTTTCATAAACATCAATGAAATGAAGAGAAATTAAAATGTAGAATCCAGATCTAACCTAAGAAAATTAAAGCAAACTAGAACATGTTCATATCGAAGGTGACACAAATATCAAGAATGCACTGCAGAGTGGACAACAACTATACCAGACACTAAGCGTGGAAGAATATGCAAGAATCCAGATCTGAGCTTTGAAGACCTTGAAAAATACAACATCAAAGTGGTTTGAAAATTAAAAATACCAATGAAATAAATCTGATTTTAATAAATAATTAGTATTTGAATAAATATTTGAATAAATGTAAATATACATACCTGTAACATCTTCGATGATAACTACAGATCAAAAATAGCCTCCTCACTGTCAATATTTGCATCTGCAGAATTACAATGGTATTTATGTAAAACTATAAACAATTAAATTAGAATCTATTAATATGAAATTGAATAAATAAGAACAGTTAAAGTGTAATGTCAAGGTGATACCTATTTAAAGCTGAAACAATCCATTTTCAATAGCTTCTTCATATTCAATATTTGCATCCGTAGAGTTTGAAGATGCACCACTTATAGTCTCATCATTGAGATTACTTGGACTTGTAGTAGTATTATTTACACCTCTTCTTTCGGCAAGGGAATTCCAATGCGCAATAGCTCTGTCAAAAGGAAAGGTTTCCAAAGAGTAGTGAGAAACATAACACCTTATGCAACTTTTGAGATTTTTATCCAACCTATTTCTTAGTTTTGATTTAATAAAAGATAAAGCACTGAAAACTCTTTCATCCTCCACAAATCCCAAAATCATTGTTTGGCACAACTCATACAACCAAAAATATTCACTGATGTCTTCCTGTAACACACTACTTTGGTAGATTTTTTGCCAGAGCCTTGTAATAGCACCACTCTCTGAAGGTTTTTCTAAGAGTTTATAATGTGACCTCATTGTCGTTGCAAAATTAGTTGATTGAGTCTTTATTAAATCAACATTCAATATACCTTTTATTTCAATACCCTCGACCTCTGATGTCTTGCTGAAATGATCCAATATTGTACCCATGTATTTATGGAAAAGCTTACTTACAAAATCAACACGACCACCTTCTGTATTCCAAAAAATTTGGATTCATCACACCCATGGCTTCAAGAATTTTGTCTTTGCTGAAAACATTCTCTAATTTATGATGCTAAGGATTCTGTAATTTTTCTGAGTTTTATTCTTGTTTCAATTACTACAGAATCAAATAGATTTCGTGTCACAGGAACTTCTTCTTTTTCCGTTGATGTAACATCTTTACTTTTTTGTAGAATGTGCAGTGGTATCTCTTTCCTACTAACATGGATACAAAGGTGATCATGGATATTAAATCTCAAAAAGTTATTAGGATGGTTAAGATCTAATAAAACTTTCCAAGTTATAAAAAAAGGTGTATCAAAACTATCCATGGGGAAGTGTACAGGGCATCAAGACTCATACATACCATTTTTCTCATTCATATAAAATCAACAATATAGGTTAATCTCCCTTGTGCATACTTCATCAATGTATTGATCTCCTGCAACATTGGAAGAATACTTACCAATGTAAGAAATGTCTCCAAATCAGTTAGATGAAACAATAATTCCCTCACCCTATCAATTGCATGACGATATTTGTGCATGAAACCAACCAACAAAGGATACTCCTCACACACTCTGCATGCAGGCTCATACAAAGAAATCCACCTTGTCTCAACATCCTTCAGAAGTTTTTTTGCCATCTGTAATTCCCATGGAAAATTTATAAAACTCAAGAAATCACTTTGGGATGCTTTCCATATAGGCATACAATGCTCTTATAAGGTCTTCTACTTTTGCACTATTTTCATAGTTGCTAACGATTTTATATGCTAAATTCATTTTGTGAGCCATACAATGAATTTCTAGTATATAAGGGGCCACTGATGTTTACAATCGAACACACATCCCAATTTTATGACCCTGCATGACTGATGCACCATCTACTCCCATGCACACCAACTTCATAGCAATTTCATTAGCAGTCATGCCAAAAATTTCTTTCAAAAGAGAAATAACTAGTTTATATAGGTTTTCTGCATTGCAATTTTCAACCATTTTTTGAACACCCAATAAATGTGGAGTCCTCATATAATTTTCTAAAGTATAAACATGTATACATACCCATGCGATGTTGTCAACAAATGTCACTTCATCAATTGACAAAGAGATAAACTTTACATTTTTTACACACTCTTTCAAATCTTCCTTCTCAATCATAGCAAGGCATTTAGCCATTTCCCATGCATTTTTGTCCTACTAATGAGATAGGGGAACATTCTACATTCTATTATATTTATACAAAGTTTTGAAATCGATGAAATCTAAAATCGGTCTTCCTTTCTTAAGGATGTGGAATAAAGTAGAAAACTGTATGAGTTTAGCACATAAATTTGATTGATTCATCTTACCAATTTGCGATGCAATCATTTTGTCATTTTCTATGAGAAATCCATGTCTTTTCTGATCTGCCTCATATTCTGCCACATATTTCACATGCATGCATTATTTTTTAGTTTTCCATCTGCGTGTTTTAATTTTCTAGGCATCTTCCCATGTTACAATGAAATATTATTTTTCATAGTGTTTTTCAATTGTGTCCAACTTCAGTTACATTTTTTGCTGCCTTCCACATTACCACCTACATATTGTACATGTACATTCTGATGAAATTTCTTGAGAATTAGCTGGCTGTACAGGTTCTATAAATGGAAATTTTGTAGCGCAGTCAAACTTGTATGTCTTACCAAGTGTCCACATATTCTTGTTCATTTTCATAGTTTTATTGTTACGAGTAGAGATTTTAGGAATATCACGATCTTGAGGTTTCCTTTTCCATGAACCACTATTTCCAATTTTTACCATAAATTGTCATGGTTACACATCAATAGTATCGTTCATTTTCCACACTATTTGCTATTTGAATTTTGTGTTACATTTTACACTCCTAGTTACACAAGAATATCTTCAATCTCTACCATCTGACTGAAATATCTTCAAGCCCTGTATGGTATCATTATACTTGTTATTTGGCTGATACTGAGCATAATGCATGTCCACTTCAATAACACCTTCCACACAATCTATGCTCAGATTGATTTCAACAGGAGCTCTATGGGTGCTGGTGGTTATGGTATCTAAACCAACAGAGTTTCAAAAATACTTGAACAAAGACTTTTGAGTTTTTTTGTAACTTGTTGGGTGTTCTGAGCACTAGCAACTTCCATTGTTCTGAGCATGATAAATTCGAGTCAAATAAGCTCCTGGTCATTCATCAACAAACACACCTTGTCATGTGTCAAAAACACTTCAATGTCACACATCAACCAAAACACCTTGTTGCACGTCAACTAAAATACCTTATCGGGCGTCAACAACAATTCCTTGTCACGTGTTAGTAACAAAAAGTTTTCTTGCGTCAACTAAAACACCCTATCAGGAATCAACCAGAATACCTTGTCGCGAGTCAAAAATAGTTCCCTGTCATGCGTCAGTACCAGAAACTTGTTGTGCATCAACCAAAATAACCTGTCACGTGTCAACAGAGAATTCTTGTCGCACATTAGCAGAGATTTCTTGTCATGCGTCAGTAGAGAGATCTTGTCACACGTCAAGCAGAGAGTTCTTGTCATGCATCAACAGAGAGTTCTTGTCACTTTTCATGCATCAACAAATATTTCTTGTTACACGTCAACAGAGAGTTATTCTTGTTGCGCGTCAACAAAGTCTTCTTGTCTTCCGTCAGTTGAATGCTTTTATCTGAAATATTGTACTTTGTGTACTGGCTTTTGTTGCTTCGTAATTTTATCGTACTTGATAATAGATATGCTCCTAGGTGGTATGAGTTAGCAAGTAGTGTTCTACCCCGTGAATAATATAGGATTATATAGGGGATATTGTAAAGAGGTAGGTGAAGCTGACCCCTAAAAAAATTAAACTGTAATTTTTAGGTGAACATGTCAATGACCCACTCCAAAAAATTCACCTTTTCAATTTTTTCTAAAATGGAATATTCACCATATTACAAATATTCACCACTAAAAAAATCCCTGATTATAATTGATTATAAGAAATAAAATGCATTCTATATTTGGAGGCAAGTGCATGCTATAGGAGAATTTTTCTGAAGACTAATCAAGACTATGTTTGTGCTAGTAAATTTCCCATTTCTTTCCCTAGGACATTAGCACCTAGGGGAGGACACAAGTGCCATGCACTATTTTCTGGGTCTAGGTGCTAGTGTTCATACTACATATGAAGTACAAGTCTTATTCTAGATTGTTCCGTGATTATATACCTATGTTGTTTCTATATTGTGCTGATCTAAACTGTAGCTCTGAGCTACTATAGGGGTGATTTGTTCACACAATGTATGCCCCCCTTATTTGGTGTGCATGCATAATCAATAGGAGAATGAAGCCCAAAGGAGAGGACCTGATAGGGTATGTGCTTTGTAGAAAAAAGACACATGTAAACAAAGTGGGCTAGTAACAAGTGTTAGTAGTAAAAGTAGCTAGTCATTCAATATAAAAAAATGTAACTATCAAGTGTGAAAATAATATGGACCATGAAAAGTGGGTTTTATAATAGGAAATTTCTCACAATGTCACAATATAATTAGGGCTGAAGTGGCCAAAATCATACAATGATCATATAAGACATAAGACATAGCTCACAAAAAATAACATGCAATATCAAACAATAGTAAGAAAAATGTGATAGATTGCCATAATTGTATATAGTCCTACAAGGAAAATGCTATACATGAAGCACATGTTATCATGTTAGAAAGATAAAGAGTATGTCAAAATAATGTATATATCAATGAGAAGTAAAGTGACATTAGTAGTAAAGAATGTGAAAATAGAACATGTAATGTGTAGTATTAAAGGTAGATGCCCCCAGGAGCTTCAATGGGACTGGAAAGGGAATCAATATCAGGTATCATGCATCGTGTATGGATATTTAAGAGATATTCATTCACTTATATATACCAAATTAATGCACATGTGTATATAGAAAAATGTAATGACATATTGAGTATTCGTCTAACATAGTAAAGAAAGTGAAACATATAAATAATATAAGAAAACAAGAGTAAATACAACAAAGATATGAAAATGTTGTAAGATGTAAAGGTGGGAAGAAAGGTGTTCCCCTTAGTGGATGTGTATGAAATGAGGTTAATTTATAAATATCCCCTCAGCAATCAAGAATTAACCATAGAACAAGAGTGTGTCATCGAGAAATGAGTTTGTCGCATGTGAGTAGATGCTAGAAAAGATATGTCATGAAGAAAAGAACATGAAGTGTATAATGTGAGGTTCATTAATGTAGTGTGACCTTAATAGTCAACTGTGAACCATAGCATGAGAGTGTGTCATAGGGTAATGATGGTATAATGTGTGTACTAGCAAATTGAGTATGCTAAAAAATGTTAACATGGAGTGCGAAGCGTGAAGTGTAAGAGCAAACACTAGAGATGATTGATAGTGTTAGAAGGGGGAGAAAGCATGATGCCCCTAAGTGTACAAGGAGCGAAGACTATCCAAATATAGTGAAGGGAGAGATCCCTCCACCCAATATTCGAAGAGATAAAGGAATGTAACAATGATCTAAGGCCGGTGGTGTAGGAGAGTAACTATATGCATGTAAATGAGACTGTTGCGAACAAGGAGGTGGAGAACATTTTTGAGAAAGGGATGCCCAAGTAGGGGAATTACACTAACAAGGTGGACTAATGGACTGAGGAGAATGACAAGATTGAGATGTAGGTTGTGCACAAATGGGAGAAATATGTAACATCCCGCTAATTAATCCTTTTTATTCGATATTTAATTATTCAAATAATTATGAATAATGGGAAAATGAACATTTATTCGAATAATTAAGTATTGTTATTTTTAGATGATGGTAATTATTCATTTAAGTACTTAATTATTATTAAATGTAGTTTTATTTTAATGAGGTAATATGTAAGTCTTGTATAAATTTTTGTGTTGGGCATCAAGTTGATTAAGATGACACCGTCCTTAATCGATATGGTCGTCACACAACATTGTTTTTGTGTTGGCGCCCATATGGACTAAGGCTGATGTCGCTCCTAAGTCAACTTGCACGTCACATCGTAACAAGGTTGGGAGTAGTGTATATTATGCTATGGTATTTGTTTATTGTGACATAAATCGTTATGGAGTTGGCATTTTATCGTAAAAATAATAAGGATTAAATAACTTGGTAAATGGATATGTTAACATTAAAGTTATGATATTATTTTTAAATAATAAATGGAAGGGGACCATATGGCCACGCCCATCGAATGGTTTAGCTTATGTGTTAATTATAATTGAATTAAATTCAAAATGGTAAAATAATACCATAGGGTGCTTGGATAAACATTAGTTTGGATTGATTATTATTTGAATCAAATTAAAATTGGTGTTGAACACCATATTGGCATATAAAAAGGTTTAATGATCAATGTATCCACTTTTTATGGGAAACTCATGTAGAGGGGAAGATTGAAATTATTGAATTAATATTCAATTTTGAATAAGGGGAATCCCCTTCCACCATGGATTGGAATTCATAAACCGTCAAGTTAGTAGATGGTAGGTAGAAGAAGTAAATGCATTTGTAAACTTTGAGAAGCGTGGAGGAAAGGGACAAAAAGCTAGAGTCTAGTTTTGCATTTCATTCAACTTGTAGTTAGAGCTCCAGTCATGGAGACATTCTACCAAAATTTTATGGCATCTGTTGGAATCAATTTTTATGAGTAACCCTATATTTATTACGAGGAATGTAATGTGGAGGTTTGGTTGTTTTACAGAGCTGGAAATTTTGCACTGAGGGAAATCAATAAGGGTTTCAAAGGGCAACTAGAAGCTAAATTGAGGAACCCAAATCATTTCAGGCAAGGGGGTTACTCTTCTTACTTCTTTGGTTTTCGATTGATAAATAGATTGTTATATTTTTTTGTGGTTTTGCATTATGAAGGGTATTTAGAAAATATATTGTGAACTAGTTGTGAATCTTTGTGGGTTTCGAATTTGGGGTCTTCAATGAAAACATATGGCTGATTTTCTTTGAGTATTTTGTTGTGAGTGTTTTGCTTAGATTTGGGTTTGAATAAAGTGTTGTTTAAAATTATATATGAGATCTTGTTAGTGTTGAACTAGTGTTCTTCCACTAAGATCGATTGGCTATTATTTTTCTCCCCTACCTGCTGTGTTGTTCTAGTTGAATAAAATAAGGTATTATTGCTACCTTGCCACTTCCATTGAATAAATCGAATGATTCACTGATTTTTATGAGTATTTTAGAAAACGTACGACTGTAGGGTTTGTGTAATTTAACTAGTGAAGTTTTGTGGGTTTTCAAACTTGTATACTTTCTAGGAATTTGTATGGCTGTTGGGTTTGAAGTATATCCTGAAAAAATCTTATGGGTTTCCGTATTTGAGTTCAATTCAGTAAAAACATATGGCTATACCTAGTTTTTAAACTATATAGAATGCTTTACCATAATGGGGGTTCGAATAAAAATTTGATAAATATGTTTGGAGGAATTTCAAACTTGTTTTCTTTCAGTAAAAATGTATAGCAATTTTTTTCTTGTCTGTGACATTCAGTGGATGATCGATTGATGAGGTGGATTTGGTTAGATAATAGAGTAAATTTGTGAAGGGAATTATTGTAATATGATGTCCTTGGGTAAATGAAGTTTAACCCTTAGGGGTATCTGTGGATTTTTTTAAGTGATTCCTTATCTTCAACAGGGTTCATAAGATAAATTTTCATTAAGGATTCCTGACTGATTATGGCTTTATTTGACTATTTAATCTAATGGATATTATCCCTTGACATTCAGGTTTTATGGTAGGCATTTAATTCTTGCATAATTTTTTTAGTGGAATTGATTGTTTCATTTTGTGATATGAAATAATAAAGTATACTATTTTCTTGCATGAAAATAAGAAGTGAATATGTAGTTCTTGTCTATGTTATAATTGTACTAAACTCCTGTAGGGACATTTGGATAATGATAATACACTAAATTAAAAGCTAATGGTTCAGTTGGGTAAGTTTATTTCTTGTCATTTTTATTTATCTTGAGATCCTTGTTACTCGGAGGGTTGTATCATTTGATCCATAAATTTTAATTTAATGCATTTCATTTCATTATTTGATTTAAATTAGTTAAATCTGCTTTCTAGAAAATTTTAAAAGTGAAAAATACAATGGGAAACTCTGGCAATTTTTTTTCAGAATTATTTACTTAGTCGATTTTATCGATTAAAATTATATGGATGAATTTTATGGCATTATAATTATTTTGTAATAATGTTGGATACAAAACATATGAAATTTTCCTTGAATGTTAAATAGCTTAAATTCATGGATTGGTTTGATTCATGTGTGTGTGAGGATAGTGGTTTTGACATAGATCATGATGTCGAATACTCCGCTAATCGCATGGTTTGTGATTATAGAAGTGGGAGGTTTGTATGTGAAGTGATCCTTCAGGAACACTTCACATATATATCCCCATGCTTCTTCCATCACCAGCTATGGGATTGCTAGATGATTCTAGCTCCCTATCTATTGCGGAAGCATTACCATTACAATGTTAGTTAAATTAAAGTTACGATGACTAATATAATTTATTTATAAAAAATATAGTTAGGCGAGTAGATTAAATTCTTGTCAAATCTTTGAAATGACATCCCAAACCAGCAGTGACATAAGTTTTGTGATGATGCTTGGACATTTTATCACTGGCTTGTGAAGAACGGTGTTAGGTCTACTGAATTTTATTAAAAATCATTATTTCCATTGTACTTGTAATTATGGAAATTGGAAACTTGTATTAAACAAGTTGTCCTTGGTACTAGTAAATTTATGGACAAGACTTGTAATATAAAAATAAGTTGGCCGATTTCTATATTTCTAAATACATTGTCGTGTTATGGTTATTGATAATTATATGGTAAATTTGAAGAAGTTAAGGTTTCCCTATTTTGCTATCTTATGCTTAATAATAGGGATGGTTCATGACAATATAGATACACATCATTACTATTTGACTCTTTGTTATAGTAAAGAGTTTATTGTGGGTAAAGAAAAAGAATACTAAGTGAGTTAGAAAGCTGTAATTGGAAGGGAAAAATACATGATGATAGTCTGAACTTTTAAAAGATTAAAATCTGATTTGGGTGATATATTGGACCAACATATAGTGTTGATCATTATGCAAATATTGAGAGTAACCTAGTCAAGGATTAAAAAGACTAGTTCAATGTTAAGTATCAACTTTAAAAGGAATAAAATATGATTTTAGGGGTACGTTGGTTCAAACAAAGAAAATGGTGTATATGCATGTCCATGGAGACCTCTTCCCACCGCTGGCTGGGATTAGATAGAGGTTGTAGAAGACCTGGGGATCGAACTATTTCACCCTTATTTTGCTGACAAACCATGCATTCTGCCACAAAATTTTGGACATCCCCTTTGATCCCTTCCCTAAAGAAATATTGTTTGACTCAATGATAAGTCTTCAAGAATCTAGAGTGCCCCCCTACTGGAGAAGAGTGAAGCTCAGATAGAATCCTATTTTTAAGAGTGGAGTTCTTACATAGGTATAATCTATCTTTATACCATAAAGCATCCCCTTTCAATACAAATTTTTCAGACATTCTTGGATCATTCTGGAGATGATGAATGAGGTTTTGTGTGGTTGGGTCATTTCTCCATTCAGACCTTGCCTCAGCTATCCAATCTTCTTGTAATATGGATATGGCACATAACAAGGTTGCAGTTGAGTCATCTTTCCGCGACAGTGCATCCACAACTACATTTTCCTTCCCTTTCTTATAGATAATCTCAAAATCATATCCCAACATCTTGGAGACCCATTTTTGTTGTTCTTTAGATGATAAACGCTACTCTAAGAAGTATTTTAAACTATCATGATCTGTCTTCACTTTAAAGTGTCTTCCTATGAGATATGGTCTCCATTGCTTTACTGCATGAAGTATGGCTAGCATTTCCTTCTCATAAGTCAGCTTGGAAAGATTCTTACCTTTGAATTGACAGCTCAAAAAGGAAATAGGATGGCCTTCTTACATGAGAATTTCCCCCATACCCACCCTTGATGCATCACATTCAACAATGAATGTTTTGGAAAAATTTGAAGTAGCCAAGACTGGAGTGGTTTACATGGCCTCCTTTAGTTTCTAAAATGATTTGGTTGCATCCTCAATCCAATTGAAGGAGTCCTTTAATAAAGCTGTGAGAGGTGTAGTTATGCTTCCATAATGCCTTACAAATCTTTGGTAATAAATTGTAAGCCCTAAAAATCCTTGTAGATTCTTTAGGGTTTTTGGAACCTTCCACTCCATCATGGATTTGATCTTATTAGGATCCACTTCAACCCCTTCATGAGAGACAATGTGACCCAAATATTCAACCTCCTTGAGTCCAAAAGAACACTTAGAGGGCTTTGCATAAATTTGATGTTGCTCAAGGGTTTCCAAAACCTTATTTACATGATGTAAATGTTCCTCCCATGTTTTGCTATAAATTAATATATCATCAAAAAACACTAAGACAAACTTCCACAGGAATGACTTAAAAATAGAATTCATCAAACTTTGAAATGTAGAAGGTGCATTTGTGAGTCCAAAAGGCATTACTAGGAATTCATAATGGCCTTCATGTGTCTGAAAGGTGGTTTTATGAACATCCTCATCCTTGATTCTAATTTGGTGCTATCCCGAACAAAGATCAAGCTTTGTAAAATAAACAGCACCATGCAACTCATCAAACAAATCATCAATAACAAAAATAGGAAACTTATCTTTGATTGTGTACTTATTAAGTTCCTATAATCTGGACACATGCGCCACATGTCATATTTCTTCCGTACCATCACTACTAGAGAAGAATAAGTACTCTGACTATGGTGGATGTTTCATGCTCCTAACATCTCTTGTACAATCTTCTCAATTTCACTCTTTTACACATATGGGTACCTATAAGGTCTGATGTTAGGCGGTTGAATTCCTAGTAATAACTGAATAATGATCATGATCTCTCTTTGGAGGTAATCCATTTGGTATATTTTCAAATAAAATAGAGTGTGCATCCAACACTGCTTGCATATCTGATGGTTTAATGTCCTTAGAATGACGAGCCTCTAATTAAAAGAGTTGTGCCACAAATCCCTCTGCACCCATTTTTAGCATTTTGTGCATCTGATGAGAACTTACTATTTGTGGAGACTTTTCTCTTAAGCCTCTTAGCTCAAAAGTTCTTCCTTCAGAGTGAAATCGCATGAACAAGTCTTGGAAGTTCATCTCAATGGCTCCCAAAGTGGTAAGCCATTGAACCCTTAACACAATGTATACTCCTCCCATATAAATGACATACACGGGACTATTTAGTATGTAATCTCCCATGGAAAGCTTAATTCTATGGCATTTTCCAGAACAAGTAACATTACCTCCATCAGCAATCATTACTTGACATTCAGGAGCTGGATAAATGAAATAGTTTAGGCGCACTACGAACTTATGATTGATAAAGTTGTGAGTACTTCCTGAATCAATCACCATTGTGACCCTCTATTTTTTTAGGACTCCAACCACCTTTAGGGTTTGGGGGGTGCTAATACCTAAAATTGCATGACATGAGATCGTTGGCTGAGGATATCTTGACTCCTCCTATGGCTCAACCAAGACCTCTGACTCTGCATCTTCATTATTCTCTTCATCTTCACTAAGCCCATCAATGTAGAACAACTTATTTTCAGCACATTTATGTCCGGGTCCAAATTTACCATCATAATTAAAACATAACCCTTTTTCTCTTTTTTCTTCAATTTGTTGAGGTGTCAATCTAACTTGTCAAGGGAGTGCTGGGGCCAAGGTGTTGCGATCTTTGGTATAAGTGAAATGTTGTCTCCTACTTGAAACAATTTTCTCCTTTGCCCTTCTTTCCATAATCATCAAATCAGAAACCTTATGAGGATTAAACATACGCACCTCATGCTCAATTTGAACCTTAATACGCCCAAGAAATAGGTCATTCAGATTCTCTTCAGTAATATTTTCCACCCATAGAGAAAGGTTTTGGAAGTGATGAATGTAATCCTTAACAGATCTTGTCTGTCTCAACTTTGCTGATTAGCTTAAGTAATTATTTGACACACTAGAACTGTAGTGTAATTGCAACTCTTCAATGAAGACCGTCCATGTAACATTGATACCACTCTTCTTCCTTTGAGCACATAACCATCGATACTAGATGAATTGGTCAGGTTCGAGATACAAAGCTGCCATGGTCACCTTTTATCCTAATGGAATCTGATGTAGTTCAAAGAAATTATCCATTTGGTTGATCCAATTTAATGGATCCTTTCCATCAAAATTGTGCATATCCACTTTTGGAAACATAGTACGGGCCTGCAGAGTGCTCGTATTTGGATTGTGCACACTCGAAGAACCACTCTGGCTCATGTGTCTATTATGTTGACCTGAGGATCCACCTTGATTGACATAAGTATGATTACCCATCAGATGTGTACTAAATTTTTGCATGAAATCCTCCAATCTTTGTCCAATCCTATCCACATCTTCTTTGTTGGCCACCCTAGATTCGAGGTCTCTTAGGTTAAACTCAAGTTGGCTTACTTTATGGTCTGTTGAAGTAAACCCTAACCCTGAGGAATCTATAGTTATATCTTCTGTCTCCCACTCCTCAACTACTATCTCATCCTTTTTTTGTTGTTTTACCCGAAGTGATGGGATTCTTTTTTCCTCTTGTGGAAGGCCCTGTCATGATGCCCCAAAATAGTAGGATGTAGGGATCACGGTCAAATTTTAGGGTTTTTGATTTTGATAATAATTTGACCAAATATAAAAAAATTGAAGAAAAAAACCCCAATAAATTTTGTTTTTCTTTCTGAAAATGTAACGAATTTGAAAAATTTCCACAATTTGCATCCTAGGGAGCAATTTTATGGAAAAAACTAAATTCTTTATAACTTTTGTAAAATGAATAAAAAAAGTATGAAATTTTCCAGGAACCTTACTTTAAATGTTTCACAACTCTGGTAAAAATATCTCCCACCAATTCACTTTTTTTCAGAATATATGGCAGAAACAAAAAATTAGGGTTTTTACCCTAATTTTGGCCCAGATCGCAGCTCTGATACCACTTGTAATGAAATTACTTGTATAATTCAGATCATGAGAAAAAATATAACACCAAATAACATAATATTCCTGAATAATGATCTCAATATGCAATTATAATAGCTTCGCCACTTCGAGGGGGCAACCTCCAAACCATACAATAATACTCTAATGATGATGAAATACTACCTACAATCCCCTATGTATACTATTCATATGTTATGACCATCACCAAGGCTGACCTACTAAGCATGAGAAAGTATAAATGATATAATAAAATGATATGGTAAGCCACAAGTCGGCTACTCATATCCTAATACAAGCAATAGCTTAAGGGCGTAGCATTACCAAAGGCCTTGATATGAATGGTGGGATTAGTAGACCCATATAGATGAATGAATTCCACAAATATCCATGCTAGAAATATAAGGTGTTAAAGGATATTTTTGAAATTCTTGTAATAATTTGTTTTGAATTGGGGTTGGGTGATAGGCACCCCATTAGGAACATTTGGGAAAGGAGGGGATGTAGTGGCCTAAGATCTCGTTGGAAGGAGGTTGAATAAATGAACCATGTCAACTTGAATTTGGAAAAATTTATCTATAGTAATGTGTTTTCATGCAAATTCGTAACATGAAAAATTCCAAATTTTCAAGCATGACGATAGACCCAAGTGTAAATATTTTTTTCCAAAGCCCCTCCTAATTCATCCTTCGAGCCAGTCTAACTTTTGTGTCATAACCATCCTATCCTTGAAAAGCTTCATAATGTGTCTAAAAACCTTCCCAAGTTTTTTAAATATCATCATGGGGTCATCTATTTCATTAAGTGAAATGGTGTCAAAAGGTAAAATTTGTACTAAGCCATGAAAGGCTATTCTCTAGCCTTTTAAGGGCTGGTATGTATTTTCCGTGGTTGATCAAGAATCTTAAATTCATATGGATATGTCATTTAAGATCATAAAATTCAATATATTGGGTTTAGGAAGGTTTGGGAAAGTTTCAGAGGTTCTGAATTCAAAACACTGAAAGTGGGTTTTCGAGGCTTCAGGAGCTTGCACTAGAAAAAGGTACCTAAACTTCAATTGAAGTTTCCAGAAGCTCCGGGATGATTCAAGAGGAAAAAAAGATATTATCATAAATATAAAAGTATCATATAAATGATGGAGGTTTCACATATTTCACAACACCTAATCTCTTCTCTATGTAGACCAATCTCAATAGACTCATCATGTAGTCATGAATCAAAAAAACATTTCTTCAAGAAGGAGGTAGAATAGAGTATTAGAAATCCTCCAATTGATCTAAAAATTGGTATACAATTTCATCTAAAAATACCTCCTAGAACTCTAGGAAATTTTTCTTAATCATTTCAACATTTAGTTAAATTCACAGTTTAAAGCATGGTGCATTTTGGTGTCCCAACTGTTCTGAATGTCCCAACTATCCTAGATGTCTAGAAAACAAGAGATAATAGGGAGAGTAGGGAAAAAAAATCCACCCTACCCCCAAATTTAAGCCCCTAGACAATCATGTGACCTTGTTCCTCTCTGACAAGGTGCTAAGTGATCAAGTATGCAATTTTGGCTATGTATTAAGATTTCTAATGCTTGGGCACACTTTTATGCCCCAAATGTCCCAAATGTCTAGGATAGTTGGGATAGTAAAATGTCCCCCACCCATAGTTAATGCTCAGGTTCTTCATATGACCCCAAATTTCATCTTTCGGGTCCTCTAGCATTTCTCTCTAATCCCCCATGCTTACCAATAATTTCTCGTGACTTTTCAAGCCTAGGGAAGGGGGAAACATTTCTTGACCCAAATATATTAACTATCCCAATATAGTGGGGACAATAAAATGCACCCCTCCCCCTCATTAGCTCATTTTTTTAAGTCTTAGAGGTTGGAGCAGTTGGAATGTAAAGCAAAATATGGGATTCTAGGATCTTCGTAAGGATTTAGTAGTTAATAAAATATTCATTGGAAATATTAAAGATCCCTATACATGATGAAACTCTTACATTTTTCACAATACTTCGGAACTTCTCTAGATAGCTAAGTTTTTGAAGGCACACCCAATCATCCTGAGAAAACAAGAGCCATTTTAGTGAGTTTCAAAAAGAGTTGAAGTATGAGATCCATCCCATTATTCTAGAAATAATTTTTGGATTCAAAATCATATAAAAATTCACCAAAAAATACAATTTGGAGCTTTGGGAAATGTGTTCTCAAGTTTCCCATGATTAGTGATTTTTTCAGTAGGATATGGTGGAGGGATTTAATACCCCAACTATCCTAATTGTCCCAAATGTCTAGGATAGTGGTGAAATTTGGAACAAAAAAGTGTGCTCATGCCTATTTTTTCCATCTAGTCCATCATATGACCTTGTCGAATCTATGTGATGCATTCTAATCTCTTTTTCACCTCATTCTATCCCTTCCCGTTGACCAATGCCACAATGCCACTTGTCAATTCAAGGGTGAGGGAATATGGATGATTTTTCTCTCTTTAGAAGCTTCAATCCCACACTAATGGATATCATGATGTAGTAGAAAAAGGTCAACAAGGCACCTCTTCACTTCCCAGAGATCTGATAGTCGGAATCACACAAAAATCGGAGGAAACGATCCTTGAAAAATCTAGTTTCACGTGAACTATTTTTCGTGCCATGAAATGCCTATTTTTATGGATATGTAGGAATATGTTTTTCATCATAATTATTCCCTCCTCAAAGAAAATTTCAATTTCCTGAATATCTGGAAACTGAAACCATCCAAAATTCAGAGGGAAGGATCTTTGAAAAATCTAGTTTCGTTGAAACAAGTTTTTGCACGATGAAGTTGCTTATTTTTGTAGATATAAAGGAGTGATTTTTTCTTAGGATGCCACCCCTTTTCATACTAAATACATATTTTTATTATTGGTAGCCAAAACATTGTAGTATAATAGCCAAACTATTAAAAAACCACAATAGTACCATAGAAAAACAACATACCAAGATAAAAAAATATGCATACGATAAAATCCTTAGAACTCAACAAACCCCAGTATTTATTTCATGATCTTAGAAAAATGGTTTTTGATATTCTCCAATTTATATCTGATGTCTTTAAATTAAGTGTAATTCTTTGCCTTTTATTTTCCCTTGTTAATCTTCAGCACAAGAATAATGTAGGCAAGAATATTCAAATTACCCTTAACCATGGAAATGATATCACAATGTTTGTTTCTAATAATGCCCTATTCTTTTTCAACAAGTGAAATTTGTTTTTCCATTTCCTCCAACAAATGATCATCCTTACTGCCACTTTGAATGGTAATTTTGCATCCCTTGAATTTATATTTTAACTCTATACACTCCTTCCTAAGCTAATCTATCATATCATTTTGTAGGTTCAACTCATTTGTCATGCTTCCAGTACGAGGTTTGTTATTTTCAGGTCTCTTATCTCCCATTGCCAACATATTGAGAGCACCATAACCCTCACCAACTAGAGAAGTAAAAGGGTTAGGGATGCTTGTATGGTTGATGTTATCCTTCTTTTTGCAAAGGAAACAGTTAGAGGTCGGAGGTGGGGTTATCTTAGCAAGGGCATAGGGTGGAGCAGGGGGCATACGTAAGGAGTTAACCATAAGGAGGTCAAAGTGCTTGTACAACAGTAAGATAACACCATGATACAAAGGAAGGGATATTTTCCCTTGGATTACTAGGTTCACATAATTTTAAAACGAAGGGAACATGTAAAAGGGAAACTTAACAACAACATTCCTCCTAAAATTATTAAGAAACACCAAATGAAAGAAGGGAGTGACTTTAAACCAACCATCAAGAGTAAGATATCTCATTATAACCTAAATCACCTTGGCATAGGGTTTTGGAAATGAATCCATCAAGAAAATTCTCTTGGCATGAGCGAGGCTCTAATTTTCCTCTAGAATTTTAAATTTCCTCTTCTTTCTGTAGTGCACAACAAATGACCTATAGAAAAGAAAAGAAAATAATAATTAAAATAAAATTGTGGAGTCCATTGGTGGAGATACGGAGGAGGATAGTGATCCTTGTCAGAGCCACTTTCGCAGGTGCAGCAAGTATGGATGTGACCCGTCGACCTACTTTTTGTTTCCATTCACAATAATTCATGCCTTTAATTGAACTTTCCAGCTATTTCCATGAAGAAACCAAAAGTACATGTTGTGAGATTTAGCAGTATTGGATAGTTTCAATGATGCTAGAACATAGAAGTCATGGGTTCCTCATGAGGCAGTCACGCCGTTTCACCTATGCAACACATAGGTCTCTAACCCAATCATTTGAATTTACTTTACATACTCCCTGCCTGTGCCAAAACGCGAGCTCTAGAGTAGAGTATGCACATCCATCAAAGCATAGTGGAAATATGATTTTCTTTCCAACTTTCTCTCAGCCTGTGCCAAAATGGTGGTTTTGTCATATTTTGTAGTTACAAGTGCTCTGGCAGGTCTATATGCAAGTTTAAAAACGTGCACTTCTAGCATGTGCCAAAAACATGAGTGCATGAACCTGGAAGGGACATCCATAAAAGCATAAAAGATAGAGGGTTTTTGTTGGTTGTGTAGATGGAAATGGGCAGGGTAAGGGACATTACCTGTTGGGAAAAATACTTGAAGGAAATGTGGTTTGCAGCTTTTACACAAATCAATGTGCTTAAGGCGCTTTATGATGGTTAGAAATGCCTCGCCAGATGTCATCTCATGGAGTGCCATGGTTGCGGCCTGTGCCAGCATCCTCCCATCCTGTATAAAAAATGGGGAAGCTCTAGAACATGGTAAGGACATCCATCAAAGCATATTGGAAATCTGATTTTTTTCACTTTGCTAGCTTCCTCCCAATCTATGCCAAAATGGAAATTGTTTTGTCACGTGAACTGTTTCAATTGAATGCCTGAAATAAATGTGGCACCATAGATTGCAATGATAGAATGATTTGCACACATCAGATTTGTTGTTAATGCTATCAAAACTTTTGAGCAAAATGTAAGTGGCATGTTTAAAGCCAGATTTCATAACTTATGCTAGTGTTCCCATCTTGTGCCGGATGCGAGTTATGGAATAGAGTATGGGGCTGAGTGAAGAAATAGTGCATGAAATGCAGGTAAGAGTGTATGGATGTGTTAAAATGATTCGAGAACATGAAGCAAAGGGCAGTGGCAAGTGTAAAACAAAGATCCTAAATTTGTAGCAGCATCTCCTAGTTTTGCCAAGAGGACAACCTTGAAATGGGTATGTACCCATCAAAGCATAGCAGGAAGTGGGTTTCTCAGTTGTAGTAGTTTTCTGTACCTTTGAATAGATGTTCGTAAAAGGGATAAATGCATACAAAATTCAAGTGGAGGATTTTCTGAATGCACACAACCTGCTCGACAAAATTCTTAAGCGAGATGTTGAACCGAATCCTGCGGGTTTGATCGACTTCGTTCCTCTAGGCATGGTTCATCTCTCCTTACCTTTCATAATTCTCATGCTTTATTTCTCATTTGCAACTTAATAGAATTTTAAAATATTAGGATTATAATACAGTTAATTGTTTATATCAACTCATTGCCAAACAATGAAATGTCATGTTGTAACTCATGAAATCAAAATAACTCTTTTGCATTAAACCATGAACTTCCAACCTCATTTTGAGGTGATTTAGAAAAATTCCTACCCAACTAGATCGCTAAAATATTGTTTTATTGACCAGACAAAATTGACTTCCCAGTAATAAAGTTGATCATCTCCCTGTTTAAATAGATAATTTTTGCATTTTTTGGAGACTCTTTAAGTACCCTTTATAACTCTGAAAATGAGACGTTAAGCTTCATTTGTGTACCTTGTTATGTGAGGAGTCATCTTGACCTTTGGATTGAACCCAAATGAACATTTGTGATCTTTTTGCGCTCTTATAGGAGCCCTATTACACTGTTTTTACAGTAGTAGAAAGTTGTTAAATTTAGAAAGTTGGCTTTCATTTTGAACCACCATTTGAAACCTAGATAGAGAAATTAATATCCGTCTTCGTAAACCTCTCGTGTTTTTACTAGAAAATTGCATGGAACTTTCAGTTTAGGGAAAAACACTTTTCTGGATAGTTTGATAATGGCATTTTGTAGGCCTCTGGTCGTAGTTTGTCAAGGTCAAACTAGACCAATTAGGACCGGTGGCTTCAGAAAACTTGTCTTCGTTCGAAGACTGTTTTCCAGTTCTGAGTTTCGTCGACTATGTTGAATTCTCCTTATATAGGGGAATTTCTAGGAAGTTTCTCATTGCGCGTTCATCCATCAAACGTCAATTTTTGGACGTGGTTTTCTGAGTGCTCAAGCTAACTTTTGTTCATTTGCACTGGGTCAACTACGACCAGTGGCCCTGGAAAACTAGCTGCCAAACGTAAACCGTTAGCCAGTTCTAAATTCCGTCTGTTGTTATGAAATCTTGGTATATAAGCAGACACATATAAATTTAACCGTGGTATGTTTTCTTATCATGAGACAACATTTAAAAGTAGTTTCTTAGCCTCTGAGCCCGTTTTGAGCATTTTTGTAGTTAGTAAGAAAATGTGAAAATAGAAAGTTGTGGGACCCTTGTCGGGTTGTCAAACCACCGTGGAAACTTTTGACACATGTAAATAACTATTTAAAAAATCTATGGTGTAGCTTGTTGTGTGAAATAGAAATTCTTACAAAATGGTGTTGTCTCTCTCTTCCCTTCTCTTTCTCTCTCCTGGGTTACAAAATGAAGTGAAATGAAATGCATTGAATACATGTCTCTAAACCTTTTCTTTCGCTTGCAAATTGTAATGATTATTATATGTAAATGGGAAAAGTAAAAAATGTTAATTATGTTGGATTAGGGTGGATGCCATGGCAGCGAATTATCATTGATTTCATGCTCACGTGGTTTTGTAGGATGAAATAATAATGACAAAAAGGTGATGTGTAATTCATTAATTATCATTAAAATTTATATAGTTCATTTTTAAATGAATATATGTATAATGTAGTCTCATGTAACAGAAGGTTATATTTGATAATTTGTTGATATGTATGAGATGTTAGTTTTAAGGACATCTAGGAAATGTGCATTTAATCATAGGTTCAATTTGATTCATAGTACACATGGTAAAAAAGTTTCACACACACACACACACACACACACACACACACACACACACACACACATATATATACACACACACGGTAAATGAATTTGAAGTAATATCTTGTAGTGCATACTTAGTGTCCAATAAATGATTAATGAGTCATCTTGTGCATTCATACTTTGCAAATGTAATAAAGAGATTTAATCGAAAACACTCTACCCTTGTATAATATTGGAGCATGACTTGTTTTCATGTGTGATACTCCTTACCGTAGAAGAAATTGAATACCGTAGAATGAAATTAAACTCTGCACTCGATGGAACCTCCTAATTTGAGTAAACAAGAGCCCAAGAATGGGTTTATCGCCTTAGTCTGTATGTTTAGTGACATTGTCATAAACCTGTCTGATAGGAGTGACACAGTCAAAATTATTTGGAGTATGTAGAGCTAACTCCTTCGTATCCTAGTGGACTACCTTGTCTTTCAAAGATATATTTAAAATTAAATTTTCTTCATTAAATGAAATCCTTGTTGGATCCAGACGACATAGATGGAGGTTGTGACTTAGTTGTTCTAGGTCTTAAACTCTTGTTAATGAACTCCTTAGCTCTGCTCAGCTAAATGTGTTACCTTGGTTTCTATCAACATAACACCTTGTTCCTTTCTTGAATGTGGTTTAGCATAAATATGTCCTCTCGCTTAAAACTTATATATAGTTGAGGGGTAGATCCTTAGGTGAAGTTGGAATTAATCTAAAACTCAGTTGATTTGGATGTTAACTTATGGTTCATGTGTAGCTTCAAGTATTCTAATCTTATATGTCTTCAAGAGGTTAGACAAACACTTCGTAACTCCTTTTTTAAGACAATGCTTATAATAAGACCATAATGTGACATAGAAAATAAAGCATATAAGAGTTGAAACGAGATTTTAGGTTCAGAATAATGCCACTCTTGGAAACTTTATAACTCAATTAAATATTTTAATTTGTTTCAAAGAATATGAATTGCCTTGGGGTGATCAACCTTCCAGAAAATAAAATACATATATAAATCAAAATGGAATTCCACGAGTCATTGAATTAGAATAACTATGGTAGGGAAATAACTATACCGTGATTGAGGAATGTTTTTGGTAAAAATCTATCTTGTATCTAAATCTTCATTAAGTCCTAATATCGCTATATGGACACTAAGTCACATTCACTTGAGTTGTAAGGGTAAAAGGTAGACATTGAATATACGTTCGAGAAGAATATTCTTAACATAAGAACAAGATAATTAAGTACTTTATATGCATTTGAATTATGTCAAATAAGTATGCAAGTTACGGAAAATTTTGTAAAGAATAAGAAGCCAAATTAAAAGGGTCGAACGACAATCTAACCGTGGAATGAAATTAAGAATATGTAGGTGGACAAACGAGAAATTTATCCTTCCACAATAATGTTCTTGGAATCTTAATAGTAATTAAGATGCAATTAAAGAAAATATGTGTTGTGGGTTTGCCCATCCTTGAGTCCTTTTTTTGTGGTTGAGTCATTGCTAGGATTCGTTCATTGGGAAAAGTGTGGCATCGACATGCCTATGTTGTTTTCAAGTATCTATGTGAGTCGATGACTTATGTAATTGTTGTATGTGTGTCAAGTCTCTGTATTTGGAGCCCTTGATGTATTGTGTAGTGAGCAATGTAAGTAAAAAATAATTATTTTGGTATTTTACTGCTGTAATTGTGTGTGCAAAATGTGGGCGTTACACTTTCTTGTCATAATTGTTTTTTAAAAACCTCATGCCTTTGGGGTGGAGACCGGTGATGCCTGATATCATCTCATCGGTGGTGATAAATTCTCTATTCTTGTAGCTCACCCTTTGAACTTTCCAATTATTCACGAATTGCTAAGACAAATGGAGATCGTGCCCTCTCACTACATTCATGAAATTATTAAAGCCCCCTTTCTTCATGATCTTCCATAGTTTTTCATCATCTTTCCATTGTGCATTGTTGATTGGCTTGACCTTACAAATATCACCACCCATAGCTTTGTTGTAGACCCTAGAATAACTATATGATGGATAGTGGGTCATGGGAATCTGAATGGTAAGAAATACAATCTCCAAATAGGGATTAATATAATGAACTAACACCCACATAAAACTAGCATTAACCCCATGAAGTCCGACATTTTTCCGAATTAATGATTGTTGAAATACTATGAGGTAATGAATTAAAGTGATGCCAAGTGATGTACCTATGAGATAGAACCCCCACATTGGCAGGAGAATCAACAAGTTTGTTTCCTTCCCTATATGTATGATTGAAGGTACTCTAGGGATTTGAACAATCGAAGGTAAATATAAAGCAACAATATTAACACAAAATACTATTAATTTTTTCACTATCACAATACATGGATAGTGTATAGCCAAGAAAATAGCCAAGCATCCTCCGGATATTTAGGGATGTGTTATAAAAAATAACCGGTAATAATATTCACGGGTATAACACTCCAACTACTAACCTATACGACTAACCAACCAAACCTATCATGTAAACATTGATTTCCTAACATTCCCCCCCTTAATGTTTACATGGTAGCAAAAGAACTTTCACACTTCCTCTGTAGCCTATTGCGCGTGCTTGCTCATGATCTTGGTACAATACTCAAACTGGAGGTAGAAGAAGGATCAAATCACCTTCTTATCAACCATGTGTTTTCAGGAACACATATGACCTACGAGGATGGGAACACGCTCAGGAATCATCTGGTTATCAACCAACCACTCTATGGAACACATCTAACCTAGCATTGTGGGAACTCAAAAAGGAACACATCTGAGTAGCCTTCAATGGTTTTCCAGAGGCTAACCAAAAACCTAAGTATGAACAAGAACACATCTGACTGTTCAACCTCTTCAAGACTCATGATGCTACATTTCTCTGTGTTATTTGTTCTTCACTATGTTATTACATTGGGGAATTATGTAGGAATACTCACATATACACGTGAACATGAATGAACCTCTGTTTTTATTCTTTACACCATATTTACAAGATGAAAAATCAAAATCCACACCAAATTGAAATTCTGAAATCAAACACACTCCACACACGTGCCACCAAATCAATGAAGCAGCCTCGTCATTGGCGACTTGAAGAGAGATCGTTGATTGACCTCCATCCTCTGATGCCTCTGTCCTCCATTAGACATGTTGCTTACTCAACAAATGCAATCTTGAAGTACATATGTTTCACCATTGTGTTTATTTTCTTCCCTCCCGCAATGTGAAAAACTTTATTATACGAACGTCAGGTAACACTGAAAATGCGTTTGTAAGGCAATTTTTTTTAGATTTATACAATGACTCAAATTGAAAATTTTGACTAGACAATATTGACTGAAAAGACGAAAAATATTGAATCTTTTATGTAAAGGATAACTAAAACACATTGATATTTATTTTTGACTATTGCGATCTCTTAACCATAAGACAAATGAAAAAAGATGTACCATAAATTAACTTTTGACGTCTAAACAAAATACACTAATACTTAACAATAAAAAACCTCATTTGACTAATGAATGACAAATGGACACAAGACACTTAACAATAAACATGATAATGGTGATAAAAAAGACTATATTTGTATAGTAATGGACTACAACACAAATACACAAATATAGTGACAATAAGAATATTTCAACTCGGGACACAATTTCGAGGATAATGAATAAATGACATAAAGACTTTTTACATTAACTATGTAATACGTGCTTGGAAAAGTAGTTACAGCTGGTATCACACCTATTTGTTTTTCTTCTTCATATTCCAAAATCTATTTGCGCAGGTTTCTAGAAAAGTAGCAAGAGAGGAGTAATTCGAGGTAACACAACTTTGCAATACATGGATCTTTAATAGGCGAGCTCATGGAAGGTAGCAAGAGAGGGAATAATTCGAAGCTTAGATCAAACTATGACAGCCGATTGAAACTAATTATGATATCCGACGTCATTTCAGTTTCATAAAACAGTAAAAATTTATCAAAATAATATGTTGCATGGCTGAAAACTAAAAACACATAAAAAAAGATCCAGTACCCCAATATTCACAACTGGATATATTGTTGCACATGCAATGTATAATTTTGTTTTACTGCCAGATTTGTTGACGTTTTTTCCTCAATCTTGGAACATGTTGCATCCGTGTATAAGAATCAAACTATATCGTCCACCACTTAGACTGTCAGTTTTTGTGCCTTAAACTTGGGGGAGTTAGATGTAAAAGTTGTGGATAACAAGCTCACAGAAATCAAAAATCAATTGCAAACTAGTCTCCACAGGCGCGCGGATCTGTGCATGTGATTTTACCAAAAATATTCCGTAGCAAACATTATCATTTTAAAATCATGCAACGAGTTTGATGCATCTGATTGCTATTAGGATTTATCCTTTCCTCTTCACTCTTCATCATTTAGCTCTTACTGTTTCAATGAATGTGTCATGGTTAGGCGTGATTTCTGACATTGATCTCAATGTAGAGACCAATGAAGCATAACACACCACTACAAACAGAGATATTGAGTCGATATTGACATAAGAAACAATAAGCACACTTTTAAAAATATCTATGCTGAAACAATATAGACTGCACCAGATATATATGTCACTATGGCAGAGAAAAAGACTCTAACTTGAATCACCAAAGGAATAGAAAAATGATAAATAATTAACAGAGTCGTATGGAAAATCTTATCAATGCATTGATATGGATTATGCTGGAAACAAATAGGTGCTTCTATAGAACTAATCTACATCAATTTCTCACTTTATTCTCACATTACCAAGGCAACCAAAAATTTGGGGAAGCCCTTAAATAACTTTAACACTCCATGAAGCAATCCGTTTTGTTTTTTTTAGTAGATTCCCCTGCTCATACTAAATCTAGGGATTTGAACAACCGAAGGTAAATACAAAGCAACAATATTAACACAAAATACTATTTTTTTTCAATATCACAATACATGGCTATTATATAGCCAAGATAATAGCCAAACAACCTCTGAATATTTAGGGATGTATTATAATAAATAACCCGTAATAATATTTATGGGTATAACACTCCAACTACTAACCTATACGACTAACCACCCAAGCCTATAATGTAAACATTATTTTCCTAACAAGTACAATTAGAGAAAGACTTGGCTAGGTGTATATCCTCTTCATGAATTTATGCCTTGGCCTTGCCATTCATAATTAATTTCCTAATTAAGGTGCTAGCTTTGGACTTACCATTCAAAACAATTATGACATTCATAGAATCACCTTCAATAACCAAATTATGCAAGTTGAGTGAGGAGGCTAATAAAATGCCCCAAAGAGTTACCAAAGATTCTGCAAAGTGATTGGTATTCATACCCATAATTCTAGCAAAGGCAGCTATAAAATGTCCTCCTTCCCCATGAATACACCCCCCACCTCCATAGTTCTTAAGGTTACCCTTAGAGGCCCCATAAAATTTGAGTTTAAAGAAGCCAGAAATATGAGGGGACTACTAACAAAAACAAGAAACATTTCATTTTTTTAGAATATTGGACTCTTTGTTCTGGCTAAGATTCTTTATAGGAGTATATCTAGAAATATCCTACTTAATGTCTTCCAATAATTAAGTGAATAACTTGTTGATAGAAGGTTTTTTGCTATTGAAAATGCAATTATTCTCGTCTTTAAAAATGTACCAAATGATATGTGGGAAGCATAGCATCCAAATTCTATTAACCCCCATGCTAAGAGAATATTGTTCGATAAGACCCATTTCACACCCATGCAATTAAAATAAGCATTCCAAACGGCTGTAGCCTAGGTGCAATCAAAGAAGATATGATTAATTAGTTTTTTGGAGGTTTTGCAAAAGCTGCACCTGTTCGGAATGTACTACCCCCTCTTGATCCAATTACCTATATTTCGAATCTTATTATTGATACTAAGCCAAAGGAAAATGTTTATCTTAGGAGTTAATTATTTGAACCAAGTCTTGTTCCACTCAATGGAGGAAGGTTGAATGATTGAGAGTAGCTTGTATCCACTTTTTACAGTGTAATATACTTTAATGAAGTCCTCCCAAATGAGATCATTGAGGGTGTCTCTATCATCTAGATGGTGAGCACAAAGAATATCTTGCAGGTTCTTTATATTATCAGAGAGATTTTGATCAATGCATAGAAGTTGAATCCAATTTCTACCATCCACATTGCTTCTAAAATAATATTGAACATGATAAGGAGAATATTGACATAAATTTAAATTAAAAAATTCAATAATACAACCTTAAAACTCCTTCGTTCACCATTCCTAATATTTCTATAGACAAGGGAAAAAAAGGAAGATCTTGGAGCTTCTTCATCTCGCATCAAAGCCCGTAGAATGGTTGTTGTGGGAGGAAACAAAAAAAGGTAGATTTACTCTAGGATAGAAAAGAAAGAGATCAACTAAAAAATAAATCGTTGATGGTACATAGCTAATCTTAGATCCCAAGGTCTTGAGGAATCTCTCCTCAGAAGCCTTTAAGTGAAATTCATTTCATGGAATGTCAGAGGCCTGAATAGAGGGAATAAAAAATGAACCTTAAAGGAATTCAAAAAAACCAATAGGCCTCATGTGTTAGCAATTAAGGAAAACAAGATTTAATATGGCATGATGAAGAATGTTAAAAATATTTTCTGGAAAATGGATGAATTCCACAACATCAACTATATTGGTGCTTCAGGAGGCATAACCACCTTTTGGGACAATAAATATATAAATGGATTGGTTATTTTCAAATCCATGCAACATTTGTCTATTCATTTTTATTCAATAAGTAACTCTAAGCGTGTTTGGATTCTTTCTAATATTCATAATTAATATCTTAAGTCACTCAATATTGCAAGTTTGGATCACCCAAAAGAGTCAGAAACAATGTAAAATAGAAAACAGGGAAAAATTGGCAATTTTCCCAAAATGGTAGGCCTAAAAAAAGCAACCTGCTTAAAATAGAAATTTGATCAAATAACAATTCATCATCAAAAAAATAGAATGGAGTGTTAAATTTTTTTTATAAGGTCATATTTGAGATAAATATGTGATATGTCCCAAAATAGCAGGTCTTGTTCCAACCTACTAAAAATAATAAGTTTTTGTTTTGGATGCAGAAAGTTGCAGATGGCTCCATCTTCACTCATATTTCCTCTTTTTAAACTCTCCATAGGGTTATAGGATGATCTCATAGATAAAATAGATAAATAAATCCCCCATAAGGGTCTTGGAAACATCTTCTTGATCTCAGGTATTCCTGAGAGCATGGTGAAATATAATAGAGGAAATCCTGGATCACTGAGTAGCTGGAAAATATTTAAAGGGTGTCAAGGAATCCATTGATTCATCAGAACAATTAATCATGCTTATAATCTGGGATTTAAATCATCATCACTAATCAAGATGAGTTGGTTGAAGTGAGAATGTTTAGCTTACTAAACTCAGTGAGCTATATGAGTCGGTGAGTTGGGTGGTTTCTTGTTAAAAAGCATATAATGCAAGCTGGTTGCAATGAGTTAAGATGAATGAGTGAGTTGAGTTTAAGTGATCTCATCAAGAGCATTGGCTAATTGGGTAGATTAAGGTAAGTTGAGTTTGATTTGGGTTGGTTTCAATGGTGAGCTAGTCGATAACTCCTTTTTCATGAAGATGCATATACAAGTGAGTCAATTCACACAAGTTAGGTGAGCTAGTTGTATTATAGTGAACCAAATGAGATTAGGAAAGCTTGATGAGATGGTTAGAGTGAACTTAATTAGTTCAATGAGATTATTAATCTAAGGTATTTTATCATTCAAGCATCAAGGAGATCACCATGAGCAATACATGTGGTCATCTTGAGCTCACATCATGGGATATCTCAACAATGTTTCTAAACACTCATTTGTTAGCCTAAGGTTTTTGTTCAATATTCTTTAGATCAGTAAAATATACATCAGAAGGATATTCTTCAACATATCAGTCAATACCTATCCCTCCTTCTCTCCTCTCCCTTTATTCTAATTCTTCATTGTACACAGTCATTGTATTTTATCTTGCTCACTTAAGTGAAATATTTGTAATTTATTAAAGTATTCTCTCAAAATTATAAGAGAGATACTTAATTTGTCCCTTCTAGAGGAAATTGAAAGGTCACAAGTAGAATAGGAAAATGAAGAGTCACGTGGGGGGGAGATGAAAGGTAAATTCACAAAGCTATGAATTGGGATGGATTCCCCATTCCAAAGGATCCTAAATTTTAGTTCTAGGTAGTAATTGTAAATTGTTGTAGATTGATTAATGCTTTGTATTCATCATTACACAAGAAATGAAAAATACATTGTTCCTTTTCCTTTGTTCATGTTTCATCTATTCTCTCTTTTGTAACTTTTCACATATGGTGATCAAGAAAGAGATTTGTATAATTGATAATTGAATCTAAGAAATATGTGTTTGGGTTTGTTCTTCTCACTAAATATCTTCATTGTTGTTTCCTCTAAATTTAATTTCAAACTAATTTGGTTATTGTAAATTTTTCTTATGCCTACTCACATAAATAATCTTCCCTTTTCTAATATCTCTCCTTCACCCCTCATCATTGCAATTTCCTCACTTGTACTTGATACAAGAATTTTTCCACTAGTTTAGGGAAATGTTCTTATGTGATCCCTAGCCTATTTGGCCAACCCAAAACATTTAGATAGGAGTAGATTATTTTACATTCAATAATGGAAGCTACCCCATTCAATGCAGAGGTACCTAGTCTCGTGAGTGTGGTGTAAACACATAATTTTCCATATCAACAAGTTATTTCACCAACAAAGTGGATTTTTGTTGACTCATCCTATCAATGAGTTGGAGAATGAGGTTATTAGGGTCATAATTATAGGAATTTTTATATGAACCTAATTTGGTAGCTTTCCCCTTTTCTGCCCTATGGCGAAGTTGTTCGAAAACAAAATCAATAAGATGTTTGTTAATAATTTCTTCTTATTCTCCTTCATATTGAGGAAACTGACATAGAAATTTCTAAATCTTAGGAGGATGGTCAAAAGTATCGTCATTCTAGTTATCTTCTTCATCATCCTTATGTGGGCCATTGCGGTGGGTGGATAGATTATTTATAGGTGTTCCTATGATGTAATGGTCCATACAAAGGGTAACTTATCTTCACAATGATAATATTCAAGAAAATTATACACAATAGAATCGAAGGAACCCAATCGTATATACTCAATGATGAAGTGATGACTTGGCTAAGAAAAGGTCTTAAAGTTGAGGCTACAAGCACAATCAGCTGAACATAAAAATGTACACAAGGGTTGAAGGCATCTAGGAGAAGATATGGAAAGATAAACAAAATCAGACATGTAAAGGAGGTCAATAGAGGGGCCAAAGGTGGTCATATGTCAGAAAAAAAGAATAGATAAGATCACCCAAAGGTGATTATGTCTATGTAGAAAGGTCTTTTAGGTTTTTTGAGTTTTTGGGTGTTTATATGAGATCAAATATGAAAATGGGTGCTTCTAACAATATTTTCTCGATCAGAAGGTCTGTAGGATTCATGCTGAGTTCACCAGATATGTATAGAGGGCCAAGAATGTGTCTATATAACCTGTACTCATAAATAATCTATTCTATAAGGCTATAGAGGAAAAAAGTAAGAAACACACATGAACCAATATACAATAGGTATAATTAAAGGGCATACAACGAGTACTATAGTCGCATATTTAGAGGAAAGTAATCCCTATAATAGGTGAACCTAAGGTTTGTAAGGCCTACAATCAAGATAGAGGAGAGAACCCTACTAAGGTAAGGGTAGATGGCTGATGAGAGGTATGGATCAATAATAAATGAAAAAACCAATCACAATAATACTGAAATGAAAGTAAGCTAAGGATCTAATAATAAATAAGAGTACTATGTTAACTATCATCCAAACATATGTAATACTAAGATAACATAACACAATGAGGGAAGGAGATGAACTTATCTATGAAAAATGATAAAGTATGGTTAAAGAACTCACCTTGTACCTATAGGGTGGTCACTGATGCATCTATCTCTCTAGAGAAGCAACTCGTTGAGAGAGATTTGTTATTAGGTGGAGAATGGGAACACTATTCCTTTCCTAGACTCATTTTAGGTGACCTAATAGTGGAAGAAACCATCCAAGAAGAAAAGTATTCAATCCAATTTAAGAAATATGTAAGATGAAGCAAGAGCTAGGCAAGAAGATGCGAAGATGGCATAAAAGAGCAGATCATATGGGAGTTCAAATTATTTTGGCTTCCTCCCCTATGAGTGCCAATGAGTTATTTGTATATAGGATGCCATCACCCACTGCAGATGGCATTGTAAATGGAAAATATAACACTAACACCATCACCCACAGGAAATGACATCGGAAAAAGGTGCTAAAATGAGGTAGTGTGTCATGAAAAGTAAATATAATATGTCATAGATCATGCATGTGGATAAATAAGGTGTAAAGTATTGAGATATAAGAAAGAATTTTTAAATGCAATGTGTGTGAGACATGGGAGGATAAGGATAACTAGTGCAAGGACAAGTATGGCTAAGACCAAATACTGACACTCTCTCTATATAGTGTCTCTAACCCATAATGGTTGCATGAATAACCATTCGCCATTCCTGGAAGGATTCTTAAGGTATCTACTTATCAAATAGATGCATCAATGACCCTTATCTATATAAAGGAAACTGTTACGAATCATGTATTGATCACTATATAAAGGAAAAGTGAAAAATTAGGTGTAGACATTGACCACTACATACCATGCATTGTATCAAATTATAAGGTATCACTCTCTAGGTTGGATCCATCCCACTTTAGTCATATTTTGGGAATATGAAAGAATTATCCCCTTTCAAAAGGGTATTAAGATTCTAGATCTAAATACTATTAGAGTAATGAGATGGGTATAAATGGACCTTATTTGAGAAGAACCCAAGAATCTGGCATATTAACAATAATTGACATAATAGAAAAACCCTATGAGGACATAGTTGGACTCTAGATAGGATAGGGATACATTTTTACCTACTTGTTTAGGGATGAAAAAAATATTTAACATAAGGGGATGAAACAATGTGCATTTGGCGAGATAGATGCATACGATAAAATAGATACATTTGGTAACATGTGTACCTTGGTAGTTTGGACATCCATATGTTAATCCTTTTATAGCCATACAAATTACTCTTAGAAGGAGTAGGGAGATTAGAGATATCAGGCTACATAGGATATGTTAGAGATCCAATAGGTTATCCCCAAGTATTTCCCAGATAGGTCATACGAGCTAGGTGATGGAAATGATTAGCTCCTCAAAATGAGAGAGTACTTACAAGATGGTATGAACCTCTCAGATAAGAGAGTTAGAAAGAGGAATTTGAGGGGATCAGTGATTCTGACCGTGATTGGGAGGAGGGTGATTTGAGTGAGTAACTCTTAATTTTCTTCTCCTTATCACTAGAGTAAGTTTGATTAGTCACTAGTAGAATGTTTCTAACATATTATGTGTGTGTGTCTTGTGACTGTAGTCACCGCCCTAGAGTGGTGAGAGATTATATGTTATATTACTCTATACTTGTTTACCTTACCCTCCAGTATGATGTGAGATACCGTACTAGTATATCTATGGCTTCTACTATATGCACGTTGATATACAAATGTATTTACCCCATCATGGCATGGTGAAACATATTATCTAGAATTTTTATAGTACATAGGGATATTTAGGCAGATGATTCATCTCTATAACAATATGTCATGTATTATCATGGGATGCTTTCTATAGGATGGAGCCATGCTACTCAAAGTGGAGCCACATTAATTGGAGGTTCTCATAGAAATTCTCATTGATCAATGCACATAGGATCCCACATAGAGCATAGTAGATAATTCCAAAAGAGTCCTCTAATGTTACTTCAAATGGGTCTTGAAGGGATGCATAGGCCTAGGGCCTTTATTACTTTCTTTTCATTGTGTATATAAAAAAAATTGACTCGTGATTGAGTATTAGGACCACACTTGCACTTTGATGTGGTGGTGATGTACTAGAACTTTATATATATATATATATATATATATATATATATATATATATAGATATATATATATATATATATATATATATCATACATTAAATCTAAAATATTTTCTCTTCTTGTCTATATATTTTGAATGGTTAAGAATTTATGCTTTGTTTTGTTTTTAAATGAATGCCATGCAAGTAATGAAAATGATAAAATAATATGAAATGGATGTGAATGATGTATTAACACATTAGAAATAGAAACATACTTTCAAGAAAATTCAAATACTTTTCATTTCCTTGGGAAATTTTTTTGATAATGATTATTATTGTACCATGCACCTTTGCTCATGGTCGACAAGTCTAAGAAAAGGTTGTCAGCCTTGTTTGGATATGCATTTTGACATTTTGTGCAATTAACCAATCTAATCCCTATTGAGCCTTTTCACGAGATCAGTTTTGTGTGTTGGTGTGGATTTACACTTATAAATTATTTTAAACCAAGATTAAAATGTTTTTAAAATGATATGTGTATGTCAAGCAATTCATAATCCTGTTTGTGATAAGTTATCACAAGTAAAAAATAATCTAGGTGCCTTGTCAAGTACTATTTGATATTTTGTGTGGACAAACGTTTTGGGTTAGAAAATTTGAGATTTTAATTGTATGTTATTTAATAATAATAAATTATAAGTGCAATGATTTGTGATCAATATTATAATTCATGATGTATTTTTCTCTTCGATCCATTGTAGAGCCTTACCAAGACCTTTGAGCTAGGTGTCTTTCTTAGGAAAGACCTCTGTGTTGAAGGTGGTTGCGATTTCAAGTCTATAAACATCACATAGTTTTTGTTCACAAGAGTTTGCATTGACAATTTTAAGTACCATGTTGAGAGTTCTATTTGGAATAAGTATTGGATGTAAATTGATGATAAAAAATACATTACTGGTAGTAGTTCAAATACTTGTAATATTTAATAGATTTAAATAATAAAATAAATCAGACTTCATAGAAGGTTGAGTAAGAAAGTGATTGGAGAGAGTGATTACATTTTGATAGAGATGGACCCCTCGTCATGCATGTATATAATGTTATAGATTTCATGCCATGAGTGGACGTCATTGATTCTAACAAGCCAAAATAATAATTTAAATAAATTAAAATTCTTGTACGAGTCATGTTTGTAGGTTAGGTAAGTCAAGAAAATTAAAAAATAAATAAATAAAGATAAACCTTAAAAAAAACAAAAAATAATAAGAAGAAGAAGAGAGGAGTTGCATAGAATTTAAAGGAAAATATAAATAATAAATAAACAACAAACATATAATAAATTTAAATTAAATAAGACAAATGCATTTAAGGTTTCCTTTTCTCCTCTTTTTCTTTTGTAATTTCTTGTTGGAATTTTTGGGGAGGCACAATTGTCATGGAGGTAGTCCTAAAAAATTCCAATAAAATGCTAATAAAAAATTGATCACAGTTATAGTTGCAGTGTGGGAGGTTTTTTTTAAGGATGGTCTTTTGAAAAATCCTGAGGATGGTCTTCCTTGGAAACATGATTAATTTGTAGTGTTAATCATTCATATACTTGAATGAGAGGTTTGAAAACTATATAAGCGTGTCTATCAAATAATTTGGAGGTATGTTTTGGTCTTCTAATACTTTGTATACACGCTGGTAAGTTGAAAACGTGGGGGTAATTGAAAAAATTTGCAAAGAGATATGGTTTCATGGAGAGAGATGGATTTGCAAGTTTACAATCATAACAAAATACGGAGAAGCTGCAAAAAATTCCCAAAGAGGTTTGGTATCATGAGATTCAATGATTATAGAATATTTACAAAAATTTGATCTTTGTTTGATAGTCTGGACACCCAAGTGTTGTAAAAATTCCTTTTCTATCATCCTCCGAGTCGTATAGAGGGAAGAGATATTGGAAGGAGATGAGGTCTCCAAATATGGAGAGTGGAAATAAAATAAATCACCTGGAGCATCCATGTATGGGCTGATTTTGGAAGGAGTAAAAAAATAAAAAAAGAGAAGAGCTCATAACCATGCGCATGGAAAATAGAAGAAAAGCTGCAGAGGAGCACCTCTTGCACTACTCATTGATTTAATAGGCATGGAATCTCTTACCATTCTCTAGACTGTTTTTAAAAAATGCATTTAAATTTTAATAATAACAATAATAATAATAATAATTCCATACCGAGTTAAGAAAACATGGAAAATAGTTGTTACGAGAGGCATGATAAATACTTGGAACTGGAACTATTTGAAAAAACCAAAATATTGCTTTTCTATAGATTTGCATTGTTGATACCCAATCAAGAAGGTCAAATGGTGAGAAAACACAATTTAAAAATGTTAAATTAGACCCCCTAAATGTGTCCAATGAATCAAGAAATCGATGTGTAAGAATCATCTCCAAATCCCTCTCGCATTTTTGACAGCTATAACCTATTCCTTGCTATATGAGGATCACCTTTCAATCTAGAAACCTCATCAAATAGATTTTGGACATGTTTTCAAAGTGGGTTTTAGGAACACTTTAGAGAGATGATTGCTGGAGGTAACATCTTAGCATTGCAAAACCTCTTTGGAATCAACATGATTTTTGCGCCTATGGAACTCAAAACAAAAATCTACCATCACAAACTTATTGCTTGTTATATAGAGAACTATGCTGAATAATTCATTTTGTATGTATTCATAGGAATACATGTTTTATGCACCCATTTCAGAGCCACCTTAGCTTAGGCTACTTAACTGCAACAAATTTCCACCAACTCGCTCTAGAGAGATGCTTCTAGTTTTAACTCTAGCTACCATTTTTGGGTCTCTTTAGTCTCATTGAAATAGGCCATATTGAATAGTGTGACCCTTCAAGATATCTTTCTTAAGTGAAACCCATTTTAGAGCCACCTTGGCTTAGGCTACTTAACTGCAACAAATTTCCACCAACTCGCTCTAGAGAGATGCTTCTAGTTTTAGCTCTAGCTACCATTTTTGGGTCTCTTTAGTCTCATTGAAATATATATATGATATATATATATATATATATATATAACATGTTATACTATGAACTTTCCCATATGTTTGTTTGGTGATCCTTTTCTCATGCCTTTCTATAGCCACTTGGGCTAGTCTATATGTAGGGAAACTAGGCCATATTGAATAGTGTGACCCTTCAAGATATCTTTCTTAAGTGAAAAAAAATGTAATGTATATAATCATGTTTTTTAACCACTTGAGTCATTTGGGGTATTGTGATAACATGATAATGAGAAAATGTTGATTTAAGTGAAACACATCACTTCCTACTTGAATCTCTTTGTGAAAGTAAAAATGAGAACCATGTGGAATTTGAACAACTCTCAGAAACTCTAGAACTTGATCAAACTTCAAATTTGGTGTGGAAATATGTTTTTTTTTTTATTGGTTAAAGAGGTTTAAGGTGTCCTTTCCCCATACAAAAACAAATCTCGCTTACAAAGAAGATATACATTTATACAATAAATACCATGAAATGTAAAATATTAACCATCTCTAGAAATGACAAAAAGACAATCTAACAACAAACTAACAGCAACAACAAAATAGAATTAAAATAATAGTAAAGTAGTAGCAGCTCAAAAGGATCCATGTAAAATAATACCATAATTAGTAAAAATCCTTTTCCATATCATTCACTAAGGTTGACCACTCTTTAGCCATATTTTCAATTTAGGTCCCAAGGTTGGTCAAATCAAAATCATTCAAGCCTCTTCTCCTCTTCTTGGATGCCTCTTCAGTATCACTATATATATATGTGTTAATGAGTTGAGCTATCAAGTGGTGGTGTTAAATAGTTGATTTAATTTGCAACATGCTCCACTGGATAACTTGTTTCAATAGCTCTTTCAGGCATTCCACTTCCTTCTCCAAAGGGATACATTTATCATGAAGCACATCTACTTAGTTAATGTTTAGGGTTTGGGAAATGCCATAAAACTTACTCCTCATCGCTTGCCATTCATTAAAACTGAATTGAATCATTATTTTGGTTAGATTTATGTTGGTACTAAGGATAGCTAAGATTTCCTACTCGTTGACCATCTCACACTAGGACTATGCCTGACCCCTTTCCTCTATGGTTGTTAGATTAAATTTCCCTTTCCCTCTTTCACAAGTGCCCAAAATAGTGGAATGTTGTTGATTTTTAAAATCTTAGAGGCCCTTCACAGCATCCTTAGCATCCTTGGGACCATCCTTGGAAGAAGATTCATCACTAGAATCTTCCCCTTCCTCTATTTCAGACACATTCTCACTGTCATACCCACTTAATTCCTAAGCTAAAGGCCCCAAATAATCGACAGTATTAGTAACTATAGTAGATCCATGTTTTACCATAGCCATTATCAAACCTTTATGCAAGGGAAATTTTTTTTACCCTTCTTATATTGTTCCATCGTAGCACTTAAGGACCTAAGCATATAATATGGAAAGTTATAACTATGACCATGCCGTAAAAAGTTGAGCATAGGCATATGATAGGTGAAAATGTTCTTATGGAAACCCTTCAGACTTATGAATTGGATAACATTTAAGGAAACATCGTTATACGGTTTAGATAAAGACTCCCTAAGGAGCCCACCAAAATGAAAAGGGAGACTTTCCTTACCTTTCAAGAAAATATTTAACTCTTCATAACTCTCCTTATTGGGTTTGTAGATCTCCATGCCACCTTTTTCCATACCCATGATAGTAGCCATTGTATCGATGGTAATTTATATCTTCACTCCTTTGATAATCACCATGTCCCCCATCCACAAAGTATAGGTTTTCCAAGTGTCACCAAATTCCTTACCAAGTTTCATTGAAACCTTCAAATAGCTTAAAAAATGCAGCCATAACTCTCTTTTCAAAGATGGCCCAAGATTCAGGCTTAATGTTCTTGATATTCGATGCCTTCATTTGCATCAAGTATCCTCCCATCCTCCCTTTCCTTCTATGTAAGATCTTCGTGCCAATTTTCCACCTATTTTCACATCCCCAACCCTCTAACTTCCTCTTGCTCTAATTTTTCCAATACCATTCAAACAAACTAGAAGACCTTCGACTTCTCTCCTCATTAATGTCATTTCTAGATGGGCTGATGATCATGACACAATTAACCCCAATAGAAAATTGAATTCACTTAATATCATTATTACCTGTACTACTCCCATATTTACAAGTACTCACATGATTCTTTCTATTAGCGACCCCATAACCAATTATCATCACCCCATCCTATCGCTAATACAATTCCTTATCATTGTTATGGTCACTAGTATCCTTATAAAATTGGACCTTCATGGGGGTTTCTAACTCCTAAAAGTTAGTAGTGAATTTCATCCCGTCGACATGGACCCTTTTATTAGTAAAGAGGTCAGCCATACCATTGGTTTCCCTATAGATGTGTTTAAAGGTGATTCCTTCAAAACTCTTAGCCATTTCATTTATTCATTCTATGGAATCTTGTATGGAAATAGATGTGGTTCCAATATTGAGAATGATGTTAGTCATGTTCAAAGAGTCACCTTCAACTTTGATTTTTTGGAATTTCCTTTTAACAAAAATTTGTATCCCCCAAAAGGCCATTGTCGCTTCAGCAATATGATTAGATGTTATTCCCAAGTTACAATAGAAACCTAGTATGAATGTCCCATTCTGGTCTCTGAAAAATTCCCAACTCTAACTTTACCTGGGTTTCCTTTCAAAGATCCATTAAAATTGAGCTTAATCCATTCATTTGCAATTTTTTTCCATCCAACCAACCTTGTGTTAGGTTTATGAGGGATATTTTCACCACTAACGATTCCCCAATTTGAATATATTTTTCTTTCCATGTTAATGATACTCTTTTGGATTATGTAAAAATATAGCATGTATTGCGTTATATCATTTAGCAACAATTATTTTTTCAGATTCCTTCTTTTGCTTAAATATTATCTTGTTTCTTTCCTTCTATATTTCCTAGCTGAGATGCATGATTGTAAAAATCCACAAGAATTTAAGACCTTGGATTTTGAAAGGGTAGCACCATTGACTCCAAGTCAACTTCAAAGTAGGAGGGAAGATCCAATTTATTTCAAAGATAGAAAGTAAGGAGTTCCTAACCTTTTCTAGAGGTACAATCAAGGAAATGATGAGATGTGTTTTCAAGTTCTTATTTGCATAACACACACCTATTCACCATATTGAATACCCTTTTGTTTAGGTTTTCCACCATAAGAATTTTTTCATTTAGTGCAAGCCAAAAAAAATATCTTAACTTTAGAAGTAACATCTTTGATCCAAACACTATCCCATTTGAAGTTATCCACAAAAGGCACATCTTCAAAATGGATATTGTAGGCACTCTTAACTGAAAAGGTACCATTCTCCTCCCTTGACCAAATAATGCTATCCTACTCTTGTTTTATAGTGACCACCATGCCACACAATAATTCATTTAGTGTGCTTAACTCATTTGTATTGTGGTCATCTAAAAAAATAACTTTTCAGATTTTGTAGCGATCCTCCAAGTTGAAATAATCCCCAACTTGAGAACCATGCTTAACAATGGAAACCTGCTATAAGTTTGGGAAATTTTCCTTGAGCTGAAGATCCATTTTCCATTTGTCTTTTCAAAACTTGGCAATTTTACTATTCCCTATTTTCTATTTGCATCCTTTTAAAAGTAACTCTTTAGCCCAGTTTATGGCCTTCTAGAAAATGGAGCCTTTGGAGACAGTTATGTTGAAGCACCATTCAACAGTTATTGGATTCCTCCATAATTAATTTCTTATAAATGTATTCTACACACTTTCCTCTTTTATTAACATCCATGCCATTTTAGAAAGAAGATACTTGTTCATGTTATCTCAATTTCTGATACCCAAGCCTACCCATTTTTTAGGCATGCATATCTTATCCCAACCAAGAAGAGTCAATGTTGTTTTGTTCTCACTCCCACTCCATAGAAATATTTTTTGGATACTTTCAAGTTTATTTACAATAGTGACAAGAAATCTGAAAACTGACATAATGAAAATTAGGAGATTTTGGATGGAGCACTTGAGTAAGATAGCCTTACCTGGTGTGGAAATATTGTCTTCTGTCTCTTTTATATATTTTGGTTATGTGAAAATGATGTTTCTTATATGAAAGAAATAAATGAAATTTCTCTCTATCTCTCTCTTAAAATTGGACGGGTAGTTAAAAATTGAAAATTCGTGGAAAATAGTAAATTACTCTCTCCCTATATCTAAACTGATGTTGTAAGTTTTGAAAGTTATACTTGATGGGAGGGGTGGTACAAATTCCAAATAAATTGTTTATCCATTATTACATGAATTTATAGGTTGTAGGTAACACAATAAAATAGAAATAAATGTTGAAAATTAAATTTCACAGTTATGTTATATATATGTTTATTTATGTTGGAATAAGGAAATGTGTTATTTTTACGAATAATAACGCATTCAATATAAATATAATAACATAAAAAGGTTTGACTGTATCATAAATGCAATTGTAATTTATGTGTGATTGGTTTATTAATAATAATTATGTCACTTGAAAGTATTGAAAATTGAAAATATCAATCGTAAAATTGTAAAGTATCATGCATTGTAAATGGTATGCCAAATTTAAGTAAGTGTTCTGTTAAAATGTGGGAAATGAATATTTTAGAAATAAAATGAAGGAAAAACATAATTTCTGATGAAGAGTTCCTTAAACTCATCCTTACTCCATTTGTTTCTTTGGGGAATCAGGGGCATGAAAATGAAACCTCTAAACCCATAGGAAGGACCCTTGTAAATTCAAAATATTGTTATACTCTCAAAACATTTAAGTCATAACTTGATAAGAGATCAAGCCTTAAGACCGGTTAATCAAACTTATTTGTATAATCCTTCGTAAGATACATTTTTCCATTAAGAGATCATCTATTTGTTGAGTTAGAATACTTTCATTGTGGATGATTATCTTGATGGGATCAAGTCACTCGTGATCCATATCTCGTAGTTTCATCATTTCCTCTCTTTTTGATAATGTTTGGTTGTTTTTAACTATTATTGTGGGACATTGGAATGTGTTGGACTGAGTGATTTTCCACCCTTGAGGGAAACAAGATCTTATTTCTTATGGTTTCCCTACTCTAGTGTCATGTTGATTTTTAGATAAATAGGATGGCTCGTGTGTTCCCAACTCCTATAAATAACAAGTGAATATCGTTAGCTTGTGCAAACATTAGTTGGATAAGGATAATGTATCTACTCTGGTGTTAACCCATGGTGAGCTTTAGCTGTCTGAATTTGGAATTAATTTATCCAAAGAAATCTTAAGAGGTTATTTGTGGAAAAAACTATAGTTAATTTCATCTATCAAAATTGTCTTCATATATGATGTTGCTTTAGGAGTAAAGTGAAACTTGGAATTTCTCCCCTTTACCTTAATGTTAATCCTTTTCATGTTATCGAGGATAAGATGAATTGTTCCATGTGGGAACATGTATATAAAAAATATGAAACCCTAACTTGAAAATTAATCCTATGTGATTCATGTGTATCTTAAAAATAATTCTAGCCAAATATTGAAATATGGAAGTTAATTACAATAAAGAATGGAAATAAATGGAGTGCACTCCTTATGAGTTAACGTTTAAATGAAATGAGAAAATTGAATTTGAAAAAGAGAAAATATTCTTATGTATGTTAAATGAATTTCAAATCAATGTTGTAAAATAAAGAAATTCAATTGTAATTAATATGTAAACCGTGAGAACTATGTACATTATGGGTAATGTCCTTTCTTATATCTCTTTTTTGTTGTACTATTGTATTGTGTATCACTCTTTGGATAATGTGGCATTAATGTGAATCTTATGTTATCATGATTGTGTGTAAGTTTTATCATGTTGATGTGTATTTGCATCATTTTTATTGGAGGAATAAGGTGTTATTAGTGAAGGGAGGAATAAGGAGTATTATGTGTTATTGCTTTAGAGGAATAAAAGGAATTCATGGCTAGTCTTAATGGAGGCATTAGCATGTGTTGTAATGGAGTAAGAAGGGGATTGTAAATTTTTTATGTGGTGTATTTCATCTTGGAGGAACCAAAGGATATTCATGATTCCTTATTGGAGATATAAGTGGTAGTTATAATGATGATCTCTCCTCCATTTCAAACCTCGTAAGTAGACTTGGTAGTGTGAGTCATTTTTACTTTTGGTCTCAACTAATTTATCATCCTTTTATATGAGTGGGTCCATGTTTGTGCAAGCATATCATGTGATGTTGGGACATACTATGTGAGCCTTGTGATATTACAAAACAAGAAAAGATTTTTTTATATTGAATTATTTTGACTTTTATTTTGGTCTTGCATGTGTGGGCGTTACAATTATACTGAGGAAAAAATACATATTACTCCAATTATAACCCCACACAACTTGTGAAATGTGAGGGCTCATCACTGTGGGATAAAAAGGATGTAAGATACACAAATGAATGTGTGAGATATTATTAAGGATTGGTAATGTAGTTTTTAAAACAAGTAGAATGCTAATGTTGATTCAATGAAACTTGTAACCTTGTTTTTCAGGATTTTACAAATGGGTTAAGGATAGTTTTATAGTTTAGAATTATTCTAGGCTTATGGCCAACTGATTGATGAAATATTGGTTGAAGATTTGGTTCTCTCTTTTAGTATGGGATTCTTAACAATATTTTAGGATTCTTTTTATTTTGCATTATATTCCATTGATTTAAAACTTTCATAGTGACCCCTTATGTCTTACCCCATGGAATGGAAAAATTATCATCACAAAGTTTCTAGATTAAGTTATAGGTAATAAATGTCTAAAATAGGGGGTTGTAAAGGTGTACGGTGTACAAGTTTTATCATAACAAATATTAAATGTTACATTAGAAATAAAATGTACTATAAAATTGTATCGAGATGAGATTATAGGAGGGTGGGAATGTGACATGTTTTCCAATGGATGAATAGTTAATTTTTTTTATCAAATAAGTGTATTAAAAGGAATAGATGAGAAAAATTAAAATGATGAAACAAGAAGTTGTGAAAACAAAATGAGGGAAGTGTGATTATGAAATTATTTATATATAAATACATTTGAAGTGGATTGAGTTCAAGGATTCACCAAAATCCTCACCCTCTAAGGTGCACAAATGATATTCTTCATTTTAAAAGTCTTTGGTTACTTGGAAAGGATCAAGATACTTAGGTATTAAATTTTGAACCTAACTAGTTTTATTATCTATGTCACTATCAATCCTTACCTTAAGGTAACCTTATTAAATAGGTAATTAATTAATATTATCATTGTACTTATGACACATTTTCATCCAAAATTTATAATTTTGTTAGGTGTGCACTTTTGTACTCATCTTCATCTAGGATACCTTAAAGAGATATATGAAGACTAGGGAGCTATAAGTCAAATGGAAATACAACTTATACACTGGAAAGATTATGGAAATTAAGGTTTCCCTTATAGGTGTGTAGATAGAAGTTATATGAGCCCATAATGCTAGGAAAAGTTTTAAATTCCAATCTCTTTTGTTTTCTTTGACAATTTTAAAGAGAATGGATTTAAACATATAGTTGGTAACCTCAACTTGAACATTGGCTTGAGGGTATTATAAGGAGGTAATGCTATGATTGATTTTAATTTTTTTGTATAATTCATATACCTCCTCATATTTAAATGAAGATATATTATCAGATATAATGACCTTGGGGAAGTCATACCTATAGATTATCTTATTTAAAATGAATTTTATTATGATGGATCCTGAAACCGTGGTTAAAGGAATAACTTCCACCCACTTTGAGAAGTACGCAATGGCCATGATGATTAAATTATGGTCATGATTAGAAGTGAGGGTAAATTTTCCTATCAAATCTTATCCCCATGTGAAAAATTCTATGGAGTGGCAATAGGTTGTCAGGATTGAGTGGGAATTTGTATGGCATGCAAAAAGATTTAACAGCTCTGCAATCTACACACATACTCAATGGAATTATGTTTAAGAATTGGCCTAAATTAACCCATACCATGAATGTTTTGAGCATTTGAATGCAAACCAAAGGTTCCACTAAAAATATCAATATGTTCCTCTAAGATAATATTTTGGCCTTCTTCCTCATCAACACATATAAGTATCATAACAATAAAATCCTTTTAATACAAGATTTCTTGAATGATATCATATTTGGATATATGATGTGGAATTGTTATCAGCCAATTTTGACTTCGCAAAAATGTTAAAAAATAATTTAAAAATGAAAAATTAGAAAATTTTGAAAAGTGTTACTTTGCGTGGTTCATTGGACTCATCACGATCGTCTTATTTTTGTGATCGTTTCAGTCTTCGTTTCGTGATTTTTGGGCGAGAACTCTTCCCGCCAAGCTTTAAAACGTGTTAAAATACATTAAAATAATTAATTAATATTTAATTAATTAATTGCTCTTTGTTTGATTAAATTAATTTTTAAAAAATCACTTAAGGAGTATTTAATTAAATAAATATAAATTAAAGTTCATTCGACAAGTTTTAGTGCCGGGGAAGTAAGCTTTTGTTTCCAACTACTGGGTTGGCTTCCTGAACCCAGATTTCCACTTTCCTGGCAATTTCCTTCAAATTTCCTGCACGTGGGGTTTTCCTCTGCCAATTGCCAAATCATGGATTGGCAAATGGGCATAAAATTCCCCAATTTCCCACATGGGGAAATTGGACGGGGATTGCCAACACATTTTGCCATTCCCATTGGCAATTGTCCATTGCTTTCCCCATTTCCCCTGGCACTTAAGCCACTACCCAGGAAGAGAGGAAGTTGAATTAATCCTCGTAACTTCCTCCATCAAACCCGTTGGAAAAATTCAGAAGCTTCTAATTTCTTCAGGAAGACATAATATTTTGTCAGCATCATGCAAGAGAAACTAACGCCATTGTGAAGAAGCAATACAGGAAGGTTTTTAGTTACATCCAACAACCTTCCACGCATTTGTCTGTAGGAAGTAAAAATAGTCCAAATAAATTTCTTTTCTTTAGAAGTTTCCACACATTTGGAGGAGCTGCCCCAACAAGAGGAGACCACTGCACTCCTGTGATTTTGTTCTTTTTCTCATATCTGTTTTGATTTTCACCTCCTGCTCTCGTGTGGACGTCTTTGCATACGTCTTCACAAAGCCTGAGGGTCGCCGTGTGTTTAGGCACTTCCATTGATATCTGTGTATATACATAACAAATGCCTGATGGACAAATGCCAAGCGATAAGCCTGTTGGTGGCAGCGATGATGAATTTAATACATTTTTTAGTGAGACCGTGTCAGAAAGCATGTTCCCTATGCCGTGTTCTTGGATCTCTTCCTGGGTCAAATTCAGAAGCTGAAGGACAACTGCACTGGTCTCCAGGGGTTTCTAGTGTTTCACGTTGTAAGAGGTGGTACTGGTTCAGGCCTCGGATCTCTGCTCCTGGAGAGGCTTTCTGTGGATTATGGGAAGAAATCCAAGCGGGGTTTCACCGTTTACCCTTCTCCACAAGTCTCCACATCTGTGGTGGAGCCTTACAATAGTGTGCTCTCAACTCAATCACTGTTAGAACACACCGATGTTGCTTTTTTGCTTGATAATGAAGCCATTTGTGACGTCTGCCGCTGTTCCCTCAACAAAGAGCAGCATAATCTCCCACGCAGGTCCAAGGAGAAACCTCACACGCCCATTCAAGAAGCTTTCCACGCGCTAGGGAAAAGATTAAACACAGTTCAAAAAGGAGAAAAAGACCAAAGTATACGAACATGGATAGACAAGACAGCAAGGAAAGAACAATTTTCCATGCATGCAAAGGAGGAGAATGTAGAAAGTAATTTTAAATCCTGGGTTAGAGCACTTTCCAAATAATGAGGAGCAGCCTCCAGTAATGCCTGAATGTTTCACACCAAATTTTATCGACCATCTTCATAGGAGTTTCAAAGGTCCACAACTAGCTGCAATTCAGTGGGCTGCTATGCATACAGCAGCTGGTACAAATGGAGTTGTGTCTGTTAAACGGAAGGAACCTTGGCCCTTCACTTTGGTGCAAGGTCCACCAGGGACAGGAAAGACACATACAATTTGGGGAATGTTGAATGTTATTCATCTTGTTCAATATCAGCACTATTATGGTGCACTTCTTAAGAAACTTGCTCCTAAAAGCTACAGGCAATCCTACAATAATGCAAACAGTATTGACAATATTGGCACAGGATCAATTGATGATGTTATTCAGAGTATAGATCACACACTGTTTTGTATGCTTCCTAAACTTTTCCCTAAACCACGACTGCTTGTTTGTGCTCCATCAAATGCTGCAACAGATGAATTACTACAGCGTGTTATGGATCGTGGATTCATTGATGGTGAAATGAAGGTCTATCACCCTGATGTTGCAAGTGTGGGTGTGGATTCTCAAAATCATGCTGCACAGGCAGTATCAATGGAGCGTAGAACTAAAATTCTCCTAGGAAAGTGCCATGAGGAAGTAATTGGCTATATGTAGCAGCTACAGGGTAGAGAAGTAAACTTATCTCAGAAAATCAATGACCTCCAGAGAGAGCTAAGTGCTACAACTACTGCAGGGCGATCCCAAGGAACCATTGGTGTTGATCTTGATGTTCTGGTTGCACGCTACCACAGTCGTCATCAGTTGTTACAAAATCTTGCAGCTGTAGTAGAAGAACGAGATAAATTTTTAGTTGAGTTGACTCACCTTTTCATTTTGGAAAGTCACTTCCATGAAAGAAGCTCGCTCAAATCTTAAGGCAAGTTTTGCAAATGAGGCTGAGATTGTGTTCACTACTGTTTCTAGTAGTGGCCGGAAGTTATTCTAGCACCTAGCCCATGGGTTTGATATGGTGGTTATAGATGAAGCTATAAGCTAGTGAAGTAGGTGTGTTACCTCCACTTTCATTGGGTGCTACAAGGTGTGTTCTTGTCGGGGATCCACAGCAACTTCCTGCAATAGTAATAAGCTAGGCAACAGGCATGTTGCAGTATAGTAAAAGCTTTTTGAGCGATTCCAACAAGCAGGTCGACCAACTATGTTGTTATCTACTTAGTATCGAATACATCCTCAAATTTGGGATTTTCCTTCAAGATATTTTTATCAAATCGATTAAGTGACAGTGAGAGTGTTACCAGGAGACCTAATGAAATTTATTACAAAGATTCTCTATTGAGACCTTACTTGTTTTACGATGTAACTCATGGAAGAGAATTTCATAGGGGTGGGTCTGTTTCATATCAGAATATTCATGAAGCACAATTTGCTTTGCAATTATATGAGCATCTTCAATGAGTCACTAAGTTGGCAGGCATATGAGAAACCCAGGGATGCATGGCAACGATATTTGGGAAGAGGAGATAGGATGGCGCCAGAAGATCAATGAGGGATGATAATCGGATGCCAATGCGACCCGACCGAACCATGGGAAAGTATGTTTGAAAAAATTTGTGACTTGTTATATTCTACATTTTCATCGGCCTTCAAAAATAATGCGTAATGCATATGGATGGATCTGGGGCCCTGATGAAGCTTACAATTTAATTGCTAAAAGCTGCAACAAATGAAGGTCACAAATAGCAAACATAATGTAGCTGTAAGCTTATCCTTATTCTGAACTCAGATCCATGGCAGCTGCAGGAAACAAATATTCACTCCGTGTACAATGGCTTGGGAGAAAACATTCAAAGCTTCATCTGACCAGAGACTCGTTGCTGAAATGGGGGCATTGAAATCAAGTGAAAGTGAATCAGCTTTTGGATTGGTAGGAGGTTCAAGTGCAGCTAACAGTGAAGATTGTTTGGATGCTACAGGAGATTCAAAGGTAGTGGCAGTCGTAATTCCATCATTTCAAACAAGGAAAATGTTATTTTTGGTGATTATTGGTGATGTTAAGTGAACCAATAAAAGAAACGCTGTGCAGTGAGATGGAAGAGTCAGGTTATTCAATTTGTAGAAAGTGTTTGCAAAACTAGACAATGTTTTTGAATTCATCAAATCAGATGTATAGTGCAAATAACTGGTTATATTTATTCATGGGGTGTTTGTTAAAGCTATTGGAGGTGAATTGCAATTTTGGCTCTTGGAGATCTTCTTAATGGTGAAAGACCAGAAGTTGGATTCTGATAAACCAAGGTGGCGTAACGACTACAGTCTCGCGACAAATGAATAATTCACCATGGAAAGGTACTCGGATCATGTGGAGAATTGTGAATGTGAATACAAACTGGCTCATACCAGGATATTGCTCAGACAGAGGGGTGGATGAATTGCTCAAGTTTCAAGCTCAACACTCTTGTCATTTGGAGGATTGTAGAGCACAGTCAATGAGTTCATTCCCGTACGATCAGGATAGGCGGACTCTTGGCCCAATGGATAAGGCACTGATCCTAGGTGTCTTGATCTGGGTGGCACATTGCTGACTAGGATGTCTATATGTGCATACAAGTCATTTAAGTGGGGTCCACATGTACCCATTTATTTTATTTATGTATTTTTCCTTAAATGACCTTTTAACTTAAGTGGTTTCTATTTTTAGTCACTTTTTAAAAGTTGGTTAAAAAAGTCAAAGTCACTTAAGTGCCCTATTTAATGTGCATTTAAAACCCTAACTACTTTATAACCAACTTTTGGGTTATAAAAGGAAGTGAGGGGCTCATTTGTAAGGGAGAATTTGAGAGAGGAGAAGAGAATACTTTTGTGCAAGCTTTGTTTCAAGAAGAAACTTTGTGTTCTTTTGTGAAAAACATTTTGGAGTTAATGGAATAAGAACTTTGTGTCTCATTCATTTTCTCTGGTAACATTTGGTGTTCTTATGTTCATTAGATGTTAGGTGTTTAGATCTTGCATGCAAATATTATCTTTGATCTTATTGTCAACATTAGTAATCAGTTGTTCTAGTTCACAGTGATCAAGCTCTGATTTTCTACTTGCTCATATGTGTTCCCTTTTACATGTTCTTGTTTAACTAACTCAAACTCCATTTTATTTGTGTTGGTTATTCAGCTTTCCTCTTCATGCAATATTAGGCTCTGCTTTTACTTAACTCTTGCATGTTCTTTTAGTTCATTCCATTCCACTCCTTTCCTTCTTTTTATTCCATTTCCTTCATTCACTTTTCTTCCATTGATGTTCCAAAACACCCCCCACATACAATTTTGAATGTACAGATGTAAATACAGTTTTGGTTTTCAATAAAGGCAACCTCACCTTCATTGAGGAGGGACTTCATTCCCACACTGTTGCATGTCATTTGCATGTGTGAAAATCCATATGCTAACAGGAATCAATGTCTGAGGTGACATTTATCCCCTTTGGGGATAGTTCTTATGACTATGTTATTTTTAATATTAGTGTACTAAGGACATGAAGCAATCATATGTTTATTGGTATAACATATACATTTTTTAGGAAAACCAAGGTTGATTGGCTCATCGCAATAAAATAGATTATCATATACCTAGTATGCAATAATTTTCCCCTTCACTAATTTTTTATTTATAGAGGCTAGTTTGAATTCAATCATATGGGTTATGAAGCAAATGGCATATTTGGAAAAATCTACACAAGTAAGAAACATGTGCAAATAAACATACATGTTGATAACTTTTATCTCTTCATTTAGCATGTAATTTTCCTTAGATGTTTAGTTGTAAAAACAATATATATTAACTCTTTGTAATTACCATATTCTTGTAACAATATTTAGACTATAATCAGGGTAGTAGTGAAATTTTATATACTTGATTGACAATGTTATTTTTGGCACAAGAGGTTCCTAACTATGTTCTATTGAGTAAACTACATTTCGAGGTCTATAATCATATTGAATTTTTATTATATCTATATGCATACATATATGATGAGTATGTTAGAAGTAAAATTTGATACAATGAATATAATCATTTTAAACCATCCTGATGTCATAGAGAGGGAAGAGATTATGAGTGATCATTGTGGATTAGAAGCTTATTTAATAAAATTAAATCTAAAGTAAAGACACTTCTGATGTAACACCCATGTTAAAATAACTCCAAATTAAGGGAATTTTTTCGTTTTAAAACAAACCTGTTAACTCCATTTCATGCCTTCAACAATGTTATATGATAGCAATAAAAATCTAGTAGGAACTATAGTTCATAATCCATATGATAACATCATAATCGTGTGTAATTATAAAGGTCAATTAGATATACCCAATCCCCATTATCATCACTCTAACTGAGTGTACATAAATTTTATGTAATTGTTTAACCTATTCATTTTGGTTTGAGAATTGATGTAATTCCAAGTGTCCACCTTAAAATAAGTTAATTGAGTTTCATCCAGCATCTCACACCATTGTATTGAAACTCGGTGAATTTACAATGTATTCAGTTAGGACACTATTTAGACCAAAATTTACAAGCTATTATTTGCATGCTTAGCTTAATGACCTCACATCAGCCAAACAAAACGTGTCCCATCACCACACAATCATAATTACATATGTATCTAGATAATGTCTTGTTAAATTAATATTGTAATTTCTTGTATTAAGATGGCCTAGAATCTAGATCTCTCCTCTCGTCTTAAGAGTACGTTGTCGGTTTAAGCTTAATAAGCATATGGGAAAGATAATTATTACTTAATAACTTACATCAATAAGTAACTATTACCCTTCCTATAGTTGTCATAAAATGGTACAAATATTGTTCAACCAAGAAGATAGGCGGGACTTATAATACACGCTGTAATATAATTATCTTAGTACAACGTAGAATTTATTGTTAAGAGATTAAGTCAAGTTACATGTTTATCGAAAATTTCTATAGTAACTTATAATTTACTATCATACGAATTATCTTAAGTTCGTAGCGTTGCTTTAAAACTTTCATTGTTAAGACTAGGTTTAGTTTATCTATTTCATTCTACTTGATAACGATCTAATCCCATTTATAGTGTGTCATAATTCAACCATATTATTCATTATCATTAATTACCTCTTAATAAAGAGATGCGATATTTTTAAATATTTAAAAAAGGTTTAATATTAACGATAATAGAAAATGTATCATTTACATTTTATAATACTAACTTATTTACGGTATAATACTTTTGTACTTTGACAACATTATTTCATTTAACGAGTTATTTGTAAAGTTACAATTTTCATCAGTGTAATTTTAAGTTTGTGCTTAGTAATGAATTAAATGTTTAATTAATCTCTTTGCAATCGAGTTAAGAAAATATCATTATTTCATAACTCTTCATCGTTGTCCAAAATAATGTTATTATTTAACTCATTAATTAAACATATAAATGATGATGTAATTGATGTAGTTATAATGATTATCATTTAATATTTTAGAATAATAATTGTCATAAAGTATAATTATTTAATCAATTACATTTTTTTCAAGATCATTTTCAAAGTACATACCGTTGTTAAAAACAACGTAAATCATCATTACAAATCATAAGAGATAATCAAATAATAAATGTATTTATTGAAACTCAATAAGGATAAATATATAATTTATAAACTATTACAATAATTTCATATCAATACAATTACACCAACTACCATATGATACTCCGTGAAATCATATTTAGCTTTATAGTAAATACATAATCCAAAATTTGGATATTCAAATAAATCATTATCTGTAATCGGATTAAAAAAATCATCGCAGGTCAAGTGTGTATGTAATCAAATAAATTTAAGACTCGTAACAACTAATCTAGCTTATTATATATAAGATAAATATAAATAATATTCATGGTCAGTTCATCGAAATGACATGGATTTAACAACTCTTTATCTAGTTGTTTCATTACGTGATCTTTGAATATCTATGGTTTTTATTTAAATTACAACTTAAAAAAAAAAGTATCATATCAAGTAAACATGTAAAATATAATGAAGTGATCTAATAATGTAAACTAAGTTTCTATCAACATCAAATTGCAAACATCCATTAGTTCACTAAGCATGTACACAATTTTAGCTTCATTTAATAACTCAAATTACATAAAACAAAAACAATCTTATTTCTATCAATCAATTTAAGCAATGTAAATTTCTCCAAACACTACATCCATAAGTAATCAACTTGATTGTCATTAAAAGAATCAGAAAGGAGAAGCAGGATATTTTCCCAATGTTATTGTTATAAAGCAACATAAGCACCATAAGAAATGATAACCATTCTTCTTATACTTTCTATAATTAATCGAAGAAAGATTTAATGTCATAGTTAAATATAAAAACAATTGTATTTGTTTCATATCTCATCATATTTAACATTCAAAATTTTAACTCGTGGGAGAAGGATAACAATACTTCTTTTCATTCATGCAACAAGAATCAACCCACACAAAATATTATTATAATGATAATCATAATAACAATGCATTTGATAATTTAATCAATGATTTAGAAAAAAACTTTCATCCACACCCTATTGCATCTTCATACATGTGTTTTCTAAAATTATATCATTCCAGAAACCAGTTAAATAAGATAAAATAATAACATATCTTCAAAAGATAACATGACCTCATAATTCACAAGTAAGCATTCATAAGATAAGATTTGGATAGAGTTTTAGAAGAGTGTATACAATTCTGGAATCTTATTAAAACAAGAAGAAACATGACTATAGTCTTAACAAAGACAGTCAAGAAATTAATGACCACCTTACAAGACATTTGAGATGCATAAGTGAACTCAATCAATTAAATATATTGATTTCAGGTTGCTATAGTTAGAGAAACCTATCTAAACCTGAGTTCACACTTACAAATGTAATTTTTAACTATTTTAGTTTAACATTGATGCTACATGATTGAAATAAAGCAAGTTGAGCCATACTCAGGCTATATTCTGTTCACAATGTCTTTCATAAAAGGAAATGATTAAACTTTTCTTACACAAGATTGAGATGGTTTTTTACAAAAAAACCAACAACCCATAAGGAATTACCATATACCCATGAAGTATATTAAGATCATACAAGTTTTGAACAAATGGTTATTTTAAAAAAATTATCGACTCTAACCCAAGTACGAATCAAACAAAATTATCAATACCCATATCATATTTTAAAAGGATGGGTTTAAATAAATAATCACATACTTTTATACAAGCTCAAAGGACAATAATCCCTCATAATAACTTCAATAAAAAATCTATACGAAGCACATAGATAAGAAAGTATATCTAATTTACTTAACTAAAGATTTGCAAATCAAACAGTGATGAAACCCAATGAATCATTGAATAATCAAACCCTGTAGGTATTTAATCATTTTGAAAATAAATAACAAGATAAAGAGAAAAAAATCCATGCATGAGAAAGATAACATTCCTATAAAATTTCTCTAAAACTTCCTTTGAAAACTTCCAACAAGTTGAGAAAAATTTTCCAACTATATTTCTCCAACAACCAGCCCAAAATATGACCTACATTCATAAAATAGCAACCCAAAAAACCATGTAAAACAATATTTTAACAATGTGAAATCTTCCATTAATAACTTGTAAGAATGATTTCTACATTTTTCGGGGCCCCTCCAGTTCTACTCCCTTTTGTTGTGCGACCCCTTTTGTACCTTTTTAGACTGATTTTTTCATTTTAGAGAAGGCACAAGACATTGGGATTCTTCAAGCAGTGAGAATCCTCTACGTCACTAAATGCACTAAGCATCCCCAAGCAGGTTGAACAGTCAAGGGATAAAGCGGGGAGCACAAAGGCCTCCACGCATCTTCTAGGCACATGTTTAAGAGGAGAGAGAAAAGGAAAGGCCCTAGATCAACATGAATTCTCCACATGTCAAGTAAAGAAGTCACCACCATCGACAAGACCAATTAAAGAAGCAAGGGGCTCGAGAATCAGTAGATTAAATGCGATCTCAAGTCCTAAAGCATACAATTGATATCTACTCCAAAGTTCGAATATCTAATAGGTAAGAACTAAATATGGGCAGTGGAAATATTAATGGAGGCATGTTGAAATAAGAACCATGGGGTCTATATAAGAATTTTCTTGTGCCAGTAGAAAAGGGGGATAAAAATATAGAAAATAAGTTCTAAAGCTCCGTGGGAGTATTTAGGTTTAGCTTATTGTGTTAACTGGCCTTAGCAAGGATCTATTGTACAAGAATACTATAATCTATGCCATTTTGGCCTTATGTACTATTTTCTCTATTAGTAAGAGTTATTGTTATGTGCACTTCAATGTTCACAATATTTTGTGTTCTTTATCTCTTCCTGTTTACTTTTATTTAGTTTTAGGTGAATGTTTAAATATCTATCGTACTACACACCCTTAGATATTTTACATAAATCTATTCATTTGCTCATGGTTATGTTTTAGTTTCATTTTTCCTTTGATAATTTGAGATATCTCCAGAATATTTGATCATGCTGAAAGCTCTTCAATTAATCTATAGTTATTTCAAATATATCTCTCTTCTTTTTAGTAAATTCTCGATGCATCACCTTTGTTAGGATTTATTTACTGTTTTATTCTCTCTCTAGCCCTTACCTCAACCCAAAGCAGACCAAGTCCCACATCTCTAATATTTCGTGTGACTTTAGTGGTTCATCTGCAAGGATAATCATCAATAGATTTCCTAGCACCCCTAGTGGGACCAACATTGAAAGCTTAAACTTCAAATATTGCTAGGTTTGGTGTGTGACATAGCAATTTCTATCCTTTAGAGGATCTATAGCTACACATATGTTGATTCCAATTAAACTATCTACTGGTGGTTTAATCTTCTCTAGTTCATGAGAAGGATTCAAATAAGATCGAGAACAAGGGAAGTAGGTGCATTCAAATATCTATAATTGTCTCTAGGAAGAAACATAAGAGGTAGACAGATTCAAAGATCTCCATCTCCTCAAAACTAGAATATGTCAACACCACCACCTAGTAGACCCTTCTTACAATCCACTAGAGTTCTCATACACATTGGAATGGCCCAACAACCTCTGAGACAGTTTGTATCATGGAATTAGGGAAGTCCACTCATCTTGTAAGTGGCTATGGCAACATGGAATCCCATTCCAGGAAATGCGTTAAAGGCATTACCTATGTTTAGCAGTTAAGACTTCAAGACCACAAAGGAACATATTCAAGATGTTGTGGAGATCTACATGGTAAGTTACATCACAGAGTAAGATGTTTTCTTAAGGTTATTGGTTACCTAATTTAAGGAAAAATATCTTGACTGGCATAGATCCTTGACTCCTAACTCTATTGGTCCCTAGGATCAATTAGGAAACATATTTTTGCAAGATTTAGTGAGAAAAGTGATAGATTTTCACTTCTACAACAGATTATCAATATCAAGAAATCTCCACAAGAGCCTAGGAATGATTTCAATACTATATTCCATAAGATATGGAAAAGGATTCCAATTATAGTTAGACTTCTTACAGGTATGGCAATCATATTTTACCTAAAGTCACTAAACTCAGATATTTCTGTGATGATTTAGTCATTAGGAGTAGATTCTTTACCACAAGCATATGATATTGCATTCTAGGATGAGAATAAATTGATAGATGTTGGGAAACTTCCCCTGAAGATACCTTTACTAGTTTATCTTGATATATCTCCTCTTCCTCAAGCACAAACCTCAAGTTCTTCCCAAGCTCCAGTTTCCATGTATAACTACACATCTTCCCAAGGAGCCACAAATCCCACCACTCCTGGTACAACATCATCTTCTTTTTCTTTATAAATGGAGGAAGTAAAAACATCCTCAATAACTTCTCTAATGAGATAGTCAATCTCAAGAAGAGTAAAGGTGTGTACCTAAGACAAAATTATCAAGGCTATCAAGGGGGTAGACCAGCTTACCTGCCATAATATCAAAATGTTCAAATACCACAGCCAACACAGCCATCTAATCAAATTCTCCTGATCCCGACACCACTCCAAACCCTCCCACCTAATAATGGGAGAGAAATTATTCCAAGACAGAACAATTTGGTGAAAGACCCCAATTATTTGTGTTTGCCTTGCAATACCCTTCATATGCCAAAATACTACCCCTAAGGGAATCTATAGCAAAATGTAGCAGAGAAAAGAGTAATAGATAGCCATGAGGCCAATGATTTTTGACCTTACCAGTCCCCGGGAGTTTAAAACATGGTCTTTTACAAATGCAAGGGATTTCCCTAGAACAAGAAGAGGATATTGTTCACGAACATGCACTTTTCTCTTGGATCGAAGGAAAATAATTTTTATTCTCAAATGAAGTATCTACTTCTTCTCCGGTATGGTCACATTACAACGCTCACTTTAAAAGGTGGATGACAGAAGTTGCGGTCCCTATTCCACTAGTAGCCAATAGAGCAAGGAAGGAATCTCTGAAATTCACCGCCCCTCCACCCATAGCTAGACAAGAGACTCCGGCAACCACTCAAAATCAAGGTACCTCTAATCCAATGGTTAATAGGGTGAAATACCAACAAGTATCCAGATCACAATCATTTGGACTGATGAACGTAGTCAATCAACTTAAAATGGTTCCAACCAATGTATCAATATAGGATATATTGGGTATTCTGTAGAAAAAGGAATTAATTCAAGAAGCTTTAACATCCAATGGTGGCCCAACAACAACCAAGAAGGGGAAAGATCAACTCAAAACAACTCAAGCTCAAATAGATTTGCTGCTAATGAACCAAAAAGAATGGGTAAGTCAATCAAGACCCAAAACCTTCTTCATGACTCTTATAATTGGTAAGAAAGTGTTACATAACTCCATTATAGACTTCGGTGAAAGCACTATGGTTATTCCCAAAGTAATTATGGATGCCTTGGGAATCAAATTTGAGCCCTTAAGAATAGGATTCATGTTACTAGATGGGAGATCAGTTTAAACCATTGGTGTTGTTAGAGGTCTCCCATTACAGCTCTATTCCTACTCGAACATAGCCATTCCACAGGATATAGTGGTAATTGATGTTTTACTAGTCTTTGAACAGTGTGTATCCCACAATTTCACTGCTATGTTTAGAGGCTACATGTCCTTGAATTGGTCTCATCTGATCATGCAGACTAAGTATGGATCCAAAATGAAGGTACTATTAGAGCCACTTGCGGAGAAACATGTAGCGGATCAAGTAGCCTCAGGTTTTAAAGCCTCACATGCCATGATCACCCAAGAAGAAGAATCATATATAAATGAAGGTTACCATCAAAGTGGAAACTATTTGGTTGACTTATCACCCAGAGACCCCTTCGAAAAATTTGATTCCACTAGGTTAGGTACTTATGTCATTTTTTATGAGAATCCCACTATTCCAAAAGTTATGAGGGAGGATAGTAAAAGTGTATAGAATCCCACAAAGGATTCCTAGATATGGACTTTGCACTTTGATGGAGTTATAAGCAGAAATGACTTAGGAGCCGAAATATGCCTATCCTCACCAAGCAGAAGGAAGATACTCAATTTTTTTCACTTTCACCACACTAGCATCAATAACGAATAAGAATATGAGGCTTTAGTGCATGGTTTGACATTGGCATGCAAAGAGGGTGTATGACAACTAAGTGTCTTTGGGGACTCTAAATTAGTAGTGACTCAATTTAAAAACACCATTGTTACAAAAAATCCAAGTATGAGGTCCTATCGTCACAGATTATGAGATCTTATTGAAGATTTTGAGGCCTTTAAAATTAATGTTATATGTTGGGAACATAACATAGAAGTAGATTGAATTACCTAGATAGGATAACAATTCAACCCAAACCAAGATCTGATAACAAACAAAGAAGTAGCGAGTTTGATCATTGACCCATCTATACCCAATAATGTGGATCAATGGCAGGTTTTTGAAAGTGACTGACATATTTTTCTCTTCTTACAACAATTTGAAGAGTTTGCAGACTAAATTCACCCTAGAATTGAAGAAGCATACAGAGATCAATTCATCCAGCTAAAAAAAAACAAAATTCCAAAGGGACTAATAACATTAGAAAGTCTTTTTGATTCCTATGATGCTAATAAAGATAGTAGTTTTGCTGCGGTCAAGGAAGATTATGTAGAATTGGAAATTGCCAATGGGAAAAAGCTAAAGGTCGGGAATTTAGTCACCCAAAAATAAATAGAAGGACTTTTGTCTCTATGCCATAAGTATGACAAGGTAATAGGTTGGACTTATAATGACCTACATGGTTATAATAAGGATATCATCCAACATACTATTGACCTAGAATAAGGGATTAATTGTGTCTGTCAAAAACAGAGGCATGTAAATCCAAAGATAAAATCTCTCATGTATGAAGAGTTCAAGAATATCCTTGAGGCTAGGATAGTTTTCCCAATCAAGCATTCCACATGGGTGTCCAATCTAGTACCGCTAAGGAATAAAAATGGTGAAATCAGACTCTATGTGGATTTCAGAGATTTGAATAAAGTGTCCCTTAAAAATCCCTACCCCTTACTATCCATGGAACAAATATTACAAACAATGTTGGGTTTAGAAAGGTTCTCTTTTCTTGATGGTTTTTTGGGCTACAACCAAATATGGCTTGCGGAAGAAGACCAATATAAGACCACTTTTACAACAAAGTGGGGGAGCTTTTTCAAATGCAAAAACGTCATTCAGACACACCAATGTTTGGTTTACTTTTCAAAGAGCCATGGATGCCATGTTTGGAGAGATGATTAATAAGGTAATCCTAATATACTTGGATGACCTCACAATGTTTATCCAAATAGCTGAGGACCATTTCAACACCCTGAAAATTTGTATTCAAGAAGTGTCAGAAATTTGGAATCTCTCTGAACCCAAAGAAGTGTTTTTTTGGGGTACTATAAGGCAAACTCTTGGGACACATTGTCTCAAAAGATGGAATCTCAATTAAAACAGAAAGATTCAAGGCCATTATGGAATTGTCCCTACCTATCAACAAGAAGGTAGTACAATCTTTCCTAGTAAATATTAACTTTGTCAGTAGATTCATTTCAGATTTTGCTGGAACGATCCACCCAATCACACTGATGCTAAAAAAGAATATAAACTTCAAAAGAAACACTAAAGGTCATCACGCTTTCAATGAGGTAAAAAAGGCAATTGCATCTACTCCAGTCTTACACAGCCAAAAATTATCCAAGGATTTCATCATGTACATATATGGGAGTGACCACAACGTAGCATATATACTAACATAGAAAGGAGAGCCACAAGGAGAGGAGCATCCATTTTATTTATTTTCAAAAACTCTCCATGATTATGAGACAAGGTATAAATTTGTGGAGAAACAGGATTACACCATTGTCAAAGGTCTGAAGAAGTTAAGACACCTCATTACCAATAGCAAGATCACTATCATGGCAGCACACTCTAGTGTCAAATAAAACATCACGAAGGGTGAGATAACTGATAAAAGGGCCAACTGGATCACTAAGATCTTAGAGTATGACATTGAATTAAATCCCAAAAAGTTGGTATGTGGAAGAGGTCTGTGCTAGTATCTCGCATAAGATCTAATAGTCCCAATGAATAAATAATTTGAGATGGTTCTCTGTATCCAAGAAAATGAATCTAAAAATTGGGTATTAGATAGAATGAACTTCATGCAAATGGGTGAGTATCAAAGCCACCTCCCTCTCAAAAATAAAATATATTACAGAAAGTAGGGATTCAGATTCATCATTATTAATAATTTCCTTTTCAAAAATAACTTTGATGGGATCCTTTTTAGATGCCTAGAAAAGGAGGAGGCTGAAAAGGTCTTACACGCGTTACATCATGGAGGCTCAAGAGGCAACTTCTCTGCGAAAACCACCGTCATAAAGGTCCTATAAGTAGGATAATTTTGGGCCAACTTATTTGTGGGTTGCTATGTAATGGTGAGCAATTGTAAAATTTTCAAATTCTATATGGGATTCTGAAGAAAATTCGCACTTCCCCATAACCCTATCTTAGTTGAAGAACCATTCACACAATGGGGTCTAAACTTCATTGGAATGGTTAACCCATTTTTAACCACAGATCACAAGTGGATTCTCATGGTCATGGACTACTTCACCTGATGGACTAAGGAAGGTCTATTGAAGGAAGCCACAAAAATATGATCCTAGAACTCCTTCGAGATATCACTACACACTTTGCCCCCCCGCCACACAATCATATCAGATAATGCCAATTTTTTTCTGGGTACCAAGGTATCTGAGTTTTTGATGAGACATGAAATATATCTAAAGACATCTTCCAACTATTACCCGCAGGGTAACAGTTTAATAGAATCCACCAACAAAAATATGATCAGACTCATAAAAATGATGGGGGATGAACATAAGAGATCGTGGAATGAGCATGTCAAGAAATCCTTATGGTTTGATCAAATCACACCAAATAAAATCTTGAAATCCTCGTCACATGAATCAGTCTATGGTAAAATTGTAGTAATTCCCATCACTATGGAAGTCTAAACATTGAAATTATTGAAATGAAATTGATATATAGGGATGGAGCGATGCGAGTAAGACTCGCAGAGTTGATGGTGCTTCAAAAAAAATGAGAGATAACCCATGAATCCATGATCACTTATCAATAGGTTGCTAAGAATTGGTTTGATCAGAATAATTCTAAGCTTGATTTATGAGTTGACACTTTAGTTCTTAAATGGGACACAAGGCCCACTAATCCTAACAATCATGGGCAATTTGACCCTCTATGGACGGGACCATTCAAAATCAGTGCATGCAAGCAGGTCAATGATTTTGAGCTTGAAACTATGGAAGGTGAACCTCTGGTGATTCTGGTAAAAGGGATCCACCCTAAGCCATTCCATTGAGTCTTTTACATTATAAAGTATGTATCATATGAATATTCCCCTCTTTCTTTTGGTTTTGCCTCATTTTCGTGATCTTGCCCCTTTGAATAATTGTCTTTGGATGTGTGTCTTGAGAAGAGACCATTCTACCCCTTTTTGAAGTTATAGAAGGTGTTGTAACTTCTTGATTTTTCCTGAAGTAAATGATCCAACATTTTTTTGAAATAATGAATGAGAAGGATCGTGGTGTTAATGAAAAATATCTTGGGAAACTAAAAATTTGGTATTAGGGGTCATACAACCAATGTACCGTTACATATTACGATCCAAGGTATGTGTGATCCATTACTTCACGTGAGTCGAGGAGTCTATTTAAGGAAATATTAGAGCATACTAAAGCCTTTTTCTAAACACTAAGAGTTTCTTGTTTAAGCACCTGAGTTCCAAATTCAAAAAAATTAGAACTTTCAACAAATCTTAAGCAATCATGGCAGCATATGCTTCCTTACCACATCCGAATTCCTATGCATAGCAACCTTCGCCACATTTCTCTCTTCACCCGAGGATGAGATTCCCTGATAAGGGAGCACAACTCAGTGATGATTCCATGGTAATGAATTTCATAGATGAGGTTTTTTATCTCACTCTCACCAAGAAACCAAAGGCTTTGTAGGAGGCAGCCCATGATAGATTCCTAAATTTAGGGGAGTCTCAATCTTTTGGCTTTAGGATTTGGACCACCATACTCACACAATATATGGTGCCGCTTGTGCACCTGTATCCTGAGCTTGTATAGATGTGTGCATGTTGTTTTGACTCTGATTCCAACATCATAAATGGCATGAACATGTAGGTGGCAATTACACCAAAGACCATTAGGGATATGTTGGCCCTACCTATGACCAAGCAGACAAATTCTAAAATATTCCAAATCTCCAAAATGTCTAGGATGAATGCCAAAACAAAACAACAAGATGATTCAAGTAGTTCCTAGACACAAGGATTCCTGATCCCCCTAAAGATGTTCATGGTAGAATCTCAAGATGCCTAATCCATGTGGGCATTCATTTTTGGCCAAGAATCGGAAAGAAATGTCTAAGGATGGAAAGAAACGACACTTTTCTGGATGAAATCCATGAAGAAGTAACAGATGTATATGTTTGACTTTTATGAGATCATTACAGAATTTATTTTTGAGAATTTGGCCATGTTCCACATAAATGCCACCTTCAGGTATTTTCCTATTTATTCCACCTCATTTTGTACTAGAAATCCCATCCCCTTAGCCAATTTATAGAGCTAATGTTGTGGGATAGGAAGGTGGACCCCTAAAATATAATCCTGGTATTTGCATGGACTCATGTGTTGTCCCGCTCCTCAGACACATATGAATCCACCAACATTTTTTTTGCACCCCTTCTACTTGAGTTTGACCCAGAAGGGGTCAATAACAGAATGAAAAAATCGGTCCAAGCCGTCTTGGTGGAACCCCTGCATCCTTGTGGCTATTTATTTTTGGAACAATAATCAAGGATCCAGTTGCATGGATTCAGAGATGAATGCTTTCGAATATTCTCACCGAGTGAGTGGTTTCCTTGGAGGTAACTAGGAAAATTATTCTTCTCAATGAAAAGTTTGGCTTTGGCTAGAAGAAGAAAGCATTGTTTAACCTCCCTTTGAGAAAGGGAGGGACTACCATCATCAAAAGCTAGGTGGAGCATCTTCTCACAAAAAATTTGGCTTCCTATGACTTCAACTTCATCCTAGACACATGGAGATATGACCTGAATGGGTGGATGGTCGGCATCTTGTCCTAAAAGAGAGTCTTAGACTCTTGCCACCATGAACATAGAAAGTTTTTTGAAGATAGGAGGTCTCTCCAGGAAGACACTCCTTACAATTATGTCAAGCTGAAGGATATCCCAATCCCATTATGGGAGTATTTTCATCCAGTGATGTACAAATATGACCCCATTATTACCATGACTAAAGGTTTGAGGGTGACCTTGTGGCAGAAGGACTAGAGCCTAGAAAAAATTGAAGCCTATTAGAAATATAGGTGATAAATTGGGCAAATGACCCTCATTTTTGAGGTGGTACCCACTGATGAGCAATGGGAAGAATACTTGGATGATGAGCATGAATCTAATATGGATAGTAGGGAGGAAGTATTGATCACCAAGGAATAATTTATGTGGCATAATGCAATATCCTTCAACCCCTCTAGACAACAAATTCCCCCATGACCTCCTCCTTCCACTCCCCAGCTACATCCTAAAGGCCACATGTCACCAATTCAAATAGCGTTAGGCCCTCAGGATGAGGGTTCAATGATTCATCCAGTGTTGGGTCTAGCTTAGAGACTCACCTTGGCCCAACCAATAGTCTCACCCTCCGCAACCATCATTTGAGTCACCAGCCCTCACATCCCTCTGAAGAAAAATTTAAAGATAGTTGAAGTCTTTTCTTCTTCTTCCCCTTCTCTTGCTCTTATTTTTCCTGCTTCATCTCCTCCACCTTTCACTTCCCTAGATAGGAGTGCTCTTACTCTAACCACTCTAACTCAGACTCTTCTTCCTCTTGATTCTTCTCTTTTTCCACCATCATCCACCATTCCCATATTCTCTCCCTGAGTTAAAATGGGCCATTCTTTGGCTCTTATGACTTCCCATCCCCAAAAAATAGTTATAATCCCTTACGTTATGTCACCAAGATTCCCATTTATAGGTGGGAGAGTTCCTTCCTTTGATATTTTGAATCAAGTCGAGACGGGAAAAGTGGCCCAAGATAGAAGGAATTTGAGGAAGAAGAAAAAAGATATGAAAGTAGGAGCAGTGAGGAAGATGCGTTCATTATAGGACCATAAACAAAGATCCCTAACCATCACCTAGATGGTCCCCAATTTCTAATATCCCATGAAGTAAATGAATTTAGATGATTACTCCATCAATGTTGTTGTGGTGGACCTGACTCAGTTCAGGCCTCAAGATAAGGTCAAGCTGATGAGTGAAACAACTACCATGGTCTCCATAGATTATCTCAAGCTCAGTAATCACCTGAGGAAAATGGAGGATAGCCTCCTACAAAAAAAAAGCACCATGATATTCCTCAATGGTAAAATCAAGGGCAAGAGCATAGAAATAGAGCAGCTCCGCAAGAAGTTAAAATAGGTAGCATCAAAAAAATATCTTACAACTTCTCAAGAAAGGACCATAATGTTAGAAGTCAAACTTGTAGTTTCCAAGGTTGCAGCTAGTTCGGTTGACCATGAGAAGAAGATCTTTCAATAGGAGGATGATTCAAAAAAATTAGAGGTCACTTCACTCCAAGAGAAGCTATATACCTCAGAGGCCGAGAAGGAAAACTTACAAACCAAGTACAAAGCATTAGAGGATGTAGTCAAGGATTTAACCCAACAGCTCACTCAAATACCCTAGAAGGGGGGAATCATCATGTTCGTGTAGGGATTATATACCTCTTGCTTTAAGAGAATTTCTGCTAAGGCAATAGACCTAGGGCCTACACTTAGATTTATATCTAATGCGTAAAACCTTTGCTCCAACGTGGAGTCCTCGGATTCAACCATCAAAAAATTTGTATCCACTAAGGTCCTTGAATCATAGATGTTGGTTCAAAAAATTTATGATTCTTTAGACTCTACCCTGCAAGGGGTTGTTATTACAGAAATTCAGATGGTCATGGTGAAAATTAGTGATATTCTGAGTTACAATAAGGCTACTATCAAATGCCATAATATCCCAACTCAACTCTAGCTAGGGATCAGTGGGAGGAATCAAAACATCAAATATTTACTTAAATTAGGCCTCCCATCTCCCTTTCCAGATGTCTCCACTATCCTATCAGAGGAAAAAAATCAGTAGCTACTTATGGCTAAGGAACAAGATAATATTTTCTTTCATTCTTTAAAAGATAATTCTAGTGTTGCTGAAGTAGATGCCATTTTGAACCCAATTGTTAAACTAGAGTTACATTTATATGCAATGGTTCAGAGTCTCCAAAAATTATCTCATAAGAAAATTATTGAGATGGATATATCCTTCAGGATCTACAACGAAGGACTTACTCGATAGAGGCCGAATGGGTTTGGTACCAGGATGATTTCAAGCAGCTCTAAGTGGCATCTCTTAGAGCCACATTTTTTAATTTTGAAGTTTTAAGGAAGGATTACCAGATTCTTTTATGGTTGGCACAGAGTCCCTAGGTGAGTCTTCATAACTATAGAATGATTTCTAAATGTTTTGGGTCACCTCCAATTCTGCTCCCTTTCGTCACCCGACCCCTGTTGTATTTTATTGGACTGATTTTCTCCCAAGTATGAAGCTAGATGTAGAAGACATCCACATGTCCCTTCAGCACATTTTGGAGAAGGCACAAAGCATAAGGAGTCTTTGAGTAAAAATAATCCTTCACGTGGCTAAATCATGGTTAAGCAGCCCCAAGTGGGTTGAAAATTCAAGGGATAAAGCAAAGGAGTGCACATGCCTCCATGCATTTTCCAAGCACAAGTTTTAGAGGAAAGATAACAGAAAAGGCCCCAGATAAGCACAAATTTTTCATGTGTCAAGTAAAGAATCCACCACCATCAATAGGACCAATTAAAGAAGCAAGGGCTTGAGGTTCGAAGGATTAAATGTGATCTTAGGTCCCAAAGAAAGCAATTGAGATCTGTTCCAAAGTTTGAAGATCTCATAGGTAAGAAATAAATGCGGGCGGTGGAAATCTTAATGGAGGCACGTTAAAACAAGAGCCATGGGGTCTATATAAGAATATTCTTGTTCCAATAGTAAAGGGGGATAAAAAAATAGAAAAGAATTTCCATATCTCCACGGGATTATTTAGGTTCAATCTATCTTGTTAACTGGCCTTAGCAAGGCTTTGTTGTAAAAGAATAATGTAATCTATGCAATTTTGGCCTTCTGTATTGTTTTCTCTATTAATAAGAGTTCTTGTTTTGTGCACTTTAACATTCACAATATTCTGTGTTGTTTATCTCTTCCTGTTTAATTTTATTCAGTTTTAGATGAATGTTTAAATATCTATCATGTTACATTCCCTTAGATCTTTTACATAAATCTATTCGTTCATGGTTATGTTTTAGTTTCATTTGGCCTTTGATAATTTGAGATATCTCTGGAATAGTTGATCACGTTGAAATCTCTTCAATTATTCTATAGCTATTTCAATTATATCTTTGTGCCTTTTAGTAAAGTCTCAACGCATCGCCTTAGGATTTATTTACTGTTTTATTCTCTCTCTAGTCCTTATCTCCACCCAAAAAAAAAGAGAAGAGCCAACTTCTATAAAATTTGGAGGCTATCTTAGGGGCCAAGTCCCACATCTCTAATATTTCCCACGACTTTGGTGGTTCATCTACAAGGATAATTGTCCACATAACTCCCTTGAAAAATATCAATCAAAATGGATCTTACTTCACATGCACGGTTCTAGAAATGGAGGTTAGAACGACCAAAGGAGAAGAGCTCAGAATAACCCAAACAAAACCAAAAATGAATTTCTCAATGCATGCAAGGTATCTTCCTCCAAAAGATTCTCAAGTTTCTTGAGAATAATAAATGCTCATTAAAATTTTTAGGTGCCATGTAGTGGCCATATTTAACACCAATCACCTCCATCTCCAATTTCCCTCCAAAATAGCTTAGTAGTGTCTACAAGTAGTCAAAGATAAAATCAAACAAAATTTCAACCTTTCCATTGTATGGGTCGACCAATTTAACTGGTTTTATTATTATCCAATCAAATGCCAATGAGTATGGTTAAATACCATATTGAAAATCGAAAGTAAATAGAAGTCTGTGGTAAATGGTTGAAGTTCGTACTATTTTTAATCAATAAAATGCCAATGCACTTAACCTTTGTCCATATTAATTACCCAATAGAAATGGAGCATGACCATATTAAACTAAATAGTTAAATTCCTATCACAGTGGTCTTAGACCAACTCAATCAATCAAAATCAATAATCACTCATTATGGATCCATGATCGGGCGATGATAAGAATCAAACCAAAAAAGTTTCAATCTCATTCATGGTAACAAATCTAATTATCAATTAAGCACTACTTACAACAATTTTAAAATAAGCCAAGTAAATAGCCGAAGGCCGATATGTTAAATTAATATTTTCTTACAATACTAAGCATCGTATTTCCATTGCTGATAATAAGATCAATAAATCAATCTTAAAATTTTACTTTGACGATTCAAAACTTTACCAGTCCATTACTGAATATTATCATAATGCTTTACGGTCTATGACCATCATAATGCCAAATGAAGGTTAATATCATTTAAACCATCATCATTATTTCTAATTACCAAAATAATACATTAGATCCATGTAGAGATATACCATTTTTGATAAATCATTATTTCCAATAAGTAGATGAAACAAAGTCTCATTAATAAGTGTTGCAACCAAATGGTATGCCAGTGCATGGAAATCATCACACACAATAAGGTAAAATTAACTCATACAACCCAGGAAAGCAAAAATAAGTTATAAATGTCAAGTATCTTATGAAATGTTTGGCGACAAGCATTGTTATGTTGCTGATATTACAACTATGAGTAAGTATGTATATCATTTTCAGGGTATAGGTAAGTATGTTTAGATACAATTTCAATCGAGTTACAATTCCTATATCCTTGCTCTTGTAGTCCACTTCACATACCATAACTTAATCTTGCAACAAAATGAAATGAAAATGCGGGATGTGAAATAATTCCCCCTTAAGGAATCATCATCCCGATGATTTTCACTCATTAACAATAAGCAAAATAAACCACACACATATTTCTATCACACAAATAAGGAAATTAGTCAATAATTTTCATAAAAACTTGAAATTTTTCTATATTTTCAATTTATCCACAATCAATTTATTAGCTATAACAGCCTTCAAATCATCCAATTTTTTTCCAATAGTTGGAATTATGACAAAAATTTGTTGTTTCATCATCAAAAATATAAAATAATATAAATTATATCATAATAAATTGTCAAACATTAGTTTGTATGACTTAAACAAATAAGGAAAACAACTTTTTATTTCCTCTAAATTCACCAAGGTTGAACTTTCTTCTGAATATTAGTCCCATTGGACCTTGCATTGCACGATTTCTCTATTGCTCAAATGTAATCCATGAGTTTTCAGCACTCTGATAGGTTCAATTACCACGATTCTGGGATCCTAAACCTATTAAGAATTCCAATTAAGTACATGTGTTACATCTGAAACATATTTCTTAAGAAAGGAAACATGAAAAACATCATGCATCTTGGACAATGTGGGAGGTAACGCCAAATGATATGCTACTGGACTTATGATGTCCAAAATTTATAATGGTCCAAAATATCTCGGTGATAGTTTGACAGCCTTGCCAAATGTTATTAAACTCTTTTTGGGCTTAACCCTTGAGAAAAATGTATCTCCAAGTTCAATTTTTTTGTTTATCCATTTCAGATCTACATAGCTCTTCTTTCTATCAGTAACTTTTTTCAATCGCTCATGAATGAGATTCACTTTCTTTTCTATTTATATTAATATTTTAGGGCCCACTAACACTCTATCTACTATATTATCCCAACTGAAGGGAGTTCTACACTTTCTCCCATACAACGCTTCAAACGGTGACATTTTTTAGCGATGAATAAAAAGTGTTGCTATAGGTAAATTCCACTAATGGAAGATATTCTTCCCACTTGTATTGATGATCCATACAATACATCCTGAGAATATCTTCCATCACTTGGTTTACTTGTTTAGTTTGAACATCAGTTTCTGGATGCTATGTTGAACTAAAATTTAGTTTTGTTCCTAAATTTGAATTAATTTTTTTTCGGAATCTAAATGTCATCCTTGGATCCCTATCTGAAATTATTAACTCTAGAACTCCATGCAATATGAAAATTTCATGCACAACTCATTTTGTAATCATGAGTGAATTATATTTCATATTACCTAGTATAAAATGGGTTACTTTTGTAACTTTTCATCAACAACAAGGATCATGTCATGTTTATTTTTCAACATAGGAAGCCCTTTCACAAAATCCATGCTTATAAAATTTCATTTATAGTGCAGAATGTGTTAGGTTAATTATACATAATATAAACTAATTATTTAATTAATTTTATTAATTAAATAATAATTTTATATGGTTATATTATAAACCATAATATTGTTTTATGTTGTTATATGGTTTTTAAACCATATTTGTCTTTTATTTTCACAGGCATAATTTTTATAATTGTTATAACAATTTATGTGCTTACCAGATGTATTTTGGAAGCTGTTGTGAGTCTAGTTTTACCTATGCAACCTATTTATTTGTCTACACATGGTTGTTTAATTCCTATAAGAATTGTAACACTCCATTGTATTTTTGGCTGATTAAGTGTAATACAATTATTAAGCTTCCGCCCCTGTTGCTCAATTTACATTTGGTACTAGAGTGAGAATTTGGACCTGTGAAGCAGAGAAGGTTGGAGAGAGGAAGCATACAATTTTACAGGATATTCTGCACTCTAGGAGAGCTTGTGTTACCTCCAGCAACTTCCCAAAATGTTCTACATCTCCACAACCTCCTGCCATTCTCTAGGTGTTTGTAAGGCAATTGTTTTTTATGTTGGTGCCTCCTTCACTAGGTAAAATTTTCTCCTTGGATGCAATTTAAAAAAGGGTTTTGCCTCTACATCTAGAGGAATATTTAGTCACATTTAATATTATCTATGTTCCAAACTTATTCCACGGGTCAAGGATATTGCAAGCCACATTGGATCTATCCATAGCATCATGCCAACATTAGTGTTTGCATTGATAGAAAGGGAGCAATGAATTAATTGTAAGCCATACATTGCATATGAATTTGTTTTTTTTTTGGAAGACCTAGCTATCCACGTGCTTCACTTACACAAGAGGAACATCGACCCTGCTTCTCCATGCAGCAACCCTTGCAGTAAAAATAACTTACCTATACAAATGCAAACAAATTAATTAGAAGTGGTTGAGACACGTGAGGACTCCATTCTCGCCATGAATCACTCCCTTCTGACCTGCAAATGCATCATTGATCTCCAATATGTAACCACAAAGCCAACACAATTAGCAAACAAAAAAATATGATCTGCAATCTATACTTGTGTGTAAGAAATTAAAAAAAGTGGAGGAAAACAAATCAATCAAAGTGGTGGAAGCCAAGTAAACGACATTTCAATATTTGCGAAGGAGATCCAGTCTTTACACAACAAAGGAAATAAAAAATAGAAGCTTCAGATTCATTTTCTATGCAAAAGGAAAACCCTAAAACCACTTCAAAGTAGAATTTTCCATGTGGAGCCTTTGCCAATTGTATTTTTTAAAAGGTTAGCTCGAAATTCCTTCATTTATATACAAGTTTTTTCATTTTATCTCACAAGTGCACAAGCAGCCAAGGTGGATAGGTTAAACGACTTGGAAGTGGGAGGTGTCGGGTTCAAATCCCACCCCCACCTTGTCTTTTTGAAATTTGGCAGAAAACTTAGTGAAACCGCTAACTTTAGCAAAAAATTCAAATTTAGTTATAACTAACTAAATTTAGCAGGGAAATCCCTAATTTAGGGTAAAAAACATTTCTCCCATTCAGGTTGTTTTTTCATTCTGAACATTTTTTGCTAAAAAAGGTCTATCCAGAAATTTCATTTTCAGCTATTTTTTTGTAATTTTTTAGCGTAGTGGATCATTTTGGGCTCCGAAGGCCATTAGGGCCTGCAAAACAATTTTTTTTTTTCCTGCCATTCAATTTTTTCTAGATTTTTGAATGTAATTGCATGTTGCAATATATTTTACTAATTTGTAGGTTACCATAAGTCAACTGCAAACTTTGTAACTGATCAGAAACTGCTAGAATTGTAATAAAAAACAACAAAAAAATTGGTTTTGTAACACTCACGAGATCCTAGATCTAATTCTTAGCATTCGGTATACACGGTGCTTCTAGGAAGCACTTACAGGTAAAGCCGTCATGACTACTACTACACTTAATGCCTAATATAGCTACAACAACATCATATGGGCATCAACCCTTTAAATTGACAGGGAGTAATAAGGTCACTGTGCACACACTATGAGCCATCCCATCTATCTGTGAATGATTGCACAACATAAATCTAGACTCAGAAATTATCTGAGTATATAGAAAAGTTATGCACACGTATGAGAATATTTCTTTGAACTAGTGTCAATAATTGCACAGACTCCTTTCAGTACTGTCTGGGTACCACGTATTGAATTATTTCACGTACGTTAACGCCTCTTTCACATATCACCAAGTATATAGAAAGGGTGATCTTCTTCCACATACCATCAGGTATATTGGAAGGGTGCGTATATAGAAAGGTTCGGTAAATCAAACTGATGGTATATAGATTGGGAGACCTTATACTTGAAGTGATAAGAGCCAAACCTTGTCAGTGATCTCTACAAAATGGGCACCAATGCCCCCAAATTTTTTCTTCCAGATTCAAAACTACTCAGAGGAAAAAACTATGTTGCATGAAAAATAAAAATTAAGACACAACTTGAGTTTGAAGAAATCTGGCCTGTTGTGACTGGTACTCTTACTAGATCAATTACTGATACTACACAGCAGAGGCAGTTTGATAGAGCATATCAAAAATCCAAACTCATCATCTTGTTTGGAGTGTCCGATGATGTGCAACCCCACATTCATGATGCCACAATAGCCAAAGAAGTGTGGGATAAGTTGAGCATAGTATACGAGGCCAAGAACAAGAATGTTATACTGAATTTGTAGAGTCAGTTACACACATTGAAGTTCAAGCAGAATGAAAAATTAGAATATTTCTTAAGAAGAGTTACAGAGTTGAGGGCTTCAATTCTAACCCTGGGAGAAGTGGTCATAGATGATTCTTTCATTCCTATTGCTCTGAGAGCACTCCCCTCTTCTTACTTTTTTTTGTCACAACACTAAATGTGTCAGATACGATAGTTAGTTTTGACAAGATGGTAAACCTACTGCAACAAGAGGAAGCCATGCACAATAAGGATGATGAAGAGGAGCATGTACTTTCTTCACATCAAAAATGGAAAGGAAAGGGTAAAAGAAAACCTAATTCCTATAAAAAGTCCCAAAATTAAAATCAGAATCAAGGGGATAGACAACAGAAGAAGCAATGTCCTATCTATAAAAGAGGACATGACCTAAAATATTGTTGGTATAATACTTACAAGAAAGGTTCATCTAGCAACTTTGGACCTCAACAAAAACAGTCTTACAAGGGACATTCTAACCACAATCACAAGTAGAAAAAGGGGAACTGGAAAAGAAGACCCCATCAGTAAGGAAATATTATTAAGCAACAAGAATAGTCAGACAATGAAGACTACTTGTTCACTACTTGATCAAATCAACCATCCACGTCATCTAGTGATGTTTGGTATGTGATTCGGGGGCCACTCGACACATGACTGGACATAGATACTGGTTTATTTCAATGAGGGACATGCCATTAAAAAATCATGTTTCATTGGGAGATGATTCTTCATATACAGTTCAGGGGATTGGGAACATTTCTCTACCCCTTGGTTCATGCAACTGTAGACTTTCAGATGTCTTATATGTCCCTGGGTTGACAAATAATTTACTTTCACTCAGTAAACTCCTTAATCACAATCTAACAATTGACTTTGATAGTCATTCTGGTAAGAAAATGTGTTTGATTCGAGATAAATCACGAGGCTCAAAAATAGTTGCAAAAGCCTCTACTATGGGATGCATGTTACAGCTTAATTTTCTCCACAGAGATGATCAGGCACTTGTGGCTAAGAACTCTACCTCAGTACAGTTGTGGCATTAGAGAATTGATCATGTAACTTTTAAGTATCTCGAGACACTTTTCTGGTGCAATATGGTACATGGGCTACCATCTCTTTAGAAGGATACAGATAAGAGTCCTCACTACCTAATAGAAAAACAACACAGGTATTCATTCCAAAAGATTACATTTTGAGCTCATGGAAAACTTGACCTGGTTCATATCGATCTTTGCGGTCTGATGCAACTAAGTCATTTTGGGTTCCAGTAATTCATGCTTTTTGTTGACAACTACTCAAGAAAAATGTGGATTTTTTGTCTTTGTAAGAAAAGTGAAGGTTTTGAAACTTTCAAGAAGTGCAAAGTAGCAGTTGAGAATGAAATTGGTCATCACATCAGAACTCTTCACTTAGATCAAGGGGGGGAATTCACCAATAATGAGTTCAAAGAATACCTACAAACTCATGAGATTCATCAACAAATGCCTCCTCCACACACACCACAACAGAATGGTGTTGTTAAGGGAAGAAATCATACTATCATGGAAATGGTGTGATGCATGATCGATGACTCTAGACTTACAAAGAAATTATGGGTAGAAGTTATAAAGACAACAGTGTATTTTTTGAACAGAGTGCCCATAGTTGCTCTTGACAGAGTAACACCACAAGAAGCATGGTTAAAGTGGAAACCATCTATTGCACACCTTAGACTATTTGGGTGCAAAGCAAGCATGCACATACCCAAGAAGAACAGAAAGAAATTTGACATGAAGTCACATAAACTTGTCTTCATTGGGTACAGTGAAGAGACCCTTGGGTATAACTTAATGGATCCTAAGACCAAAAAAGTATACACTAGTAGAGATTTTGAGTTTTTTGAGAAGAAGGAACTAGAGAATCCTCCTCGAGATTCACAAGATGTATATTTTTCACCAGTTGTAAAAATTGAAGCTGATGTTCCCTCAGAAGATGAAAGTGATGATGGGGATGATAGTGTTGATCAATTAGAACCATGACCCATGGGAACAGTTCAGCGTATGCCCAAGTGGTGTACTAGCACATTACGATATGTAAGAATGAATGCTCTACCAGATACATCCACCCTTGGACCACGGACTCACAGTAAAGAAAGAGAAGAAGTTAACTTTGTTTTGATGAGTAGAGTTATTGAATCTGGTGAGCCCTCTATAGTCCAGGAAGCCCTATAGTCAAAAGCTTGGAAAGATGCCATGGATTCTAAATATCAATCAGTGATGAAGAATAACACTTGGCATCTTCTCGATCTTCCACCAGGGAAGAAACCCATTGGATGTAGATGGATATTCAAAATGAAGTATAAATTATATGGGACAATGGACAAGTATAAAGCAAGACTTTTAGCAAAGGGGTATGCACAAAAAGAATGCATTGACTACGAGGAGACATTTTCTCCCACAGCTAAGATCAAAATGATCAGAATGATCTTTGCTCTAGCTACATAGTTTGGTTGGAAAGTCCATTAGATGGATGTAAAAAATTCCTTCCGAAATGGAGATTTATAAGAAGAAGTATATATGAATCAACCTAAGAGATATGTTGTACCTGGTAAAGAAGAAAAGGTATGCAGACTTAGTAAATCTATATATGGCCTTAAAAAAGCACCCCGAGATTGGTACATCAAAATTGATGAGAATCTCATACAACATAGATTTTTTATAAATCCATACGATCCCAATATTTACCTAAAAAAGGGGGGGGGGAGATTGTGATTGTTGTTGTCTATGTTGATGATATAGTCATCACTAGAAGTTCAATAAATATGATCGATGCAACGAAGAAAGATCTTAATCGATCGTTCTACATGATAGATCTCGGGTTAATGCATTATTGTCTTGGATTGGAAGTATGGCAGAAAGAGAATCAAATATTTGTTTCTCAGATGAAATATACTAAGACAACGTGTAGTGCCCACTTCCCTTTGACACTTTTAGATATTGATTTTGATATTGTTGATCATATTATGGACACTACTATGTTTTGTTTTAGTATGATGGTTATATGTTAGATCATGGACTATTATTGATCTAGATTTAGTTATCATGCATGGTGATTACTAGATACATTTCCTTTATGTGGATGATGATATATTGTTTAACATGGACATATTATAGATGTTGATTTGGACTTGTGACATTTGATATTTTGAGTAGACCTAGTATGGAATAGTATTGATGATGGTATAGTTGATTAATTAATTAAAAATATTAATGTTAAATTCTTGATATTGTTTTGATTAATTGTGTTTAGATGATTTTGAAATGTTGTTTATATCATTTTGGATGTTATGATATGGCCACGAGGCTGAAGGAGGTGTTGTATTTTTGTAGGTTAAAAAATCATAAAAATGTTGGGGGATTGGAGACTAACCATATTGAAATTCCAGGTGAATTCAACAAGTTCACCATGACAATTGTGTTGTGTGTGTTGAGTTATGCTAGGAATTTCCATGGGGGGGATTTTCGTTATATGTGACCATGGGATATGTGTTTTACTTATGTGTTCCTTTTTAATTATTGTTGTATGTATTTTATTAGTAATATGCCCCTTCTTATAATTAATTTAAATGTGGTAGATTAATGTGAGAGATCATAAAGTTAAACTTTAATTAAATTAAATTGGGGACATGGAATGTAATTAATGAAGTTGTTGATTTTAAATATTAATGTTGGAAGAGTGTGTAAGAAATGTAAGAGATATGTAAGAGATTGTGTATGATAGATTTTTGGAGTGTAAGACACTTCATCTCCTTAGGAATTCGAATTTGTCCTTGGAGGCCAAATTTGGAGGCTTGTGGGACAAGTTAAACTTGTCCCACACCTCTTAAAATGATCCACCAACCATGCCTATGGTTTGGGATTTAATTTTAGGCACTTTTATTGCATTTTGAAGTGGTTATTTGTAACTTTTAACTGCACTTCTCTTACATATTTTTAATTTAGTCCTTTTTGAGTATGGGTTGCTTTGGAGTATGTAAGTTAATTGTCATTTTATTTATTGTGTTTTGGTGAATTTTGTTGACTTCCTCTTGGGGTTGAGGGAGAATGATGTGGCATCCCACATGGATCCAGATCATCCTCTTCTCTTCCCTCTCCTATAAAATGAAACTCCTTGGTTGTTTATGGTTGTTGAAACTTTTTTGTTTTCCTTTTGGGGGCACATTTTTTTCTTGCTTGATGTTTTGGAGAGCTTGTTGTAGAAGGAGTTGGAGTCATTGCATGCTTGAACCTTGCTGATGTTGGACTGTATTTGGAATTTTGGAAAGATTGTGAGATTGGAAAAAACTCCAATATGGAGAGGTAGGATCTTGAGCTTGTTTTTAAATGTTTTCTTTCTCTTGCATGCATGTTTAAATGGTGAATGTTTTTTGTATTCTTGGTTGGTTGGGTGGCTAGTTGGGTAGACTGCTTATGACAAGGTGTAGGAGAAGGATATGAGGATTTCATATGGGGGGCATAAGGATTTCCAATGGCACTTATTCTATTATGGAGGGAGTTTTGGATTGGGATCCACCTAGGAAAAGTAACTGCTTGAATTTCTTACTCTTGGGGGGGCATAAGGGAGAAAATTTGGGGGGGGGGGGGGGCATAAGGAGGGGTTGGAAGTTATAAGGTTTATGAGATTGATATGTTATATTGGTGGTATGATTTTTGTGGATGCCTAATTCCAAATAGGGAGGCACAAGTAGTCCCCCATAATTCTTTCTCTTGTTGGAATTCTTGATCAAGCCTATGTGTTGTGTGAATAATTTCAAATGTAGTTGTGAACTGCTATCTTTTCTTGGACTATATTTCTTATTGTTGTATGCATGTGAAGAACACTGTATGTTTTTTGTGGAAGCCAATGTTGCCATGAGTTGATTCACATTCTCTATTTTTATATGGTTGGGGCTTGGGGGACAATGAGGAAGGATTTCTTCTCCCTTCTCATTGGATGTCTTGGTTTGGAGGAGAGCAGTGCCTTTCCCCTTTCCTTGTTGTGATCAAAAAGGAAAAGATGAAGAAACTAGCATGCTGCTGTTTGGAGCAAGAAGAAAATTTCAGTTTGACAGTCCCATTCTTTTGAGCAAATTCAATATTACCTTTCCCACCTTGAGTGGATGAGTTGTGTAATGTTTGTAATGAGAAACCATTCGTATTGATGATGGAAATTTGAATTTGATTTTAGAAATGTAAAGAGAGGTATTCTAGTCTCTGTTTGTAAAGAAATGAAGAGAATGTATATGTATGGTTTATTGTATTTCAAAGTTAAAAGAAAGAGATAAATTGTAAAGATGTTCTTTGTTTGAATTCAATAAATAAATTGCAATCTCATTCTTATTCACATTATATCATATCTTGAGTTCTGTAAGGAGTTAGGAGGACTTCTTTATATCACTGGAAAGGCGAGAAAATTTCCTATCCATTAAGAATGGTTTAGGGAAATTTTGGAAGTATTAAGTAAGAAAAAAATTCCATTGAAACTCTGATCCTGTTAAAGAGTAGGCATGGGGGTAAATTACTCCCTGAACCTGAATAAAACATGTAACTCTACAATTTGAACCATGTGAAATTGATATAAGTTAGTAAAGGAAATTTGTGTCTTGGTAAATAGAATTTGTTCCAAAACCTATTAGTGAAGACTGATGTTTGGCAATATGAATGTGGATACTTTTTATCAAAAAAAATTATTCCATAATTTTCTAGCCAACCCTAGGTTTTTTCTTAGGTCTTAAGTGGTTGTTTAAATGGGCACTACAGTTTGGTACCAGAGTAGTGGTTTAAAGTCTTGGACCATTGGGCACACTAGAAATCTTGATACATGAAAACTTAAACCTGGAACACTTAAATCTAGAAAACAACTTAGTAAGAATTTGTATATTTTAGTGAACATGGAAGTTGTGTATAACTTAGGAAATGAACTAACTCTCACTTTTGTCTGTGCAAGAGGCTCAGATGGAGCGGGGGGAACCTTCACAAAGACTCAAAATCACCACCACCACCACCAGATCAGGGTGTGGTAGCCATTATACCTCAAATTCTATAGACGCTTCAGGATGTTAATGTCGCTCTACGTGGAGGATTAGGTAGAGGGCAAGCAGCTAGTCATGATAGAGATCCTTCTATCGAGGATCATGTATCTCCTCGACTCAGTGAGGAGCATAGAGGAGAGAACTCCCATGTGGAGTCAGTCATAGTAGAGTCACCATCTAGGAGATAGGGTGACAGAGTTCCAGAGCATAGAGAGAGGTCTTAGAGCTGTAGACTTAGGGATGAGTGTGCAGAGAGACCTAGAGGCTGACAAACCACAACAGTGGATCACATCAAGGAGATCATGAAGCTTCGGCCCTCACATTACTTAGGTGATACAGGTGGATTTCAGGAAGAGGCATGGCTAGTGAGCTTGAGTAGTTGCTTCAAGCTTTGTCCATGTTCTAGCAACATGAAAGCTCGTGTTGTGATCCATCTACTGAGGGATGGAGTAGGAGTAGGGTGGAGGACAGAGGAGTATAAGCTCCATGTAGATTCAGAGACGATGACTTGGGAGCTATTTGAGGAGAGATTTAGGAGCAGATATCTATCATAGAGGTTCATACAATAGAGGATTGACGAGTTCCATGACCTCTGTTAGGCTTCTTTATCAGTGGCATAGTATGAAAGTAGGTTTTTAGATCTACTCCAGTATGTAGAGTATATGCAGGATGAGCAGGTGTGGATTACTAGGTTCATCTGGGGCTTGAATTTGGATATTAGAGGTGCAGTTCGGATTCATTGTCCACAGAATTTAGCTGAGGCCATCGAGAAGGCCTATATTGCAGAGGAGACTTGGGGTAAAACCCAGCAGGCTAGAGACCGAGTCAGGAGCTGCATTTAGTAGATGTAAGATGGTAGATCGAGAGGTTTAGTACCTCTTCCTCATGGTGGCTAGGGTACAACACAGTCATCCTTTAGGCCATAGCAGTAGTAGCAGTAGTCATGCCCACCTTATAAAACTCCATAAAGAGCTAATGCATAGAGAGGTCTGAGTATGGGGCCTCCTCCTAGGGGTCCCATCAGGACACAAGGTGGACCTAGAGCTCAGTCAATAGGAGCTAGCCAACAGAGGCCACAATAGACCATATCTAGATCATTGGGATCCATGCCACTAACTTCTAGGGCACCTAATGGAGGTGCTTCTTCTTAGAGAGGATTGGGTGGTTGCTTTCGATGTGGAGTAGCTGGACATTTTTGGAGAGATTTCCCTCATAACCCTAACAAGGGTAAGGCAAAATTTTTTGAGCCGAAATTTGGAGATATGGGACGTAGTCACAAGATTTATGCAGTGGTTGAGAACCACCAAGCAGAGCACCATAACACAGTCATCGAAACCAAAGGTAGAATTGATGGTATTCCTACCTATGTATTGTTTGATTCTGGTTCGCCTGATTCATTTATTACACCATATTTAGTAGAGCATTGCAAGCTAGTGGAAATTAAGTAGGGCCTTAGTTGGGATGTCAAGATGGCTTCTAGAGCCAAGATCTCTATGGAATCCTTAGTCAAAGAGTGTGTTGTGGATTTGGGAAATTTCACCACCACCTCAGATATTTTTATTCTTCCTTTGGGATCATATGGAGTCATCTTAGGTATGGATTGGTTATCGGCACACAAGGGTAGGATGGATTTTTATCATAAGACTATAGCTTGTGTAGATGATTTGGGAATTGAGTCGGTGATCTCGGGGGTCAGGAGACTCATTTCTATTCACACCATTTCTGCTATGTAGCTTAAGTGGTGTGTGTGACGAGGTTGTCAGATGTATGTTGTTACAGTCAGTGGCAGATCAAAGGATGGGTCTAGTGGACCATCGCTAGATGATCATCCCATCTTGAGATATTTTTCTGATGTATTTCCAGGGGAGCTACTGGGGATGCCACCCCCACGTGAGATTGATTTCCATATAGATCTAGTTCTTGGAGCAGAGCCTATCTCATGGTCACCTTATCAGATGACCACCTCGGAGCTCTATGAGCTCAAGTTGTAGCTTGAGGGCCTTTTGCATAAGGGCCTTATCCATCCTAGTGTATCCCCTTGGGGTGCACTGGTGATCTTTGTGAAGAAGAAGGATGGATAATTGTGGTTGTGTATTGACTACCGCCAGTTGAACAAGGTAACAATCAAGAATCTTTATCCTCTTCCTCGTATTGACAACTTGTTTGATCAGATGAAGGGATCCACAGTGTTCTCTAAGATTGATCTCAAGTCAGGCTACCATAAGTTGAGGATTTCAGAGGCAGACATTCATAAGACTACCTTCCGCACGAGATATGGGCACTATGAGTTCACAGTGGTGCCTTTTGGTTTAACGAATCCCCTACAGTGTTCATGAGTTTGATGAATGGGGTATTCAGAAATTTTTTAGATCACTTCATACTCATCTTCCTAGATGACATTTTGATATACTCAAATATATGTGAGGAGCATGAGATGCACCTTCGATAGGTTCTTCAGTGTCTTCATGAGCAACAACTTTATAGGAACTTGGAGAAGTGTGCTTTCTTTCAGTCAGAGGTGTAGTATTTGGATCATGTTATTTCTGGGGAAGGTATTGCAGTCGATCCTTCCAAGATTAGAGCCATTATGGATTTTCTAGAACCCACTATAGTGACTGAGGTGTAAATTTTCATGGGAATAGAAGGATACTACTAGAGATTTGTTCAGGACTTCTCTTAGATTGTACATCCTATCACTTACCTTCAGAGGAAAGGGAAGAATTTTTTTTTGACAGACAGATGTGAGCAAGCCTTTAGGACATTGAAGGAGTACCTCACTACAAAACCCATTCTTGCAGTACCGGATCCACAGGGTGAGTTCTTTGTTTGTACAAATGCTTCTTTAGCATGGCTTGGAGGTGTGTTGATGCAGGATGACAGGGTTGTAGCTTTTGAGTCTCGTAAACTCAAGGATCATGAAATTAATTATCCTACCCATGATCTTGAGCTTGTGGCAGTTGTGCATGCTTTAGTTAGATGGAGACACTTTCTTCTTGGATGAAGATTCACACTTAGGACAGATCATTTGAGTCTTCACCACCTCTTCACGTAGACCAATCTAAATGCTCGTCAGTAGCTTTAGATGGAGTTACTTTGTGAGTATGACATGGAGATAGAGCATGTGAAGGGGAAAAAGAATGTGGTAGTAGACACTCTTAGTAGATGGAGACACATGGCTATGGCCACCTCAGTGAGCACAAATTTGTGGAGCATGATTCTTCAGTAGCTTCCTCTTGATAGGTTCTACATGGTAGTACGAGCAAAGATTGAGTCACAAAAACCCATTGAGGCGAAGTTTTATGGTTTTTCCTTAGAGGTAGATGGTATTCTTAGGAGCAAAGGTAGGATATATGTTCCTAGAGATGGAGGCTTAAGGCAGGACATCTTGGTAGAGGCACATCATGCACCCTACTTAGCCCATCTTGGGGTGAAGAAGATGCACGCTACCTTGCGACAGTTATACCACTGGAGAGGACTTCGTCAAGAGGTGGCTCAGTTTGTGTCATGGTGTTTAAAGTGCCATAGGGTTAAGGCTGAGCATCAACATCCAGCAGGTCTCCTTTATCCTCGTGTCATACTGGAATGGAAGTGGGACACCATTTCCATGGATTTCATTATTGGGCTACCTATGTCAAGATATCACCACGATGCCATTATGGTCACGGTTGATAAATTGACAAAAGTGGCTCACTTTTCTCTGGTAAAGACCACTTATATAGCTAGAGCAGTGACACAAGTGTATTTAGATGAGATTTTTAGGTTGCATGGGATTCCGCAGAAGATCATTTGTGACCGTGATCCTTTGTACACCTCAAACTTTTGGACTACCATGCAGTACGTCCTCAGGATGAGGATTAACTTCAGCACAACATATCACCTTGAGACAGATGGACAAATCGAGTGAGTGAATCAGATTTTGGAGGATATGCTCAGGACGTATGTGATGGATCAACAATCTAAGTGGGAGGAGTACCTGTACTTAGTGGAGTTTTCCTACAATAATAGTTTTCAAAGTTCTATAGGCATGGATCATTTTTAGGCATTATATGGTAGAGAGGGCAGGACACCCCTTAGCTAGGATAGGTTAGAGGACAGGTATCTCTTGGACCAGATCTTCTATAGGACATGGAGTAGCAAGTGTTGTTGATCAAGAAGAGATTGCAAGAGGCACAAGATAGGTAGAAGAAGTATGTGGATCAACATAGGATTGACCGTAACTTTGATGTGGGCATAAAGGTGTTCCTTAGTGTCAGGCCACACAAGAGCCCTATCCGTTATGGAAAAGGTTCTAAGTTAGCTCCTCAATTCATTGGTATTTTTGAGAACTTGGAGCATATAAGCCCTTTGGCCTACCATCTAGCATTACCACCCAGCTTGTCTCATGTTCATGATGTGTTTCATGTTTTTGTCCTTAGGAGGTACATTACAGATCCTTCTCATGTGTTGGACTAGACATCATTACAGGTGCAGGATCAGGGGAAGGTGATGGTTGAGCCCATCGATATCATAGATTGCAGGACCCTGGGCCTTTAAGGCAGAGAGTTTGATCAGGTACAGGTATAGTGGGATAGATATGATGAGACTGTAACCACTTGGGAGTATGCCACAGTATTATGAGTGCATTTTTCACATTTTTTCCAGTGACTTCCAGGAGGAAGTCAAGTCTAAGGGGAGGGGGATGTAGTGCCCACTTCCCTTTGATACTTTTAGACACTGATCTTTATGCTATTGATCATATTATGGACACTACTATGTTTTGTTTTAGTATGATGGTTAGATGTTAGATCATGGACTATTATTGATCTAGATTCAATTATCATGCATGGTTATTACTAGATACATTTCCTTTATGTGGATGATGATATATTGTTTGACATGGAAATATTATAGATGTTGATTTGGACTTGTGACATTTGATATTTTGAGTGGACCTAGTATGGAATAGTATTGATGATGGTATAGTTGATTAATTAATTAAAAATATTAATGTTAAATTCTTGATGTTGTTGTGATTAATTGTGTTTAGATTATTTTTAAATGTTGTTTATATCATTTTGGATGTTTTGATATGGCCATGATGCCGAAGGAGGTGTTTGCATTTTTGCAGGTTAAAAATCAACACAATTTTGGGGGGACTGGAGACTAACCATATTGAAATTCTTGGTGAATTCAACAAGGTCACCATGGCAGCTATTATGTGTGTGTGTTTGTTAGGAATTCCCATGGGGGGATTTCCATTATATGTGACCATGGGATATGTGTTTTAATTATGTGTTCCTTTTTAATTATTTTTGTATGTATTCTATTAGTAATGTGTCCCTTCTTGTAATTAATTTAAATGTGTAAGATTAATGTGAGAGATCATAACGTTAAACTTTAATTAAATTAAATTGGGGACATGGAATGTAATTAATGAAGTTGTTGATTTTAAATATTAATGTTGGAAGAGTGTGTAAGAAATGTGTAAGAAAGTGTAAGAGATTGTGTAAGAGAGAATTTTGGAGTGTAAGACACTTCATCTCCTTAGGAATTCAAATTTGTCCTTGGAGGCCAAATTTGGAGGCTTACGGGACAAGTTAAACTTGTCCCGCACCTCTTAAAATGATCCACCAACCATTCCTATGGTTTGGGTGTTAATTTTAGGAATTTTTATTGCATTTTGAAGTGACAATTGTAAGTCTTAATTGCACTTCCCTTACATATTTTTAATTCAGTCCTTTTTTAGTATGGGTTGCTTTAGAGTATGTAAGTTAGATTGTTATTTTATTTATTGTGATTTGGTGGAGGACGTTGAATTTCCTCTTGGGGTTGAGGAAGAATGATGTGGCATCCCACATGGATCCACATCATCCTCTTCTCTTCCCCCTCCTTTAAAAATTGAAGCTTCTTGCTCATTTGAGGTTGTTGAAATTTTGTTGTTTTCCTCTTGGGGGCACATTTTTCTTGCTTGTTGTTTTGGGAGCTTGTGGTGGAAGGAGTTGGAGTCATTGCATGCTTGAACCTTGAAAATTTTGGACTGTATTTGGCATTTTGGAAAGCTTGTGAGCTTGAAACAAACTCCAGTATGGAGAGGTAGGATCTTGAGCTTGTTTTTAAATGATTTCTTTCTCTTGCATGCATGTTTAAATGGTGATTCTGTTTTGTGTTCTTGGTTGGTTTGGTAGATTTCTTAGGACATGGTGTTGGAGAAGGCTATGGGGATTTCAAGGGGGGTGGGGGCATAAGGGATTGCCAATGGCACTTATTCTATTATGGAGGGAGTTTTGGATTGGGATCCACCTAGAAAAAGAAATTTCTTGCATTTCTTACTCTTGGGGGGGTATAAGGAAGAAATTTTGGTTGGTGCATAAGGAGGGGTTGGGAGATATAAGGTTTATGGGATTGATATGTTAGATTGGTGGTATGATTTAGGTGGATGCCCAATTCCAAATAGGGAGGCATAAGTAGTTCCCCATAGTTTCTTGCTCTTGTTGGCTTTCTTGATCAAGCTTATGTGTTGTGTGAATGATTTCAAATGAATTTGGGAACTGTTGTCTTTACTTGGACCATATTTTTCTTATTTTTTTATGCAATGTGAAGAATATTTCTTGTTCTTATAGAAGCCATTGTTTCCATGTGTTGTTTTTCATCCTCTATTTCAATATGGTTGGGGCTCGGGGGCCAATGAGGAAGGATAGCTTCTCCCTTCTCATTGAATGTCTTGGTTTGGAGGAGAGTGTTGCCTTTCCCCCTTCCTTTTTGTGATCAAAAAGGAAAATATGGAGAAACTAGCATGCTACTGTTTGGAGCAAGAAGAAAATTTCAATTTAACAGTCCCATTTTTTTGAGCAAATTCAATGTAACCTTTCCCACCTTGATTGTATGAGTTATGTAATTTTTGTAATGAGAAACCATTTGTATTGATGATGGATGTTTTAATTTTATTTGAGAAATGTAAAGAGATGTATTCTAGTCTCTATTTGTAAAGAAATGAAGAGAATGTATATGTATGGTTTATTGTATTTCAAGTTTAAAGAAAGAGATAAATTGTAAAGATGTTCTATGTTTGAATTCAATAAAGAAATTACAAGCTCATTCTTATTCACATGGTTATAATTGAAATGGGAATATCAAAGGGTGATTCAAGCTGTGTTTTAATGTAATGGAAAGAAAATATGTATGAGAAAGCTAAACTCTATTGTTCTCTTTTGAATTGTGCATTAGAATTGAAATATGAACTGCTATTTAATTTAGAAATGAATGGTTGTTTTAAAGAAAGAAAATTAAATTGACTAAGTTTAGGAAACATATACACATTCAAAGAACAAAATTGATAAGCCAATTTAAAAGAAACAGTTCACTGCCATAAACTTCATTCTGGCAATTCACAATTTAATAAAAATGAATAGTTCAGACATGCACTAAGTAATCAACTTTAAAATGTTACAAGTTAACATGCTAAGACATTTAGGAATCCAATTTGACAAAGAAAACTCAAGGAAACAATATAACCATTGCCAAATTTGAATGCAATTCCCCCTTGGGTTGTTTTTCTGTCTATTTTCGAAAAAATATGATCTTAAATTAATTGAACAAATTGACTTCCCTAAAACACTCTAAATATTCCCTAGACTAATCCTCCATGTCTGTTCGACATGTTGAGTGAAGGAGGGGTTCTAATTTAACCAAATTGAGAAGTTAAAAAAATTCCAATTCACAAATTAAAACCTTACAGATGTCTTTCTCAAAATTTACCACTTAAATTTCATCAATTTCTAAAATTGATGATTTCTATGCAAATAGGGCATCGAGATCTTTCCGAAAAGTCCTTGTTTTCCCAAAATGAGATTTCTAGCTCAAGTTATGGCCATTTGAAGTTTTACTTCAAATTGGTATTCAAAAAATAATAAGATTTAATCTAACTATAGAAATAATTTAAGTTTTAACTTTGGAAAAAATTCCCAAAGAGCTCTACAGCCCCCGCCATTACATAGCCAATTAGGGCCTGCCACGTGGCACCCTAGAGGGGTGGACCTAATTTAAACTTGTCCCTTGAAATTTTTTTCTTTGGGAAATTTTTCCCATTTTACCCCAGTGGCCCGCGGCCAATCACATGCTGCCACATGGCACGGTGGAAGGGTAGAATCTTTTCAAACTTAAAACTTATTTTTTTGAAAAAATTTAGTTGGGAAAAATTTTCATTTTTCCTTCGCTAGCCAGCAACCAATCAGAGGACGACACGTGTCCTCTGGGGGCTGAGGAGGAGGCGTGATTCGTTTTGACCTTTTATCCATTTGAAAATTTTTGGGGAAAATTTTCATTTTGGTCCCGCGGCTTGAAGCCAATGAGAAAGTGCCATGTGGCACTTTGGGGGTGGTAGCAGATGGGGCAGAACCCTTTTTTGTTTTGAGTTTTGGCCTTGGCAAAAATTTTGAATATTCCTCTCGCAGCCCGTAACTCTGCCTTCTCCCTCAACCTTTCCATCTCCCATGGGCTCATGGGCTTGTACGTCTCCTTTTTCCCCTTGGTCTCCCATTGGCGTATTGTGCCAAATTACCCTACCACTCTGCCAAACTCATCACCCCTTCTCTATAATGTGCTAGGGCTCGACACGTGTCCCTGGGGACCCGTGGGGGCATGGAATGCTTTGTGACTTTGAGCCATGCAATGGGAAAATTTCCCCATGCCAACCTGCAACCCACTAAACTGCCCAAGGCGTAGTTCCCCTCCTCTTGCCACATGTCCCCTAAGGGAAAATTTTCCCTAGAAACTCCACCCACTCATATCTTGAGTTCTGTAAGGAGTTAGAAAGACTTCTTTATATCACCGGAAAGGTAAGAAAATTTCCTATCCATTAGGAATGGTTTAGGGAAATTTTTTTGGAAGTGTTAAGTAAGAGAAAAATATAGTTGAAACTCTGAGCCTATTAGAGAGCAGGCATGGGGGCAAATTTACTCCCTAAACTTGACTAAAACATGTAATCCTAAAATTTGAACCATATGAACTTGATATAAGTTAATAAAGGAAATTTGTGTTTGGGTAAATAGGATTTATTCCAGAACATGTTAGTGAAAATTGATGTTGGGCAACCTTAGTGTAGATGCTTCCAATAAAAAAAAATATTCCATAATTTTCTAGGTAACTCTATGTTGTTTCTTAGGTCTCATTTACCTGACCTTTACTAGACTAGATATCAGTGTTACAGTGAGATATCTATCCAGGTTCATGCAGGAACCCAAATTTTGTCATTGGAAAGTATCAAGGCATATTTTGAGATATCTCAAAGGATCAGTGGATCTTGGTCTAGAATACAAGAAGAATGACAACTTCTTCTTGACTAGATATTCATATTCAGATCATGCAAGTAACATTGATGATAGAAAATCCACTTTTGGATTTGTATTCTTTATGGGATCTGGACCAATATCATGGGGAAGAAAGAAACAACACTTCGTTTCTCGCTCTTCCATAGAATTCAAGTATCGTTCTGCAGGAGAAATTTTTTGTGAAGAGATTTGGCTACATTGCATACTAGAAGGACTTGGAATACCACAGGAGAAACCGACCACCATGTATGTTGACAATGAAGGTGTTCGCAATCCAGTTTTTCATGAGAGAACAAAGCACATTGAAGTACATGTTTATTTCATATGTGAACATGTGTTGAAGCACAACATCTAACTTCAATTTTTTCCAATAGTTTAACAACGAGCAAATATCTTCTCAAAGTCACTTGCACGTGACAAGTTTGAGTTGTTTAGAGAGTTCTTCTCCTCATCTCTTGAGACAATGAACAATTAAAGGGGGGATGTTAGGTTAATTATCCATAATATAAATTTATTATTTAATTAAGTTTATTAATTAAATAATAATGTTATATGGTTATATTATAAACCATATTATTGTTGTATGTTGTTATATGGTTTTAAACCATATTTTCCTTTTATTTTCATAGGAATAATTGCTATAATTGTTATAACAATTTATGTGCTTCCTAGATGTATTTTGGAAGCTGTTGTGAGTTTAGTTTTACCTTTGTAACCGATTTCTTTGTCTTCACATGGCTGTTCAATTCCTATAAGAATTGCAGCACTCCATTGTATTTTTGATTGATTGAGTTTAATACAATTATCAGGCTTCTTCCCTATTTCTCAATTTACAAAATGTTGTGAGGATACAAAAGAAAAGCATGATGTATATTCTCTTCTTGACATGCTGACATTATAGACAATGAGGAACATAGTTTTTCATGTCTCTTTTCATTCCCTTCCAGAATTACTATAATTTTATATCAGTAAGGATCTTTATCACTCCTGCATGTTCTGAGTAAGGAGCATCATGGAATTATTTCAAGAATTTTATCCTTTAGTCATTTCTGAAAGGTACATATACTCTACCTTTGTATTTTAGGATTCCTTCAATGTCAATTTTGAATCTGTTATCCAAATTCACCCCCCAGGGTTAATTTGATAACATGCATCAGAATTCTCAAGTCTCGGGCAAATGGATTGATCCAGGGTAAAAAATCATGTTCTAGGGTCCCCCTCAGATTTTTTCTAACTCCCCTGGCCGAAGAAGGAAAGAGAAAGCTCTGAGAAAATGTGAAAAAGTTGCAGAAAACAAGATTGGGACAGAAAAAATTGTGAAAATTGGCTAAGTCCTAGTCCTTGCAACAAAAGGGACATCTGGGACATCGAGACGCGAATCGGCTGAAAATCCTCCAGGCGGACCGCGAAGCAAAGGGACATCTGGGACATAAGGACACGCAGGGCGCGAGAAGCTAATCCGGCCGAAGGAGGAAGCAAAATTAACTAACTGTTGAGCAAAACAGTTTGGGACATTCGGGCCATGAGGATGCGAACCGCCCGGAACGGCCGAAATAGAGAACTTTAGCACCGAGACAGTCGGGCTAGAAGTATGCGGCGGACGCGAACTGGCTGAACCGAGCGAATCGGAAGAATTTGTCCCAGATAGTCCGGGAGAAAGTGGGACAAAGGTACGTGAAGGACGCGAACTGGCTGGTTCAGCCGGAATGGTGAATTTTCGCAATGGGACATCTGGGCTGTGAGTGCGTGAAGGACGCGAACCGGCCAGCTCACCCGAAACAGAGAAATTTCACAAAGGGACATTTGGGACAAAGGGACGCGTGGGATGCAGATAGCCGAAAAAGCCAAAGAGCCAATCAGATTGCGCCATGTGTCATCGGCAGATAAGGGACAAGGAAGCCCATTTTGGGCAGATCAGAGGATTCTGTCCTAAACATCACTGGGGCATTTGGGACAAAAAGACGTGAAGGGCGCGAAAAGCCGGCAGACCCGCGGACCAATCAAATCGCGATGCGTGTCACAAGGGAGAAAGTCCAAAAGTCAAAGGGCGAGGTTTCAAGCACTCACCCGAGCCAATCAAAAGAGGACACGTGTCCAATGAAGTAGGAAAACCCATGGGATAGAGAGGAGAGAGAATTACATATCCAATCAGCGTGTGCCATGTGTCATCCAGGTGGCAGAGCACGGGAAAATTTTCAAAACGCATTTTCACCTGTTTTGTGCCCTAATTCTTCAGATCGACATATCTTTCGATCCAGAGCTCAGATTTGCACGTTCTTTATATCAATGGAAAGCTTGTGAAATTATCTACATGATTTCAGGGTTAATCTTGAGTTTTGGTGTAGTTTGGAGAGAGAAAATTGAGAAACGGATCTGACGCATGTTCATGGCCAGAAGCGACATTCCAGCGATTAGATTTAATGCAGAATGGGTCACATTCTCCTATAATCCAGTCAAAATGATAGGGTATGGGTTTGAAAGGTCCCCCATGCCGCTTTAATGCACCTGTAATCAAGTAGGGATGGACTCTCATGTTTTTGTACATTTTTTGTCCCCTGGGCTCGACCCATGCAATGTAAAAGCCAGATTTGGCTCATTTCCAAAGGGGGAACAATTTTTGACATAACAACTTCTTCTTTCAGCTCCAGCAAGTGACTGAAGCAAGGATCAGACCTCTCCAAAGATTGTAACAGTTTTCTTTTACCTCTATGAGGGTGTAATGCGTGTTTTGACACTGAAAAGATAATGCAAACTCTGTGAATGGGTTTCAATCCTCTGTTTGTATTATTTGCTTCATTTCAAATCCTAAATTATACCTTATCAGTCTGTGTATGTTTTATGTTGTGAACTTTGGTCTGTGTTTATTTGCATGACAAATATGTTTCAACACTCCTTTTGGTGCATCACCATCTTTTAGTTAGTTTCAATTTCTTGCATTTCTACCCCTGTCTCCTTGCAAGTTAGAGTAGGATTAGGATCTAAACCTCTGTAGTTGTGTAAGCATTAGATCTAAATCAGAGGAGTTTGAGGAACCAGCCTCTAATCTGGAGATTCCTCTCTCAGTTTTACAAGTCCCCACACTTAGAGAGAGGTTTCCATGTTGTGTAATCACACTGGATGCTAGAGTGATCACCCTAGAATCCTGATCTGCATCCAGGGGTGTTGTGAGTCTGCAACAACAATTTTGGCATGCTCGGTGGGACAAGAGGTCTCATTTTAATTGTAGCAGGGTTGATGTGCATTTGCTACAATCTTCTTTCTTAAAAATAGCTATTATTTGCATATCTGGTGACTCCAAGGGGAAGAATCAACTGGTTCCAAGCTCAGGCCTGAGAATTCATGAGAAGAATCACCACAAGGTCAAGAGTTGGAGAAGAAGTGTTGTTTGAATACCTGTAATTATCTCCAAGAAGAAGGTAAAGAGGAAGAAGGATTCAAAGGTCTCCATCTCCACCAAACATAACTCTCTCAACTCCTCCATCTGATAGGCCTTTCATTCAGTATACAAGGGTTTTAAGACCAATTAGAATGGCTTAGAACAACCCTTACATCAACTTCACAGGCAGCAACCCACTTTCTCTCAATGCACAACATCCAGTTCCTATTGTAGCATTGAATAACATTCCCTACTTCACTGGAGAAAATCAAACTACTCCAGGTGATCATGTTAAAGATATTGCTAACCTTTGTGCAATCCATGAAATCAATGAAATGCAAGTGGTTGTCAAGTTACTGGTATCTTCATTCAAGGGTAAAGCATTGCAATGGTTTAGGATCCTTGGAGCTGGTTCTATCACAAACTGGAATCAGCTGTGTATTGCACTTCACGAGCAATTTGGGGAGAAGGGAGACAACTTGTCTCTTTTGGAGCAGCTGACAACTATCAAGAGAGCCCCCAATGAGCAGCTAACTAACTTCAACTTCATATTTCAAAGGTCTTGGGATAGGATTCAAGTGGCAGTCAGGCCAACAGCAGAAGGTGCTTTTTTATATTACCTTAAAGCTTTGAATTCTGATATTTCTATGATAATTCAATCCATGGGAGGCACAACCTTACCTGCTGCTTATAGCATTGCCATTAGAGCCAAAAACTATCTTATTCAAGCTGGTAAACTGGCTCCTAGGCCTCCCATGCCCTTGTATCCAAACTTAGAAAATCCAAGCACTAGTCAAGCACCCACTTTGGCTCCTGTTCCCACCCCTAGAAATCAAAGTTCAAGTGAAACTTCTACTTCATCCTCTAGTGCTTCAAATGAACTCCAAGAGGTCATGAAATAGTTGTAAAATTTGGGAAATGAGTTGGTTACTATCAAAAGATAGCAAGCTCAGAGTGCTAGACCATATCAGCCTCAAGCACAGTACCAGGCTAGGCCCCCATACCAACAAAATAGGTCACCAAATCAGGCTGCAAATCAAAATCAAAGCCAAGTAAGGCCACCCGCTAATAGACCATTTCAGCCCTATAACCCCAATGTTGTATCTGCTTCTAAAGCATTAGTGCCAGTCCAAAATAACATGGCCCAAGAATATGATTGGTATTTAATGTGTAGTCAGCCACATAACCAATCAATGTGCTTTAAAGGTGCATTAAATCAAGCTTTGATGGTGCAAACCATTGGTGGGTCGCAAGAGTCCAGCCATGAAGGAGATCAGCAGCAAGAAGCACCTCAGCAAGGAACATCTCTGAATGAAACTACTCTTGTCAATTGGCAGGCCGAAGATTTCTGTGGTATGAATCAAATACCCTCTCAAGGTGTTGCAGCCAACACAAGGTCAAAAAGGAGGAATTTGGGTGAAGAACAGTAATTGGCCCCAAGTAGTTCACGACCTTCTGTCACTCCACAAGGTGTTGGAAAACAAAATGTAGTTCCAAACATGTAAGGAGCACCCAAACCAGCTCCTAAACCAACTTAGATTCCAGTTGTTGCTGCCCATGTGCAAGGAACGAATGTGCAAGCTAGGGGAAAACAGAGGGATGATTCATCCCCATTCAACATCATTGATCAGATGAAGAAGACAAATGTAAACATATCAATGTGGGAATCATTATCCATCCCAGGCCAAAGAGATTTACTACAAGATACCATGGAGGATTGGTCAACTTTGAACCAGCAGGTCCCTATGCAAGAGAATGTCCTCACAAATGCTGCTCATCCTGAAGGGAATCATGGAGGACAACAAGGTAAAGTTTTGAAGCCCCCTCCATTCTATGTTTCATTAATCATTGGGGATAAACTAGTACACAATTACATGATTGATTCTGGGGCAAGTAGCTCAGTGATGCCCAAGTAAATAGTTGATCAGCTAGGGATTCAATATGAAGTCATCTCCAAGGGTGTAGTGCAATTAGACGGGACAGTAGTGACAACGGTTGGAGTAATCAAAGGTTTGAGCCTCACACTGCACGCATGTCCCAATGTAATAGTGTTATAAGATGTGTCAGTAATAGACCTTCCACCACTCTTTGCATTGTGTTTGTCAAGAGACTTCACTACTAAAATTGGAGGCTATCTTTCAGTGGATTGGTCACACATGTTGTTCAGAACAAGGTATGGAACTAAGGCCACAATCAGGTCGGAACCTATTGTGAACTTTCACATTGAGCCTTACACTACCAGCCAAATCAATACCAACTGTTCAGTGTTTGATCAAGAAGATTATCCAAGCACTGATGAAGCTGACACCAAGATTGGAAGCATCCCAGATTTGACTCTTGATGAATGGGCAAGAAAGGTGCATGCTTTTGATCCCTATCAAGAAATAGAAGAATCTGAGCTAGGAGTTTATTGTTTACATGAAGAGAATCAACCTCTCCCTAGCATCACCAAGCCAGATCATAAAGACAAGAACGAAGTATGGCAATTTTTCTTTGATGGGTCAAGGAGTAGACAAGGTGCAGGAGGAGGAGCTATGCTCATTTCACCACAAGATATAAGGTATTACTCAGCCTTCCATTTCCAGTTTTCCTATTCAAACAACATAGCTGAGTATGAAGTTTTAATTCATGGACTGCACTGGGCAATGAAGAAAGGCATCATGAATTTACAAGTATTTGGTGATAGTGAGCTGGTCGTAAACCAAGTCAAAGGAAAAAATGCTGCAAAAAATGATCTTCTTAAGTGCTACAAAAATCAGGTATGGGATCTTATTGAAGATTTTGAAGCTTTTAGCTTCAATTCCATCCCAAGGAAAAAGAATGAAGTCGCTAACAGACTTGTAGCAATTGGGGTTGCGTTTGATGTTGCAAAGAGTATCAAAAGTGAGAAATCTCAGCCTCATATCAAATTGGTTATGAGACCAGATGTTCCAGTTAACAACACAAGTTGGCAAGTCTTCGAGAATGATCAGCAAATTGTTAATTTCCTACAAGAAGAAGCTGAGTTCTCTGCCAGAAATCAAGACAAGCTGGAGCAGCAATATGGTGATCAGGTAGTACAGCTGAGAACTAACAAATTACCAAAATGCCTCATAACCTTGGAGTCAATCTTCAACCCGAATGATCAGTTCCGGAAGGAGAAAGTGAACATTTAGGTAAAGGGTGAAGATTCAGAGCCTATTTTAGTGGGAGAAGGTAAAACATTGCAGATTGGCAAAGTAAGTACCTCACAAGAGAAATCTGACTTTGTTCAACTTTGTCAAGAGTTCCCAGATATCTTTGCTTGGACTTACAAAGATCTAAGAGGTTTCAACCCAAAGCTGGCACAACATACTATTGAGCTGGATCTGGAATCCAACCCTGTTAGGTAAAAGCAAAGGCCAGTGAATCCCCATATTGAACCTCTGATGAGAAAAGAGTTAAGCAAGCTTATTGAGGCCAGTATCATCTTCCCCATCAAACACTCAAGTTGGGTTGCAAACTTGGTGCCAGTGAGGAAAAGAAATGGAGAAATCAGACTATGTGTTGACTTCAGAGACTTGAACAAAGCCTCCCTCAAGGACCATTACCCACTCCCTTCCATGGAGCAAATATTGCAAGTTGTAGCTGGTTCAGAAAGGTTCTCACTACTTGATGGATACTCAGGCTATAATCAGATAACAGTGAAGGAAGAAAATCAATTCAAGACAGCTTTCACCACCAAATGGGGCACCTATGCCTACAAGAAGATGCCATTTGGCCTATCAAATTCTGGAGCAACATTTCAGCGAGCTATGGATATGGCATTCAAAGGCTTAATCAACAATATAGTGCTGGTATACCTAGATGATATCACTATCTTCTCAAAGAATGCAGCAGACCATCTCTTTCACCTCAGACAAGTGTTTCAGAGGTGTAGAAGGTTTGGAGTGTCGTTGAATCCAAAGAAGTGTATATTCTTAGCACATGAGGGCAAATTGTTGGGCCACATTGTCTCTAGGGAAGGGCTAACAATTGATCCTGAAAGGGTTGAAGCCATCCAAACGCTCCCATCACCACACCACAAGAAATCTCTTCAAAGCTTCTTAGGAAGGATAAACTTTGTCCACATATTATGTGCCTAATTTTGCCACTCTTGTGAAGCCTCTAACAATGATGTTGAAGAAGAGTCTGGCATTCAAATGGACAGCAGAAGGCAAAAAAAGTTTTGAAAGCATCAAGCATGCAATATCACAAGCTCCAACTCTTATCAACCCAGACTTTTCAAAAGACTTCATGTTGTATGCGTTTGGAGGATCAGACACAATCTCAGCTATCTTAACACAGTTGAATGGAGAAGGTTCAAAATAGCCCATAGCATTCTTTATCCAAACCTTGTAAGATTATGAAATAAAGTATTCTTTCATCGAAAAGCATGTCCTTGCTATCATCAGGAGCTTGAAGAAGTTCAGACATTTGGTCTCAAACAATAAGATTCAACTACTGGTCTCACATGCTAGGGTTAAGGACTTCCTCCTCAACAAGGATTTGAATGAGAAAAGGGCAAGGTTGGATCACCCGTGTCATGGAGTATGACATTGAGATCAAGATCACCAAGCTGGTAAGAGGGAAAGGATTGTGTGAGCAGCTGGTTTTGGGGAAGCAAAAAGAAGTATGTAATGAAGAAGAGGTTGTTTTGACAGTCCAGGACAGTCATGAGCCAAGGGGCAAACAAGAAGAAGAAATGCTGCCCCAACTCCTTGCTGGACCCAAGGTATTATGCACTTCCTGGGCACAGGCCTGTGCCCCCAGAGATGAACAAGACCCAAAGGAGACACTTCAGGTTGCAGGCTGTTCCGTATGCCATTGTTGATGGAGTTTTGTTCAAGAAAGATGTGAATGGAGTGCTACTGAGATGCATTAGCACAGGTTAGATTCAAAGGGTTGTTGGAAGAGTTTCATGGTGGACCCAGCTGGGTGGCCAGTTTGCACCAAGAGTGATAGCTCTAAAAATCATGAAGGCTGGTTATTATTGGCCTAAAATCTTCAGTGATTGCTATGCATGGATCAAGAGGTGTACAGAATTGTGGCATTCTTCACAGGAAAAGAGAGACTTGCTTCCCTTCCATTACATCCAATCTCAGTTGACCAGCCCATTCATGCATGGGGTTTGGACTTCATTGGGAGTCATTAATCCTAATTCAAGCTAAGGGCACAAATGGATTTTGACAGCCACAGACTACTTCACCAAATGGACAGAAGCAGTAGCACTCAAAGAGGCGAATGAGTCTAGCATCTTAGACTTTTATGAGGGGATAACAACCAGATTTGGTGTACCTACTACAATAATCTTTGATAATGCATTGGTATTCATTGGATCTAAGGTGACTGAGTGGGCTGTCAAGAATGGTATTTACCTAAGCACTTCATCGAACTATTACCCTCAAGGTAATGGCTAGGCCGAGTCTACAAACAAGAACTTGTTGAGGATCATTAGGAGTACTCTTGATGAGAATCAGAGGTCTTGGCATACCAAGCTGAAATCAGCCTTATGGGCTGATAGGATCACTCCCAAAAGATCCACAAGTAACTCTCCATTTAGGCTTGTCTATGGAAGAGAGGCAATCTTTCCCATGTCACTTGAGTTGCCAACGTTGGAACTCATGAAGCAGCTGGAGTTGCTTGAATTTAAGCCCATGGATATGAGGTATGCAGAGTTGATGGAGTTGTAAGAGATCAGAAATCAGGCATCCCAAGCAATGGAAAAGGATCAAGCTTTGATCAAGAAGACCTTTGATAGAAAGGCCAAGGATAGATCTTTTCAAGTTGGAGATCTAGTGTTGAAATGGGATGTGGACAGATCAAAACCGGGGAAGGCATTCAAAATTTGATGCCATTTGGAGTGGCCCATACATGGTCACAAAGTGCAAGAACAACAATGCTTTCCAATTGGCCTCATTGGATAGTGAAGAACTGCAAATTCCAGTCAATGGAATCCATCTCAAGCGTTGCTTCTAGAGGGAAGTTCACTACCTCTGTAAATATTAGATTAGATTTTCTTTCCTCCAAGTGCTTGTGCACATTGTTTTGCTATAGGTTAGTCTTGTTTTTCCCTAAGTGCTTTGGCACAACTTGCTGTCCATGGAGATGTTTAGCAATCCTTTCTTTCATCAGGTAACATTCCATCTTCCTCCTTGCACATTCTGAGTCAGTTAGGGTCCTAAACAGAATATTTGATGACTCCATGCCCAATGGACTGCTTCAGGCAACTGGTCTTTACATCTAGCAGGCAGATGACCCCACTGAGTCACCAATTGTTATCCATATTCACCCCCAGGGTTAATTTGATAACATGCATCAAAATTCTCAAGTATTATGCAAATGGATTGATCCAGGGAAAAAAATCATGTTCTAGGGCCGCGCTCAGATTTTTTCTAACTCCCCTGGCCGAAGAAGGAAAGAGAAAGCTCTGAGAAAATGTGAAAAAGTTGCAAAAAACAAGCTTGGGACAGAAAAAATTATGAAAATTGGCTAAGTCCTAGTCCTCACAACAAAAGGGACATCTGGGACATTGAGACACGAATCAGCCGAAAAGCCTCCAGGTGGCACGCGAAGCAAAGGGACATCTGGGAAAGAAGGATGTGCAGGGCGCGAGAAGCCGATCCGGCCGAAGGAGGAAGCAAAATTGACTAACTGCTGTGCAAAACAATTTGGGACATTCAGGCCATGAGGACGTGAACCGCTCGGATCGGGTGAACCGGAAGAATTTTTCCCAGACAGTCCGGGAGCAAGTGGGACAAAGGTACGCGAAGGATGCGAACCGGCCGGTTCAGCTGGAATGGGGAAATTTTGCAATGGGACATCTGGGCCGTGAGTACGTGAAGGATGCAAACCGGCCGGCTCGCCCAAAATAGAGAAATTTCACAAAGGGACATTTGGGACAAAGGGACGCGTGGGACGCGGATAGCCGAAAAAGCCGAAGAGCCAATCAGATTACGCCACGTGTCATCAGCAGATAAGGACAAGGAAGCCCATTTCAAGTGGATCAGAGGATTCTATCCCAAACAGCACTAGGACATCTGGGAGAAAAAGACGCGAAGGGCACGAAAAGCCGCCAGACCCGCAGACCAATCAAATCGCGACGCGTGTCACAAGGGAGAAAGTCCAAAAGTCAAAGGGCGAGGTTTCAAGCACTGACCCGAGCCAATCAAAAGAGGACACGTGTCTAATGAAGTAGGAAAACACATGGGATAGAGAGGAGAGAGAAATACATATCCAATCAGCGTGTGCCACGTGTCATCCAGGTGGCAGAGCGCGGGAAAATTTTCAAAACGCATTTTCGCCTGTTTTGTGCCCTAAATCTTCAGATCGACATATCTTTCGATCCAGAGCTCGGATTTGCACGTTCTTTATATCAACGGAAATCATGTGAAATTATCTACATGATTTCAGGGTTAATCTTGAGTTTTGGTGTAGTCTAGAGAGAGAAAATTGAGAAATGGATCTGACACATGTTCATGGCCAGAAGCGACATTCCAGCGACTAGATTTAATGCAGAATGGGTCGCATTCTCCTGTAATCCAGTCAAAATGATAGGGTATGGGTTTCTAAGGTCCCCCATGCCACTTTAATACACCTGCAATCAAGTAGGGATGGGCTCTCATGTTTTTGTACGTTTTCTATCCCCTGGGCTCGACCCATGCAATGTAAAAGCCATATTTGGCTCATTTCCAAAGGGGGGAACAATTTTTGACATAACAACTTCTTCTTTCAGCTCCAGCAAGTGACTGAAGCAAGGATCAGACATCTCCAAAGATTGTAATATTTTTCTTTTACCTCTCTGAGGGTGTAATGCGTGTTTTGACACTGAAAAGATAATGCAAGCTCTGTGAATGGGTTTCAGTCCTCTGTTTGTATTATTTGCTTCATTTCAGATCCTAAATTATACCTTATCAGTCTGTGTATGTTTTATGTTGTGAACTTTGGTCTGTGTTTATTTGCATGACAAATATGTTTCAACACTCCTTTTGGTGCATCACCATCTTTTAGTTAGTTTTAATTTCTTGCATTTCTACCCCTATCTCCTTGCAAGTTAGAGTAGGATTAGGATCTAAACCTCTGTAGTTGTGCAAGCATTAGATCTAAATCAGAGGAGTTTGAGGAACCAGCCTCTAATCTGGAGATTCCTCTCTCAGTTTTACAAGTCCCCACACTTGGAGAGAGGTTTCCATGTTGTGCAATCACACTGGATGCTAGAGTGATCACCCTAGAAGCCTGATCTGCATCCAGGGGTGCTGTGAGTCTGCAACAATAGAATCCTTCATATAGTTTGTCCTTAGGATCTACTATTAATGCATCCTTAACATGTTGAAAGTATGAATCTGTTAACATTTTTTTATTTACCTCATCTTTAAATTGAGTCCTAAGGTCACGATCACATAAACGTGATTCTGACAACTTAGTGCATCTCTCACTCTATTCTCTTTTCCTTTTATGTAACTCATATCAAAATCTTAAGAATTCAAGCCACCTACGGTGTCTTGTGTTAAAGTTGGGTTGTGTGAAGATATACTTCAACCCCAAATGGTCTATTTTTAGTTTGAAAGGATTTCCTAACATGTAATGCCTCCAAACTTGTAATATGTGCACTACGGTAGTAAGCTCTAGATCATGGGGAGCATATTTTAGGTCATGTATCTTTAATTTTTTTCTCTTGTATGAAATCACATGGCCATTTTGTAGAATTATTCCACCCAAACCTTAACCATAGACATTTGTTACCACAGTGAAGCTTCCATTGGGATCTGGAACGTTAAAAATAGGTGTTGTAGTTAATTTCTCTTTTAGTAAATTAAATGCATTCTCTTATTTTTTAGACCAAAACAATTTCTTCTCTTTTTTCTACAGTGACGTTATTAGATCAACAACTCTTGAGAAGTCTTTTACAAATTTTCTGTAGTAACCAACTAGCCCCATGAAGCTTCTAACTTCATGAATGTCTTTTGGAGCTGGCCATTCTGATGTATCCTTGATTTTAGATGTATATACAAATATTACTTATTTATTTATGATATGACTGAGGTATTATACCTCATTTTTATAGAAGTAACACTTATAATTTTTTCCATATAATTTCCTCTTTCTGAGTATGTCCAACACTATTCTCAAGTTCTCATTATGTTCTTCCATGCTTTTGGAATACATCAAAATTTCATCCATGAAAACTAGCACAAACTTGTCTAACTAATATTGAAAAATGGTATTCATTAAATTCATGAGTGTAGCAGGTGCATTCATGAGTCCAATTGGTAATACTGTGAACTCATATTGATCATACCTTGTCTTAAGGGCATTTTTTTGTATGTCTTCATCTTTTATTCTCAATTGATGATAACTTGATCGCAAATCGATATTGGAATAGAATAATTCATCTCACATCTTATCAAAGAGATCATCTATCCCTGGAAAAGGATATATATTCTTGATACTGGATTTGTTAAGCATACAATAGTTAATGCATAACCTTAGTGTGCCATATTTCTTTTTAACAAAAATGATCAATGCTCCCCAAGGAGACACATTTGATCAGTTCAATCCTTTTGATAATAACTCATACAGTTATGACTTAAGTTCCACTAGTTTTTTGTATTCATATGGTAAGTATCCTTAGAAATAGGTTTCGTTCCCAGTTTGATATCTATTGTGAAATCAAATTCACATTTTGAAGGAAGTCCAGGTAAATTCTCTGCAAAGACATTGTTGTACTCTTGTAACAATAAATAATTTTTCAAAGAGTTATTACCATCTACACTGAAATATGATATTTTTATTACATAAAGCATTCAACATTTATTCTTATCCTTTTTGATATGTATTGCATAAATTTTCCTTACTTCAATATCTCTTTTTATGCCTTGTATGACTATTATTTACCACAGGTCGTCCAAGCAGTTTATTTGCTTTTTAAAATACTTTACAATTGATTTGTGTTGTGACATCCAATTCACTCCTGTTATCACATAATATGAACCTAAAGGAGATACATCACATATAATTCTATGGTAAAACTAGGAAGCTCTAATGTTGCGTCAATCAAACATTGTTTTACCGTGTTGACAACATTGTTCTTGTATTGTATAGTCCATGATTTCTTCATGTAACCTTCTTTTATTTTCAATTTCTCAATGAAATTATTGTAAATGAAACATTCAATAGTACTATTATCAAATATAATAGTTACAAGTAGTCACCGGTCAGGTTCCCTCTGGTGAAGTTAGGGTACCTGTACTGGGAGTTCACCAGGATCTTGACGGGACTGGCCAAGGCGCATCTATTCATAGCCCCACTGTAACCTCATTCATAGATGCATTAAGGGGCAAGGATTCTCCAATGAATCCTGCAGATAATACCCCATGCATAAAATTTGGGGAGGAGGTCATTACAACTAAAAAATACTATCAGTAACATGCTCTGATCTGTAGATTCGGAGGACTCTGGCCCAACCTTCCTGACCTGTATGCATGGATTTCCAAGCACTGGACTCCTTTACTCATTGGGAGGTTAGACTTATATCCATGTGCTAAAGGTATCTTCATTGTGACTTTTTCTTCAATAGCTTATAAAAAATCCATCGCTTCCAAGCTTTGGGTTTGCCAGTCTAAGTACCTAGTCATTAAACCCTGGTTCCCCTCTTTTAACCCGCTCACTGAGTCTTTTTCATGCAAACCTATTTGGATCTGACTGCCCTATTTACCCCTCCAATTCTGGAGTAGTGAATGTTTGAAATCTATTGGAAACACCTTAGGAACTACACTTTTTATAGATTCACAAACTTCTGATTACACCCACACTACCTATGCTCGGATCTTGGTGGAACTTGACACGGCTAAAAACCTCCCTGCAACCATTGATATTAGGGTGCAAAGTAGAACACGGTCACAACCTTTAGATTACGAAGGTCTTCCATTTTGATGCAGAAGGTGTTTCTGTTTAGGTCATACCTCTATTACTTGTGGGATGGCAGAGCGCCAGCATGAGAAACATAGTTGGTGGAAGGATGCCCTCCCGAAACATTTGGTTTTTGATGCAAAAGAGGACCTTGAAGCAAATTCAAATGTTGAGGTTGAATCTGACTTTGTCCCTGAAACCCCTTTATCAAAAAATCCTATTGCCAATAACAAGGAAGTTGCAACAAATGTATCTCATTTAGTTGTTGATAGCAAGGAAAAATTATCTCATGAAAATAATGATGTTGTTTCAGTTGGAACTATTGCAATTATGGAAAATTCTCCTTTTTCTAACCCTCCATTCGTGGAGGCATCATCAGGTTGGGTAACTGTCCATAAAAAGAAAAAGTTTATTTTAAAGAATTCCACTTCTCTGCCTCAATGATTTGTCTCTCTTTTCTTGTTCGGCTATTCTACATTGTCCCTTATCTTTACCGAACAATGGTTTTTGGATCTGCCATGGTACTGTTGCAGACTGGTTGTTGTTTTTCAGCTATTTTTTTGCTGATTTGTTGCTGGGTGTTGGTACTTTTCTGAGCATATTGTTTTCTGTTGTTGGGATTCCATGATTCAATCTTGGCTTTTGAGCCTTCCTGTACAAGGGTATAGTTCCTTTCAAAAAACTATTTTCCAATAATAAAAAAAACACTTACATGGTACTCTAATAGGTGTGGCTTGCTTTTTAACTTGTCTATTTTCTACTACAGTTAGAATTCTAGTCTATTTGTTCCTTAAAGGACAATTATTTTTCATAATCATCACCACCATACTTAAAGAAACCTTTAAATAGCCCTGTTATTTTTGTTTTATTTTCATTTATTGTTGTACTGTTCTCTCCAGTTTTAATAAATTTTTTAGCAGGCTTTGCTGCTATATTTTTTTTCCATTTTTGGATTTACATCCACCTTTTTCCACCAAGTTTTCTTTGGTGTAAGTGGTGATGGTGAACTAAATTTTTTATTTCTTTTCTCATCACGGTGAGTAGATATAGCCTACAAATTATACTCTTTGCGTATGACCTTTTCAAATATTTCCTCCATGGTAGAAGCACCATGCACATCTACCTCCCCACAAATAATGGCATTAAGTCCCATAATGAACTTTATTATGCATAACTTGTCATTTTTATGGAATTATGGAACATATTTCAACAATTTAGAAAATATTTCCTAGTACTCTATTACATTCATCTTTCCATGTAATAATGTTTAGAGTTTAGACATCTTTTGGTCATAATATAGTTGTGACAACCAGTGTTGTCTGAAGTAGAATGTGAACTGGTCTTGTGTAATATTGTATACAATAACCCTTGTTCTACCTTTTGGAGATCCCACCATAATTAATTCTCTTTTGAGAGCTGATAAGTTCCCTAAATAGCCTTATTTTCTTCAGAAAATTTCCTAATGGTGAAATATTTCTATATCTCGCTGAGCCAATTCTTAGCTCCATCACCTAGAGTTGTCATGTCAAATTTTGGAGAAATCATACACTTAATATCATTTAACATCTCTGCTACCAAATTAAATCTTTTATTTTCATGTAGGTTAGGATTAGTAGTGTTAGGATTTTTTGCATTACCATTAACATCATTAGCATTCTAAATCGGAACACTAACGTTATGATTTTGAGCATTAACGTTCTGATTTAGAGAATTAACATTCTGATTTATAGCATTAGACTGCCCATGTGATTGGGAATTTCTCCCACTATTAGTACTACTCTCTTCATCATAAGTTCGATGTTCAAGGAAAAACAATACAATTATGAGTTTCTTGCATGACAACAAATATCTCATCCAATTTCTAGGTTGTTGCCTCAACCTCAATAGGTTGGTTATTCACAACATTGGATCTTGTCCTAACCATTTTGTTCTATTAGACAAGAATAAAACTTAATGTTAGCATAAGTACCCATTATGTTTAATATTTGTAAACCTTCATCTCTGATACCAAAATGTAACACCCATTTCATAATAACTCCAAATTCAGGGATATTTTTAATTTTAAAACAAACCCCTTAGCTCCCTTTCATTCCTTCAATTATTTTATATGAAAACAATAATAATCTAGTGATAAATATATTTTATAATACATCTGATAACATCATAACCATGTGCAGCTGTAAAGGTCAATTAGATCTACCCGATCCCTGTTATCATCACTCTAACTGAGTGTACATTTTGGTTTGAGAATTGATGCAGTTCTAAGTGTCTACCTAAAAATCAATTAACTGAGTTTCATCTGGCATCTCACACCATTGTATTGGAACTTGATGAACTGAAAAAATATTCATCTAGTACACTACTTAGGCTAAATTTTTCAAGCTATGCTTTGCATGCTTAGTTTCATGACCACACATAAGCCAAAGGAAAATTGTCCCATCACCTCACAATCATATCTACACAGTTATTTGGATCATGTCTTGTTGAATTAAATGTTCAAGTTCTTGTATTAAGATGGCCTAGAGTTTATACCTCCCCTCTTTTCTTGAGAGTACATTATCAATTCAATCTTAGGACACCTATGGGAAAGATAATGATTAATTAATTATAACCATCAATAATTAATTATTACCCTTCCCGTATATGTCATAATATGGTACTAATAGAGTTCAACCAAGCATATTGGTGAGACTTAGAGTCCAAGATTTCATAATACAATTATCATATTATAAGGTAGAATTCTTTGTTGAGAGATTAAGTCAAATTACCTGTTTAACAAGGTCTATAGTAACTTGTAAGTTACTATCATACAAACTATCTTAAGTTCGTAGCGTCACTTTACAACTTCAGTTATTAATATTAGGTTTAGTTTATCTATGTCATTCGACTTGATAATGATACAGTCCCATTTCACTTGTATCGTAATTCAACCATATTATTCATTATTGTTAGGTACTCTTAAGAAAGAGATGATTTTTTAAGTAGTTAAACATAATATTAACGATAATCAGAAATGTATCATTTACATTTCATAATACTAACTTATTTAAGGTATAGAACTTTTGTACTTTGACATCATTATGTCTTTTAATGAATTATTGTTGTAAAGTTACAATTTTCATCATTTTACTTTTAATTTTTTACTTAGTAATGAATTAATTTTTAATTAATACCTTTATGATCGAGTTAAGGAAATATCATTATTTCATAACTTTGCTCCTCTTTCCAAAACAACGTTATCATTTAAATCATTAATTAAACATGTAAATGACAATTTCATTGATGTAGTTATAATGATTTTCATTTAATATTTTAGAATAGTAATGGTTGTAAAGTACAATTATTTAATCAAGTATAATTTTTTCATAATCATTTTCAAAGTACATATCGTTGTTACAAACAACGTAAATCATCATTACAAATCATAAGAGATAATAAAATAATAAATGTATTTATTAAAACTCGTTAAGGAAAAATCCTTAATTTATAATTTATTACAATAATTTTAGATCAATAAAATTGGGCCAACTGCCACATGATACTCTGCAAAATCATTTTTTGCTTTACAATAAATACATAATCCAAAATCTGGATATTCAAATAATCCATTATCTATAATAAGATAAACAAAACCATCACATGTCGAGCATGCATGTAATCAAATCAATTTAAGCCTTGTAATAACTGATCCATCTTGTTATCTGTAATATAAAATAAATAATATTCATGGTTGGTTCATCGAACTAGCAAGGATTTAACAACTAGCTATCTAGATGTTTCATTACAAGATAGTTGAATATATATGGTTTTTATTTAAAATACAAATTAAATAAACAAGTATCATATCAAATAAATATGTAAACTATAATAAAATGATCTAATAATTTAAGCCAGGTTTCTATCAACATCAACTTATAAACATCCATTAGTTCATTAAGCCTCTACAACATTTTAATTTCATTTAATAACTCAAATCACATAAACAAAAAACAATATTCTTTCTATCAATCAATTTAAGCAATGTAACTTGCTCCTAAAACTACATCCAAAAGTAATCAACTTGATTTTATTTAAAATAATAAGAAAGGAGAAGCAAGTTCTTAACAAAAGGTTACTGTTATCAAGTATCAGAATAAGCACCATAAGAAATGATAACCAGTCTTATTATAATTTCTAGAATTAATCGATGAAAGAGTTAATGTCATACTTAACTATAAAAACAATTGTATTTGTTTCATATCTTATCGTATTTAACATTAAAAAGTCTAACTCACGGGATAAGGATAATTATACTTCCTTTCATTCATGAAACAAGCATAAATCCACACATAATACTATTACTATGATACTCATAATAACAATGCATTTGATAATTTAATCAATGATTTAACAAAAAAAATTCATCCACACCCTACTTTGTATTCATGCATGTTTTTTCTAAAATTATATCATTCCAGAAACCGGTTAACTTAGAGAAAATAATAACCTATCTTCAAAAGATAACATGACCTCATAATTCAAAAGTAAGTATTCACAAGATACGATTTAGGCAGAGTTTCAAAGGAGTAGATATAGTTATGGAAACTTATTAAATCATGAAGAAACTTGATTATAGTCTCAACGAAGAATGTTAAAAAAGTAATGACCACCTTACAAGACATCAAATATGTAGAAGTGAAATCAAAAAATTAAATATAATTATTTTAGGTTGCTACGGTTAGACCAACCTATCTAAACTTGATTTCACACTTACGATTGTAAGTTTTGATTATTTAAGCTTAACACTAACACTACAGACATGAAATAAAAGAGGTTGAGCCATACTTAGGTTCTATCCCTTTCATAGTGTATTTCATAAAAATAAAATAGAAAAAATTTCTTACTCAGGCTTGAGACGGTTCTTTACAGAAAAACTAACAAACCACTAGAAATTACCATATACATATGAAGTATATTTAGCCAATACAGGTTTTGAACAAATGATTAATTTAAAACAATTATCGACTCTAACCTAGGTACAAATCAAACAAAATAACCAATACCCCTATCATATTTCAAAATCATGGGTTTTAAAAAAAAATCACAAACTTCTATACGAGCTCGAAGGCCAATAACGCCTCATAATAACTTCAATAGAAAATATATTTGAAGCACACAGATAAGAAAATATATCTAGTTTCCTTAACTAGAGATTTGTAAATGAAATAGTGATGAACCCCAATGAATCATAGAATAATAAAACCCTGACGGTACTAAATTATTTAGAAAATCAATAACACGATAAATAAAATAAAATCTATGCCTATTTAATATATCGTTCATGTAAAATTTCTCACAAAATTCCTTTAAAATATTCCAACCGGTTGAGCAAGAGTTTCCCACTACATTTCTCCAACAACCCACTAGAAATAAGACCCAAATTTGTAAAATAGAAACCCAATAAACCATGCAAAAACAATATTTTAATAATGTGAAATCTTCCATTAATAAATCCCTTAAAAAAATCTCAACTAGAATGGCTCTAAACTCACATGCATAGTTCTAAAAAGGAGGTTCAAATAACCAAAGGAGAAGAGCTCATAATAACCCATAAAAAACCAAAAATAAAATTTTCAATGCATGCAAGGGAGCTTCCTTCGGAATCTTCACAATTTTCTCAAGAATCGTAAATGCTCGTTAAGTTTTGCAGGTGCCACATAGTAGCCAGATTTACTACCAACCACCGCCATCTCCAGTTTCCATCCAAAATAGATTAGTGCATTTTGTAAGAGGTCAAAGATAAAATAAGACATAATTTAAACCTTTCCATTACATGGGTCAACCAATTCAACTCAATTAATTATTATCTAATCAAATTCCAATGAATATGGTCGAGGACCATATTGAAAATCGAAAGAAAATATAAGTTCGTGGTAAATGGTCAAAGTCCATAGTATTTTTAATCAATAAAATGCCAATCCACTTAACCTTTGTCCATCCTAATCATCCAATGTAAATGGATTATGACCATATTAAATTAAACAATTAAATTCCTATTACAATGTTATATTACCAACTTGATCAATTAAAATCAATAATCACTCATTATGGAGCCACGATCGGTCAAAGATAAGAATCAAACTAAAGAAGTTTGAATAGAATTCACGGTGATACATTTTATTATCAATTAAGCATTATCTACATTATGGTTTAAACTATTTATAATAGTTTTAAAATCAGACAAGTAAGTAACCGATGACCAATAAGCCAAATTTATCTTTTTTTATAATAATTAAATGCTTATTTCACTAAATCCGGACTTATTCTTATCTGAGCAGCTAAAAAATATAGGCAATATTAGAATCCAATTTTATTAGTTTTGGATTCCAAAATGTTAATTATTGGAATTATCTGTACTCAAAAATCACACATATTGTAATCCAAAATCACATATATTAGAATCCAAAATCACATATATTTGAATCCAAACCCACATATATTGATATCCAAAAGCACATAAATTGGAATTTACTACACTCCAAAATCACATATATTAGAATCCAATAATCAAAATATTGGAACTCGTTATATCCCCTTTCGAAGTACAATATATTAGATTACTGATTAAATTAATGAATATAGAAAAAACACTTATTTCACTAAATAGGGACTTATTCTAGTCCCAATAGCTAAAAAATATACTCAATATCATAATCCAATATTGCTATTTTCGGATTCTAAAATGTCAAATATTGGAGTTATCTCCACTCAAAAACCACACATATCGGATTCCAAAATTACACATATTAGATTTTAAAATCACATATATTGGAATCTAAAATCACCAATATTGGAATTTGTAGTGCCCACTTTTTACGCACCCAAATACAACAGTAAAATACCAGGATAATTTTTTTTGACTTACATTGTTCACTACACACAACACAACACGGGCTCCAAGTACAGAAACTCAACTCACATACGACAATCACATAAGTCATTGACTCACATAGACCCATGAAAATGACATAGGCATGTTGATGCCACACTTTTCCCAATGAACAAATACTAGCAATGAACTCAACCACAAGAAACATGACTTCAGGAATGGCGAACCCATAACACAACATTTCTGTAAATGTATTATAGTTATGATTAATATTCTAAGAACATTATTTCACAAGGATAAATTTATCGATTGGCCACCTACAGATTCTTAAGTTCATACCATGGTTAAATTATCATTCACCACCCTTTTAAATTTGGTTTCTAAATCTTTACCAAAGTTTCCATAACTTGCATACTTATTTGACATAATTCAAAAGCATATAAAGTACTTAATTATCTCACCTCTTATGTTAAAAAAAACTTCTTCTTGAACATATATTCAAAGTCTACCTTTTTACTTTGACCACTCAAGTGAATGTGACTTGGTGTCCATATGACGATAATAGGATTTAACAGAGATTAAAATACAAGATAGCTTCTTACCACAAAACAATTCTCGATCACAGAATAGTTATTTCCCTACCATATTTATTCTAATTCAATGACTTAATGACTTCCTTTTTTATAATTATATATCCTTTGTCTTCTCGTAGTTTGATCACAACAATACAATACATATTCTTAGAAACACATAAAGATATTTAATTGAGTTATAAGATCTCCAAGAGTGGCAGTATCCTTAACCTCGATTCTCATCTTTGCTCTTATATGCTTTATTTTCTACGTCACATTCTAGCCTTATTATTAGCATTGTCTTGAAAAGGAGTTACGAAGTGTTTGACTAACTTCTTGAAGGCATAAAGGATTAGAAGACTTAAAGCTTCACACAAAACCCAATTTAACATCCCAATCAACTGAGGTTTTGGTTAAGCCTATCTTCACCTAAGGGTCTACCCCTCAACTATAAATGAGTTTTAAGCGAGAGGAAAAAAATGCTAAACCACCTTCAGAAAGGACCAAGGTGTACTATCGAGAGAAACCAAGGTAACACATCTAGCTGAGCGGAGCTAAGGATTTCGTTAACAAGGGTGCAAGGCAAAGGAAAACTATATCCTGATCTCCATTTATGTCGTTTGGATCCAACAAGGATTTCATTCAATGAAGAATTTTAATTTTAAATCTAAATTTAAAAGACAAGGTAGTCCTCTAGGCTACGAAGTAGGGGTTAGATCTACAAAATCCAAGAAAATTTTGTCTGTGTCACTCCTATCAGAGGGGATTGGACAATGTCACTAAACCTACTGACTAAGACGATAAGTCCATTCTTGAGCTCTGATTTTCCTAAATTAGGACGTTCCATCGAGAGAAAAGATTAAGTTCATTCTATGGTTTTCAATGTCTTCTAGGGTAAAAGTAACACACACGAAAACAAGTTATGCTCGGATATTGAACAAGGGTAGAGTGTTTCGATTTAATTCTCTTTATTACATTTACAAGATATAAATGTGCAAGATGACTCATTAATCATTCAATGAACACTAAATATACACTACAAGATATTACTTCAAATTTATTTACCTTATATAAATATCAAACCCTTTCTACCAGGTGTACTATAAATCAAAATTGAACTATGATTAAATGCACATTTCCTAGATGTCCTTGAAACTAGCATTTCATACATATCAACAAATTATCCAATATAACCTTCTGTATCAAGAGACTACATTATACATTTATTCTTTTAACAATGAACTATATAAATTACAATGATAATTAATGAATTACACATCACCTTTTTGTCGTCATTCTTCCATCCTGCAAAACCCACGTGAGCATGATATCAACGATAATTCACTGGCATGACATCCACCCTAACCTAACATAAGTATCATTTTTTAGTTTCCCATTTACATATGATAATAATTACAATTTGCAATAGAAATAAAAAGGTCTAGAGACATGTATTCATTACATTTCATTTTTCTTCATTTTGTAACCCAGGAGAGAGAAAGAGAAGGGAAGAGAGAGAAAACACCATTTTGTCAAAAGTTATAATGCACACAAGAAGTTCCACTATAGATTTTTAAACAATTATTTATATGTGTTAAGAGTTTACAGGGTGATTTGGTAACCCTACGAGGGTCCGTAACTTTCTATTTTTACATTTTCTTACTAGCTACAAAAACATACAAAACGGGCTCAGAGGCTACGAAACCGCTTCCAAAAGTTATCTTCCGATGAGAACGCAGACCACAATCAACTTTCTACGTGTCCCTAGATATACCAAGAGTTCATAGCAAATGACAAAATTAAAAAAGAGCGAATGGTTTGCATTTGGCGGCTAATTTTCCAGGGCTACTGATTGTAGTTGACTCAGTTGTAAAAGGAAAAAAGTTAGCTCGAGGGATTAGAAAACCACATCCAAAACTGACATTCGATGGATGTGCATGTAATAAAACACTTCCTACTAGTTCCCCTATATAAGGAGAATTCATCAGAGTTGACGAGACTGAGAACTAGAAAACCATTTTCAAACGGCGACAAGTTTTCTAGAGCGACAAGTCGAAATTGGTCCAGTTTGGCCTCGTCAAACTACGACCGGAGGCTTACAAAATGGCCTTGCCAAACTATCCCGAAAAGTGATTTTTCCTAAACTGAAAGTTCCATGCAATTTTCTAGTATAAACACTAGAGGTTTGCGAAGACGGTAAGTAATTTTTCCATCCAGGTTTCAAATGGCAGTTCAAAACAAAAGCCAACTTTCTAGATTTAACAACTTTTTACTACTATAACCCAGTGTAACAGGGCTCCTATAAGAGCATCAAAAATGTCACATATGTCCGTTTGGGGTCAAACCAGAGGTCAAGGTGACTCCCCACATAACAAGGTACACGAATAAAGCTTAACATCTTGTTTTTAGAGTTATAAAGGGTACTAAAAGAGTCTCCGAAAAATGTAAAAATTAACTATTTAAATTGGGATAAGATCAACATTATTATAGGAAAGTTAGTTTCGTCTGCTCGATAAGGTGATGTTGTAGCAATCCAGCTGGGTAGGAAGTTTTCCACATCACATCGAAATGAGGGTAGAAGTTCATGTTTTAATGCAATTGAGTTATTTTGACTTCGTGAGTTTTCAACACGACACTACATTGTTTTTGTAACGAGTTAAAAAAAACATTTAATGACATTAAAAAATCCTAATATTTTTAAATTTCTATTAAGGGGCAAACGAAAAACTAAAATACAAGAGTTATAAAAGATGAGGGAAGGTGAACCATGCCTAGAAAGGAGCTGGCGAGGCAGAAGTCAAGGAGTTGACATCACACCGATTGATTTCACTTGCTTACAACCACAAAAGGAAAACCCAAAAATAGCATCCACAATAATGTCCAAATTAGTGGCCAGTTCATCCAATACAGGGTAAGCCTCTCACTTGAGATCTACAACATTTGAATCCATATATGTACAAACCACCTCTAGAGCAATTTCCAGCACACGGAACTCAAATGGAAGCTCATGTTGCAGCCCATCTGCTACTTTTGGGACAGGTAGCTAGCGTTTAGGGGAACTTATAGAAGAAGTAACATGATTTTCATAGCATCAAGAAACTTGGCAGCCCACATGACACTAGTGGTGAGAAGCCTATGTACGTTGAGGGAGGTGATGAGAAAACTTGAATATTCTCCCCAGCTACTGCTTTATGCTCATCTCTGGGATTCTCCTTCCATCAAATATCTCCAACTTCACACCCACTTTAGCCCCTTGTCTCTCATACAAAAAATATCAGACAAAATACCTCCTCCATTTTGCTTTGATGGACGTCCATACTTTGTTTCAAGAGCTCCATTTTGGCACAAGTAGTGAGAATGCTGGTAAAGGTTGTTAAATTTGGCTTTACTCCTGTTATTTGCATTTGGTTGAAAGATTTTGAAGCCTTTTCAACAAATCCATTTTGTGCAGATCCTTATGAGGGAAAACCTATGTCTTTTGTACACTGCAATAGAAATATTCCATGAGAGCTGTCTCGTTCTTTCATTTGGTCAACACATAAATAGCGCCCCCAAGTATTGTGACTACAACATCTGACAAAAATTCCTCTGTCTTTTATGCATTGAAACAAATTTCCATGTGGGAAGAAAAATCTGAGTTTTGTGCAGGCTAGGAGGATGATGGCACCAGCTGGGAGGCTGGGAGGAGGCTGCAAACCACCATGGCATTTCATGAGCTGACATTTGGTGTTGGTTCTGCTTTGCCACTGCCCACAAATCTGATCTAGGTTTGCATTGCCGCTGCCCTCCCCAACTCACCCAACACCCAAAAACTAAAGCATTGTAGATCTATTTTTACAACCAAGGGAAAGATTTTGCCCTACTCCACCCCTTTACGGGTTTTTCTCTATTTTTGTTTTAATGTTTTGATTTATCTCCATTTATTATATTTTAGCTTAATTTATATATATATATATATATATATATATATATATATCTTTTTCTTTTCAGTTCGTTTTATTATCCTTTCACATCACTTGATTTGAAAAAAGAAGAATGGTCATACGATTGGTCCAAAAACTGTGTATAAAACTAGAAGACTCCAAAGAGTCCAAACCCACCAAAGTAAACAAGGAACGGGCATTACAAAATTAACTATACTCCAAAATCACATATATTGGAATTCGAAAATCAAAATATTGGAATCCATTAATAGCCTAGTGAAGTCCAATATATTTGGTCATGATTTAAATTTATGAATATGTGAAAAATGTTACATGATGTTAGGGAATCCAAAATTTATTTGAGAAATAATGACTTGCAGTCGCTATCCCTTATAGAACAGATACATGTTCTATTTTATAAGGTCTAGTGGTGGCTAGGATTAATGATTGATTTGGTGTTCTATAAGGTTTAGCGGCTGCTAGGCTTGATGATTGCTTTGGAATAGTGATCTTATCAGTTTTAAGATGTTTTTAAGATTAAACTACGAAAAATTGAATATTTCAAATGTCATTGAGCAAGCGGCCACTAGGCTAATGACATTCATGAGATGTGATAATTTTCTAGATTCAGTTACTATGGTTTGATTGAAGCTTAGGGCAACCAAAGAATAACCAAAGATGTTATGAAGAAACTTAAAGAGGGATAAAATTCAATTTAGGAGAATGTAATTAAATGTAAAACCATTCCAGATATATTTTTATATTTAAAGTTAGATCTCATACTTACTTCATTTATTATGGTGTGATTTAACCTCATCGTAACCAAAGAATTTCTGAAGATGTTATGAATAAATTAGGAGAGGGCAACGATCCAATGTAGGAGAATGTAATTAATTGTAAAACCATACTAGATATAATTTCATATTTAAATTTAGATATAAATTCAACTATAAGATACATGGCATAAAAATTTTCATAATCAAATGTGGATATGAACTTATTTAAAATTAACTGTAAAACTATCCCATATATATTTTAGTATATAAATATAGATATGAAATAAATTGAAATTCCTTTGCTAAAGGTAGGTAGAATTATAGTAAAACATTTGATGAATAATTTGAATTTATAATATAACACTATTCGCGAAGATGGGCTTCCAAATCTACAATACAAATCATAGTAAAGCTCCAATAAAAAAGTTACCTATAATTATTTTAATGATCTAATATAATCTTGAACATCTTCGATGTCCTTTAATGGTTACAACAAAGGCCATAACACATCTAACAAGTCTATGTATTTGAATTAGAATCTATGTTAAATGTTTCAGCAATTATGTAGTTTGCAACATCATTGAACTTGTTTTTCTCTAAAGAGTCATCTACACGCACTATATTTTTACAATTATTTGATGCATTAAAGCGTGACCAAACAGAGTTAATATTATTGAGATATAAATTGGGATTCTCATAACCATCATAATTGGAGCATTTGGTCTCGACACAATCTTCCTGTGTAAATATGAACTCAAATCTTGTAACCTCTAAGCTGATGTTTTCAAGGAATGAATGCATCATGTCATCAACATTTGACTTTCTCACCGATGTCTATATTGCTATGTTGAAATGTTTTTTGCACCGTTGTATGAACTCTTTCACATTAGGTCTAAGAAAATATATTTTTTGAGCTCGATGCCGCCAAATTTTTTAATAGTATAAATGTCGAAGATGCCTTGTGGAGGGTGTGTGCCAAAACACCATTTATATCAGATATGATCAATTTCATGCTACATGTGTTCGTATCCATAAATGAAAAAAAACAAAATCAAATTGTTGAGGGTGGTGAATCAACTAAAAAATAAAAAAATTTCCCTTTCGATATTGTTATATCAAAAATCAAATGGTTTTAGGTTGTGAAAAAGGTAAAATATAAGGGCATTCCTCATTTCTTATTGTTATACTAGGAATATTTTTTTGTGAAGAATTTATTTGAATAGAATGTAATGTTTCAGTGTGACACGTCTTTACATACTATATTGTAGTTATTTCATTGCATTGGAAAGTGATATATGTTTTCTAATATCGAAGAAAAAACTAGTATTTAAGCATGCTCGCAATTAATTTAGGAATACATATTTCATTAATAAAAAATGCTCAAAGATTCGTTACATTAAATATTTTATGTTAATTTGTATTTGTAACTTATACACTCACACTTTGAACTTATAATTAGGGAATATTTAAATTCTCCCAACTTATAATTGTGCAATCATAATTTAAATAGTTACAAAGAACCATCACTAAAACATATGAATGTATTTTATTTACAATGTTAAGTTATATCATCACAATAACATTTTTAAATGCTAAATTTTAATTTAGCATTGACTCACTCCAAATATTTGATACTCTCTACTGCATTTAATCCCTTTGACACTATTAGTGATAAGTCTTTGTGCAAATTAGTCATCAACCACATATCTTTTGAGCAATTTTTTCCCCTGCTTTTCATCCCAACCGTAAAATTTAATGGAGGGTTTCCCTTTGCACCTAATGTAATACACATTTTGTCTTCAAAATTATAGGGGACATCATTTCTACTCCAAACCTTTTCTAGATTCTTTATTACAATTCCATCCACCGTTTTCCAATGTTATTTTCCCCAGGTGATTAATGGATTCAAGTTAGCTGATAATTTTTGAAGGCCTTTGTCATCTTTTCAACATCAACTGAAGAGAGTTTTTCTGACTAGAATCCCATTTCTAATTTTCTTGATAATGAATTTATAAAAATTTTCAAGCCATCTCACACGTTAATTCTCTCCCTGTGAAACTCAAATGTGAAGTGCCCAAAGGGTGATTGGTTATTCTCATACATCAAGCCCTCCAAATTTAAAATAAGAAAGTAATTATTGTTGCTAACTACAGGGAAGTAAATATTTTTTTTAATCGGTCTCATATCAATTCTAACCAATGAAAAAAATCAGCATTTTAGCTTGTGGCTACCACTTACCGATGGGCCTTGCATGTAGGATTGCATCTTCTTTACCCGCAGCTGGATCCTTTGTGGAAATATCTATTTAAAACAATATTAATATTATTACTATAGTTATTGCTATGGAAAATGAAAGCATATTTGAAAAAAACATACAGAACTACGTGGTAAAATGGTTAATTCAATATTAGAACTTTAGGCAGCTACCACTTATCGACTTAGCTTTTGGCTTGGCTTACAAAGACCTCACTAGCTGCTGGTTTTTTGATGTAATATGTGTTATAAACAACAATAATCAATTCAAAATAAATTTTAGGTTATTGCAAATGAAATCATAATTGAAAAGAATACTGGTCTCCATGGTAATATGCTAAGGACAAATCAAAATGTTCCATGTCTTTTGAACGAATTGTAGCACCCGCTATGGTTCGTTTATATCTGTTGAACCACCCATTGGAAGACAAAACTTTTGAGATATTGATGTGGATTAGTGACTGCAAGGCTATGCCATCATTGGCTTAAATAAGCATAGATTCTAATGTCTATATCATTATGTCGATACTAATGGTTTATGCAGAAAACCAACAACCTGGATACTACAAACTATGTAGTGTTGGATGCCATCATGAACTTTTGAAATAGGTTATTTGATAATTCCTTCTTTGAAAATGATTTCACTTGTAGAATTAGCTGAATTTTTTTTCTATAACTATGTGAGACTTATAAATGGTTATGTTTAAAAATGTGCATCACTAACATACCTGGTTTTGTCTACATATTTGTGTTGGCTACAACCATGCCCTCCACTGTTACTTTATTTAGGTGTTGGTGGTCTGCATAAACCATTAATTTTTTATAAATTTATGGTGCTTAGTAGCAATTCTTATTAATAAATTCACATGACTAATATACCAGGATTTTCTTGCATATTCGTGGATGATGTTACTAAGTTATCCTCATCTGTGGTTAGATCTAGTGAGCATAGAGTATTGTCAAAATAACGAGAACAATGATAATTGAAAACTAAGATCATTAAACATATTTATAAAGTGATTGAAGGAAAATCACCATTATGAATTAGTTGTGTAGTGTCAAGTTGAGAGGTTTGTACATTGATTCATATTGTTCTTGGGTTATCTGCATAAACAAGAAATTTGTAAGTCACTTTTTTTGGTTGAAATAATTTTAACATAATCACATGTTTGGGTTGTATTCTGGTACGACCCTTTCCTCATATGATAATAGTAATGTTTCAAAAACATTTCCTGACTATGTGTCTCCACAATAAAAACAACAGATTGATTGGATTCAACTAATGCATACAGTTTGACATTGCCGCTGTATAGCACTAATGCTATAAAATCCTCAGGAAAAACATCAAGTGAACATCTCATATCATAACTCATATGATCACTCAAAAGGAAAAGGATGTTTATTTCCTTTTAGGCCAATTTTGCTTGCAGTTATAAATTATTGGGCCATTTTTCCATCCAATCCCTAGTGAATTCTTCTCTCTCATCATTGATTTTATCACAATTGTGCACTCCATTTATTATGTACATAGGACACAAACTTTTAAATTGCTTGCCACTATCATAGAGTCTGTAGCATCCATATAGAATTGATTCTTCACTGTCTTTAACCTTTTCCATGTATTTTTTTATCGTTTCTTTCAACATTTTTGAATATTCAATTGGGATGAGAAAAATAATAATACATTCTTGTGCACTCATTCCAATAACTATTAGAAGCTCTATTATTTCTTCAGAAGTAATATCGCTAGACAAATTGCAAAAATCAGCGATAACACATTTTGCATTGAAAGGATTGGTGGTAGGAATAGCTAATAGAGTTGACGAAAGATGTAATGCGTATGCATATTGATAAGTAAATTATTTCGTGTCCTCCATCCTTTCCAGTATATTATCTTCCATTGACACCACATAGTTGTCTAATATTGTTTGAGCCTCGACGGCAAGATCTTCTTCCACCACCTGGTCATTTTTTTGTTTAGCTTTTTTCCCCCTATGTGGTAATTAGATTTTCTCTTTCCTTTCCTCTCTTCACCCAATAGTACATATAATTAGTGGTAGTGTGATTCGTGCAATTTAATTTTTTTAATTACATTAAATTCACTACAGGATGTCAATAGATCAATATCTGGATATTTTTCTGTAAAATATTGTAGAAATTTTGCTCTCATTTTTGTCTCCTTTTATTCTCCAGAAATAGGAATCAAATTTGTCTACTATTATGCCTTCCTGAATAGGTCCAATTAACCAGACATCCCCTTATTGTACTTTATCTGCTAGTTATTATAATTCTTGGTTGTTCATTCCTCTAACAACCCTGAATGAATTGGTTGTGAATATTACCAATGAATTAGGCTGAAAGTTATCATGATTATCTTTAACAGGTCAACAAGAAAGGCCACCATATCTAAACAACTCAAATGTTGCATTCCATTTAGTCCATATATCATCCGAAAATAATAGAAAATTCCATTTTTCATATAGATTGATGGTTGAGTCCATTTTGAAAATCAAAAGGCATTGAATCTTAAAGTTCTGCATTCAAAGGACAATTATATGTTTTTTATTTTTATGTAAGGAAGAAAAAAGTTAATAACAAATGCAATAACATTAAAATATATTACCCTCCACTCCACTATTTTTTTGCCAATTTGGGACATTGAGTACATCTAAGCGATTTCCAAACTGATCTAGCTTTTTACAACAAATGAATAAACTTGGTTTCTATCCAATTTTTGTTCACTTCATTCAGTTGTTTACAAATATTAGTAATGGATTCGTTAGTTACATTTGTAGAAAGAATGTGATCCCTTCAAAACTATAGCCTCAGATGTAAATACTTGTGAGTATCTGAGCCCAAAATATTTTGTTGTGCACATATTGTATTGTGGTCATCAAGTATATAAAATTTAACATCATCCCTTTCCAATTCTTTAAGATCTTTGAGCACCATAACCTTTTTCGTAGACTCCAAGAAGGGAAGAATAATTATGTCCCTCTGTGTAGGAATAACATTTATCAATATGGAATGCAGAAGAAGGTCAACATTCCCATCATCAAAAGGATGATACTGATAATCTAGAGGTGCTACATGGAACTTGGAAACATCAATTGAAAATACTTCTCCATCGAACAAAAATTAATCAAACTGATTCTTAGGTGAAGGTTTTGTGTTCATGAATATAGTGGTTACTTTCTTCAACAATGCATTTGATTTAGTATTATTTTTTCAACCCATGGAACTTTGATCTAGACAGATCAATTTCCAATTTAGCCAAATATGTTCTCCTCAACATAGTAAACAAATTGGCATGTTTAGGTGGTGAAAGTGAACTTTTTCTATTCAAAAAATGACAAATGGAAGAGGTTTAATCACCTCTATACAATTTTCTAAGTACTGCAAGCATGCCATCATGAATTTATTCTCCATTTGAACAACCATTTTTGTCTTCATCTATTAAAACCCCCAAATCCCATCCATGTTTTGAAAAGGAACATTGTTTTCTATCTTCAAGGGCTTACATTTCCCGTTTCCTGAATAAAGAAATATCCAACTCCATATCAACAATAAGACACTTATTATTTTCATAGTCAATGTGTTTGACCTGAACATCCAGTGTTCTCAAATCAATGAATGCAGAGGATATAATCATTCCCACTTCCTCATGTCTGTCATCTATAATAAAAAACAACCACATGTCATTGTAGTAGTTGTCATGGCCATGGACTTCAACAAACCAGTCATCATCTCTGTTCTTCTAGATCTCAACGCCTTCAATGAATGGAATTTCCAAGAATAGATTGCGACCAATGGAAGACATTGTATCTGCAATTGGAGTATAATTTATTAAAATTTACTTGACATATGGATTAATTTTTGTTCTCACCATATGTTAATGAATGCAAGTATCATCCTTTGCAATCACCAATCTCTATAATACATTACTTTTTATCATTGGTGAGCAATCAAAGTAAATGTTATTTATTGTTAATCTTCAACCAAAAATGACATCTGACCTTCAAATTGTTACTGTAAATCATATTTTGTGGATCACAACATTAATACCAGAAACTATGCAAAATTATTCTTGACAATTAACATGCAAATTATTTTGTAGGGATTATCTATTGTCTGAAAACCATCCACTTTTCATAGATTGCATGAAAGGAAACGTTTGAAAACATAGATGTTAGTGAGAGATAGGTTTTAAGTAGACATATGAATGGATAATTTTTAATATTAATTGTTGGTAATTTAAAAAAATTGAATGAACTAGCTTAAAGGCTATTAAAATTTAATCTCCATAACTAGTAGAAAAGAATAACGTAGCAGCCGCTAGGCTCAAGAATGTATTTATTTGAAAATTTATATAGAATAACAAACAATGGTCAAGCTTATGGGCCACAAAGCTCCTTTGGTTACCAATTGTCATTGTAAGCACTATATGTTTAACAATGCACCGATATTGCTTTGCAATGATATTAATTATATCGTATTGGTTGGAATTCTCATTTCAGGCCTAATTGCAGCACTACATTTCAACAAGATGGATAAATAATTATGTTTTTCACCTAAAATATATCTTTGTAAATTATAAGCCATATCCATTTGTATCAAAAAAAATTCAAAATAACTATAGAATACGAATCATGGTCTAGATTAGCGGCCACTATGATACTTTCATTACATCTAGTCATAGAAATCACTAGAAGTATAGCTTTAAAATGATTGTTATTGTCAATGGCTATAAATCTGTCAAATTCGTCGCACGTTACCAGGTGGAGCCAATTTCTGCACTACTTTCCTTCGAGATGGATCAAGACTTTATCTTCGTATCAAAGGAATAACGTTGCGGTCGATAGGTGCAATAATTTCTAAATTTGAGAATAGATATATAATAACAAATAATGGTCAAGCTTAATGGCCACTGGGATCCTATCATTACCATTTTTTGTTGTAATCACTATTTGTTCAACTTTGGATGGTTAGTGCTTTTCATTGATTGTAAGTGTTAGAGAAAAAGGGTATCAACTGCTAAGCTCAAGAATTTCTTAATTTCAAAATAGTCATTGACTAATAAATCATTTAATAGCTTAGAATCTAATTCCTGTAATGCTTTCCATCGAGAGGGATCAATACTTTCTATTCTTATTAAATAAATTGCTTAACAACTGCCAACCTTTATTACTCATTAAAAGGAATAACATATTGGCCAATTGGCTCAACATTTTTAATTTTGAGAGGATTCAAGACTTTTTTATTTCTCCTTAGATATATATTTGTAAATTACAATCCATATTCATTCATAAAAAAGATAGAGCCTAGCGGCTGCTAGGCTTAATAATTTTTCAATTTCAAAGTAGCTATTGATTAAAAACTTGTGATATAGCTTGGAGGCCACCAGGATCCTTTCACTACTTGTTTTTGTCATAATAACTATCTTTACATCTTTAGATCAATTGTAATTTTCAATGATTATAATTATTTCAAATAGGCTACATGTTACCCGATGGAGCCAATTTTTGCACTACATTCTGTCAAGAGGTATGAATACTTTTGGTTCATATCAAAGAAAAGGTTTATCAACCACTAAGTTCGATTACTAGTTGAAAGGAATAACGTAGCAGATGATAGGCCCAACAGTTTCTAATTTGTGAATAGCTATATTATAAAAAAACATGGTCTAGCTTAGCAGTCGCTAGGCTCCTATCATTATCACCTGCCATTGTAATTGTATCATTTTGGGTGGACTTTACATGACAGCCATAATTATTGCACTACATATTTATCTCGTACAAGATATAGATTATTAAATTGGAATCCATATATACCCCTGAGAGAAAGTGATTTTTTTTTAGTTTTGATAAGATAAATCATTACACAAAAATTACTTAATTTAGAAATAGCAATAGAATAAAAAATCATCATATAGCCTAGCGGCCGCTGACTATTTACCAATACCTCTTGTCATTGTAAACACTATCTTTATAGCTTTGAGGTGCTAGTGTTTTTCATTGTTTTAATGCAAAAAACACCTTGTGGGATTTCAGAATTTTCATGCCACATGTCGTTGTTTTAATGGTAGGTATTTATATTATAATATCACAGTTTCATATAGTTTCAAAAAAAATTATTATTTGTTTCTTTACATTTCAATTTCTTAATAAATGTGTCAATTATAATGTTTTCTAACTATTAGGTTCAAAACGTGCCACATGGAATAATATAATTGGATAGTTAATTTTCATTTGCACTCTACATCTAACATTGTATATGTCAATTTTGATAAAAATTAAAAAAATGTGCCTATACATTTGTACAGTTTATTTCATTTGTTTTATTACAATATTATAATTTTTATTATGTTTCTACTATTTTAAGTTATAGCCACGTGTCATTGTTTTACTGGTTTCTTTTTATATTATAATATCGTAGTTTCATATTATACTAGTTTCTTTACATTTTAAATTCATAATAAATGTGTAAATTATATTTTTTTCTAACTATAAGGTTTAATCTTAACATGTGGCACAATATAATTGGATAATTATTTTTCATTTGTGCACTGCATCTAACATTTTATAGGTCAATTTTGATTAAAAAAAATATGCCTATACATTCGTGCACTTTATTTCATTTGTTTTACGACAATATTATACTTTTATTGTGTTTCAACTATTTTAAGCTATAGCCATGTGTCGCCCTTTTATTGGTTGTTATTTATATTATAATATCGTGGTTTCATATTATACTAGTTTCTTTACATTTTAATTTCATAATAAATGTGTTAATTATAATATTTTCTAACTATCAGGTTCAATCTTAACATGTGGCTTAGAGTAATTGGAGAATTACATTTCATTAGTGCACTACATCTAACATTATCTAGGCAATTTTTGATAAAGAAAAATAAAAATAAATGTTCCTATAAATTGATATAATTTATTTCTATTGTTTTATTATAATATTATAAATTTTATTACGTTTCAACTATTTTAATCTATAGCCAATAAAAAAATGCATTGTTTTCAATATTTTTTATTTTTCGATATCCCGCACCTTTTCTCAATGAGTGGAAAATGTTGGTGTGTGGGATCATGTGTCCTCCACTCACATATGGAGGTTCATCTCACATGGGTTAGGTTTAGGATTTGCTTGTGTGTCATGCACTAGGGTTACTCAACACCCTATATGTACCCTTTCATTCTTGATTTATGAGTATGTCAAGAAACTCCATTGTCTTTCTATGTGCAAGCTTTGTTTCTGTTGAGCAAGTTCTTCCATTGTTGATTGATCCTTGTGATTATGCTAGAGCTATCACGATTTTTTTTAGTGCGAATACTTCGTGGTGCATCGTTTCTGATTCGATTCTTGCAAAATCTTTCATGGTATCAGAGTTGAGATCAGGTAAACGTGAATTCAACATTTGAATTGCTATTACTCTTGGTCTCATTTTTACTCCTCGTGCAAGTTTTTTATCGTTATATTATGGAAATTTATTACTAACATATTTAATAAGTTGTTCTTGGAAATTTGTTTTTTTTTTGTGTTATTCGTGCATGTGCAGGTATTCCTAAAGATTTCAAGGGTTTAACAGCTACATTTAGCTAACTGCAGCTAAATCTAGCAGATCAGTTAAAATAGAGGTTATTTTCTGGTTTTTTAATTTTTTATTAAACTGACTGTTTTTTAGATCTTTGTTTTCTAGTTTCTCTGTGTTTTTGTTTTCTTTTAGCACAATATGGGTTCAAATCTCAAGTTGAATGTTTTTTGGTGTTCAAATCCACCGAGCTACATCTTCTTCAAATCAAGCTCACCTACTGAGTCATTTTCCTTGCTTACCGAGTTCCTTATCTTACCTGGCTGAGCCGATTCTACCTCTGCGAGCTCCATTCACCTTTTTTTGGCTCTGAACTGAGCCATTCTCTCGTGTTTTGTGGTGTGAAAGTGCATTTTTTTGTGTCTGAGTCCTAGAAGACTTCATTTGTTAGCCCATGTTCGACCTTCTCATTTTCTTTCCCAAGCCCGCCTCTAGTCCTCCTCCCCTCAGCCCTAGCTCACCCTTCGCTTCCCCTACCTCGCTTGCCCCCACAAGCTTGCATATCCATTGGAGCTCCTTCCCATAGTGGCCAAGATCTGGTATGGTCGAGCTCCCTGGTGCCCTTGGCTTTGCCTCACCTCACCTTGACTTTCCCTAACTGCGTGCTTTGCCCCGCTCCCACGATCATGCACCGCTACCAACGGCTTCTCCCACATGTTGCGCTCTGAGTTCCATGTCTTACCATGCCCGAATAGTCTCCACCTCTAACCATCTCCACCCAACGTGGGATTCTCCACCCAACTTGGTTACCACCTGAATGGTCTCCACTTCCATTGAATTTCAAACAAACAATAAGTTTGTTAAAATTAATTTTTGGTAATTTTTTAAAAATTCCTTTTTTTGGTGGGATTTTTTTCGAGGTTGTTCAATTTTAGGGTGGGTATTTCTTTTAAAATGGAAATATATTTAAATATTTAATTAGGATTTAATTTTAATTAGATCTTAATTAGTGTTTCTTTGTTATTTGAAATTAATTAGATTTAATTATATTAAATCTAGTTTTATTAATTTTGAATCTAATTTGTTTATCTTTTACGATTAGTAATAATTTAAATTGTCTTTTAAATTAACTTTAATTTTCATTTTTTTCCAATAGCTCTAAAATCAACCAAATTAGGCGTTTTAAAACGATAATTTTTTTAGGTGTTATTGTCAATTTTTTTTACTAATTGTGTGCTCAAGTGTGCAGTGACACTCTGAGCACCTTTTTTCCTTCCAAGCACTTTTCTGGCATTATGAAGATCAACAGGACTCATATTGAGTTCATCTTAAAACTTGTATTTACCCTTATTATTGCTTGCGACTAGTGAGCGTATCCACCACAGTTTGTAGCAAGGGGGTATCCTTTGCGACGTGAGACACTCTTTCTCACAACCAGGATTTGATTTCACCTCCTTTCTATTTTTTTACAAGTCGTGCTTGTATACGGTGTCACTTTGTTGTGCTCCATGAAACATGATTGTGCTCTCCTCTCTTACATGTTATTACGCTGATTGCAAAGCGAGTTACCAACTACTTCAAGATGCATGCTCGGACCTGATTGTATCCAACACACTCAACTATAAAATGCCAAAAGTAGGGGGGTTTCTATATTGTCTTGGGTGGTTGTGATTCTTTTCTGCATTCTTTCTCTCTCTCTCTCTTCACAATGGATGCTTATTCACTTCCTTTTCTTACACCATTCAATTTTTTCAAGTGGAGATCGAAAATAATTTTGAAACTAAGAGGTAAAGGGTTATTCCGCATCACCATGGGAATTGAGACACAACCAAATGATGACCCTAAAAAATCTAAGTGGTTAAACCATAGTGATGAAGCTTTAGGTCTTCTTTGCATGCCTATTTATCTTGACTCGCTCTTCCACATTGAGTCATCCGAAACATATAATTTTGCATGGAAAACGTTAGATAAAATGTTTGGACAACAAGATGACATGAGATCGCATGAGTTATAAAATGAACTACTAGGGTTAAATCCTAGTGATTTTGAAAACCTACAAGCATACTTCTATAAGTTTTTCCACACTAGATTGTTGTTAAAGGAATGTTAACTAGAGAAGAAAGATTCTCAACTAATCTTGTTGATTGTCTTTAAGTTAGGTCCTAAATATTTTTTCTTTGTGTCAACCTTTTACGCTACAAAATCTACCTTGAGCAAGGATTGGAATATGCCCTCCTTTGACTATTTTTCATCCCAACTCATTCGAGAACAGGAAAAACTCATTCAAATGGGGTATCTCAAGTCCAAGTCACATGCCCTTGTAGCAAGTACTAGTAAGGAAATGAAGACTGAAAAGAAGAAAGAAAGAAAGGATCAACCTAAGTACTAGTAAGGAAATGAAGACTGAAAAGAAGAAAGAAAGAAAGGATCAACCTAAGAAGGAAACCAAGACCAAATTTTTTTTAACATGAACGCTTTGACTTCTGAGCCTAGAGCACAGAAAGACAATTTTTTGTGTTCCTATTGCAAGAAGCCTAGTCATAAGAGTATATATGTATGAAAAAAATTTGACCACCTTACTCATTTACTTGAGAAAAATCAAATAGGTGTTCCTTAGTCTATCAAAAAAAATGCTCCAAAGGCCGAGTCTTCTACTACAAAAGGGTATAAATTTGATAAGAAGAAAGGAAAGACCCTTTTAGCCAAAGTTGTTCCTTCATCGACGTGGATTATAGATTCTGGTGCCTTGTACCACATGGCTTCTTCGCATGTTGAGTTCTCCAACATCGAGCCTTATGGTATGTCCCAAATCACGATTGGTAATGACATGACAGTGTCATTTTTTGGTAGTGGATCGATAGACATGGATGGGGGAACATTCAACCAAGTGTTGAGTGTTCCTGATCTCTCTACCAATCTCCTATTGGTTTACCAAATTACTCACCTTAGTGAAGGAATGCAAGTGGATTTGGTCCTAACTCAATGATTATTCATGAGCTTAACAATGACACTACACTGGCTGAGGGAAAGATGGATCACCGTTCACGGTTGTATACCTTTTCCCACTTTACTTCTGATTCTACACCCACTACCTTGCTCACTCATGAAAATGAGGTTAGTAAAATATGGCATGAGTGTTTCAGACATCTAAATTATCGTTACCTTGAACAATTGATCCAAAAAAAAAATGGTCAATGGGTTACCCCACGTCAAGTTTTCTAAGGGTCTTTGTGAGGGTTGTACCCTTGGAAAGCATCCTGAAAAGATATTTGACAAAGGAAAATGTTGGAGAGCTACTCTTCCCTTGGCTCTTATTCATAGCAAATTTCTGGTCCATTTCAATCTCCTTCATTGATGAGTATTCATGATATACTTGGGTATATTTTCTTAAGATTAAGTTTGAAGTCTTTTAACATTTTCAGGACTTTAAGGCTCTTGCTGAGAAACAAGTATAATGGTTTATCAAGGTTTTTCAAACCAAAAATGGAGGTGAATATGTAAACAATAGGTTCATAGATTTTTGTAGTTCTAAAGGGATATCCTTGCAGCACACAATTTCTTATAGCCCTTCATAGAATGGAGTAGCAGAAAGAAAGAACTGTACTCTTAAGGATGTGGCCACTTGTATAATTCACTCGAAGTCTCTTCCTCCATAGTATTGGGATGAAGCAGTGAATTGTGCTAATTACATTCAGAACTATGTTCCACACAAGGCAGTAAGAGGGATGACACCCTTTGAAGCTTGGTTTGGATGCAACCCTAATGTTAATAAATTTCGAGTCTTCGAAACCAAGGCTATGGCTTGGATTCCTAAGAAGAAATGCAAGGCATTAGAACCATAATCCAAACCTTGTATCATTGTAGGGTATCCTAATGGTGTGAAGGGATATCAATTGTTGAATCCTAATTCTCATGACATTTATATTGAGAGAAGTGTTAAGTTCGATGAGTCTTCTTTGACTTCTACTTCTCTACCTATTGAGGTTCTTCAGCTCGGTAATTTAGATTTTGACTGATCATATGATGATGTTGTTGAGCATGCTCCTCATCTTGATCCTCCTGAACATCAAACCTTTGAGTCTTCTGATTCTGACAGTAGTGATGATGAGGACTTGGTCCCTTCTCACTCAAGTGAATAATCTTCTGAGTCTAAGCCTGATCCTCCTAGTCCTCTTTGGGCTAGGAAAAATTTGTAAAGTGCTGGATATTTAGTTGGAGATACTTCAGCTATGAGACGTACTCACCCAGAATTCATTGGACCCCACTCTTTCTTCACCTCTGCTTCTAATCCACAGTCTTTTTGGGAGGATTCTAGTATTCATGAGTGGGATTCTACCATGGATGAAGAGTATTCCTCTCTCATGAAGAATGATAATTGGGATCTCACCCTTCTTCCGAAAGGAATAAAAATTGTTTGGTATAAGTGGGTGTTCTAAATAAAGTATGGAGTAGATGGAGAGGTCAAAATTTTTAAAGCATGATTAGTAGCTAAGGGTTTCTCCTAGATAGCTATGGTTGATTATACTGAAACCTTTGCTCTGGTTACAAAGATGACTTCTATTCGACTGACCCTTGCCATTGCCACAACAAACAGATGAAAAGTCCATCAAATGGATGTTAAGATTGCCTTCCTTCATGGTGACCTAGAGGAAGATATCTACATGGAACAACCTTCGGGTTATGTTCATGATCCCTCCCTCGTTTGTAAGTTAAAGAAGTCTCTTTATGGCCTTAAACAAGCCCTTTGGGCTTGGTATGCCAAGATGGACTCCTTTTTACTTAGATCAGGGTTTACTAGGTGTCACTCTGATCCAAATGTTTATATTCTATGACAAGATGACTCCATACTCATCTGTGTTCTCTATGTTGTTGAATTTTTGATCACAGGAAGCTCTTCCTCTGTCATTGATTCTGTGAAGATCACCTTGGACAACATGTTTTTCATGACTGACTTAGTTCTACTTTATTGCTTTCTTGGGATCCAAATTTCACAATTTGACTCAGGAATTTTGATTTTGCAACCTAAGTATGCTCTTGAATTGCTTGTTTGTTTTCAAATGTCTGATTTCATGTCTTCTCCTACTCCTTTTATTTCCGGGGTTAAGTTGGTTTCTAATTGCTCTACTCCCTTGGTTGATGGTACCCTTTATCGACAGTTGGTGGGGAGCTTGATTTACTTGACTCACACTTGACTAGATTTATCTAATATTGTTGGGATCATGTTCATATTCATGCAGGAGCCACATGAGCTACATTAGAAAGCAAGTAAGTGGATCCTTCATTATGTTCATGGCACCTATACTGATGGCATTCACTATTATGGAGGGGTGGCTATTGACTTGATCAGGTTCACAGATTATGAATGGGCTGATGACTTAGATCATCAGAAATCTACCTCTAGCTATAGTTTCTATCTTATTTTGGGTCTTTTTAGTTAGTCTAGTAAGAAGTAGAATATAATTGTGATATCTTCTATAGAGGAATAATACAGAGGAGAAGTTAACGCTGCCATAGAAGCTGTTTGGCTGTAGGGTATTCTGATAGATTTTGGCATCCACTTTCAGTGGCCTACCATTATCTATTGTGATAACATGAGCACTATTTAAATTTTTAGAAATCTATTTCAACATTAGTGGATGAAGCACATTGAGATCCATATGCACTTCATACTAGAGCTTATTCATGATGGTATCATTAACAATTCAGTACATTCAGAAAGATGATCAGATTACAGATTTATTTACCAAGCCCTTCACTAAGATGAAGTTTCTTCACTTGCGGTCTCTTCTTGGGGTGAGGTCTTATGTATCTTCTCATCTTCTTTGGGCTATATAGTCCTTCTCTTCTTCTTATTCTTCTAGGAAGATGTTTTTTGTATATGGGCATCTTATCATGCCTTTAGTTATCGGGCCCCATTGACACATCTTTCTTAGTTATCTAGGAGCGTCTTCTTATTCTGTCTGACTCATCATAGCCACTACCCCAGCTTTGAAAGGGGGTGTTGGTTTGTGGGATCCTATGTGTCTGCCATTCACATTTGAAGGGTCATCTCACATGGGTTAGGTTTAGGGTTTGCTTATGTGTCATGCACTAGGGTTACTCATCACCCTATATGTACCCTTTCATTCCTGATTTATGAGTATTCCAAGACACTCCTCTATCTTTCCTCTATGTGCAAGATTTGTTTCTGTTGAGTAAGTTCTTCCATTTTTTATCGATCCTTGTGACTACATTGGAGCTTTCACGATTCTATTTGAGTGCAACTACTTCGTGGTGTATAATTTCTGATTCGATTCTCACACACTATTTTAGAAAATTAAAAATTAGAATTGTGAATTCCCTCACATTTTTGATAATTTGAAATTTCAATATTAACACAATTTTCCCCGCTCATATTTTCAAAATTTCCAATGTGGACTATGAAGGAAAAGAATATTAAATACCCTGGAGAATAAATTTTTAGGGTTTTTTTTTTCTATCTTGTAGAACAACTAATTAAATCATAAAACAATACAAGAAAGCCAAAGATTACAGGGCCAAATGCAATAATCCCAATCATTTTGGCCTAGGAAAAATAAAGCAGTATTTATAATCTCATTTGTGGATTAACAAAAAGGGAACAATCAAGCAGTAATAAAAAAGGGTACTTACACACTAGGGAAGTAAAAGGGGTTGCAGAAAAATAGCGCAGATAGTTAGCTTGATGTAGTAGTCATTGGCTTGAATGACATCACCAAGCATGAAAAAATCTCAGATCTAAATAAGGTATTTATCAAAAACATATACTATAATAAATGTGTACCTTTTTTTACTGCGGACTTATATAGTTGTTCTGTCTTCGAACTGATCCTATCTTTTTCAACCTCATTCCATCCCTGCTTTTCCCTAAAAAAATGCACTTTGTGGCCCATCTCTACTTACCGGTTCCTTATGATCATTTTCTCACACCACCTTGTGAATACTAGTTCCTTTATTTTTCACATCAGTCCAACCTTGCTTTTCACTACGAAAATGTGATCCGCAGCCCTAGCTCTGCTTATCGGTTCCTTCTGATTGTTTTATTACACCACCTTATGAATACTAGTTCCTATCTTTTTCACGTTAGTCTAGCCATGCTTTTCCCTATGAAAATGTGATCCATGCTCCTAGCTCTGCTTACCGATTCCTTCTGATTGTTTTGTTACTCCACCTTATGAATAATAGTTCCAATATTTTTCATGTCAGTCTAGCCCCGATTTTCCCTACAAAAACATGATTCACGGCCCTAGCTCTTCTTATCGGCTCCTTCTGATCACTTTATCAAACCGCCTAGTTCTTAAAGAAAAAAAGGAATCTTTTGGGCCCCAACCAAAGAAAATTTAATCCCTTTTCATCTTTGTTTTTTATTTCATTTCAACACTTTCAAGTTTCCATCGATCTATCCCCCTCTGGATTATTTTTCCTGATAATGATGGCTAGTCACCTAAACACTAGTTTTTAAAAAAATTAATGTTAAATGAGACTCAATATATTGTTTTGGTATTCGTTACGTCTAATTTTTTTCATTTTATTATGATGGTATAGAAACAACTCGGGGTAAATATTTCATTATACATTGTTTATATGGTTACCGCGTTGACTTTGTGAGAAGATATTTGAGGTTAAAAAATTGGTCTAAATCTATAAAATCATATTAGGTTTTTTATTGCGAGGTAATTTTTTGTGCAATGGAAGGTTAACCATCTTATATATATATAACTAAATTTTATCTATAAAATATTATAATCACTATGTATTGGACTTTAGATATTAAATATTTCAATCATAATATATGTATGTATGTTAGTCACAACAATAAAATTATATTAAAACAATATTATTAGTAGGTCATATACATGGTTCACTTTAAGATACCTCTTGGAAATCGAAGGTGGAAAAACCCTAGCGAATATCCCTGGAACTAGTTTCGCTGGAAAGGAAAACATTTTGGGGTTTGTGTGCAAATTTTTCACTTGAAAGAAGCTTTCATTTTCAATTTGTGTGATAGAAAGACTGCAGATGTGCAACAGAAGATTTGTTGTCATGTGACAAAAAACTTGTTGTCGTATGACAACAAACATCCTGTTGCATGTCAGCAAGGTTATTGTCATGCGACAAATTTTTTTTTGTCATGCGACATGAGGTTTATTGTCACACAACAACAAGTTTTTTGTTTCACGACATCAAATCTTATTCCACGCGTCTACAGCCTCCGAACTCCTATCACACTTAAAAAAACTCTCCTTGTCAAATCTTCTTATCGTGCATCAACAAAATCTCTGTCACATGTCTGTAGCCTCCGCCCTTCTATCGTGCATCAAAAAAATTCCTTGTCGTGCATCAAAAAACTCTCCTTATCGTGCGTCATAAAACTCTCCTTGTTGCACGTTAAAAAACTCCATGTCGTGTGTCTGTAGCCTCCTCCCTCCTATCATGCATCAACAAAATCTCCTTGTCATGCATCAAAAAACTCTCCTTTTTATGCGTCAAAGGAAATTTCTTGTCGTGTGTCTGAGAACAATACTTGTCACCCGAATGAAAATTTGATGAATATCTATAAAAATACACTTTTTTGTACTGGTCTCTGTTGCTTCACAAGTTTACTGTACTTGATAATAGATATGCCCCCAGGTGGTATGAGTGAGCTAGTAGTGTTCTACCTGTAGAATAATATAGGATTATATAGGGGATATTTTCAAGGGTAGGTAAAGTTGACCCCTGTAAAAAATTAAACTGTGATTTTTAGGTGGACAGGTCACTGACCCGCGTCAAAAAATTCACCTTTTAAAATTTTTCAAAAATGGAATATTCTCCATATTATGAATATTCTCCACTAAAAAAAACCCTAGCCACGTATTATTGGTAGAAGATAGAGTGTCGACATATATATTAATTCATTAGGGTTGTTGTGGAAGGCCACAATATTATTAGTTTTTCTAGAAGGACACAAACTAATAGTATTTGGATATTAGTTGTCCCTAGGATTTTACAAAAATAAGAAAATTATCGAAAGCTTAGCAACTTCTAGGGTATAGCTTACTACCATATTTGAAGCTTAGCTATTGGTGCTCAATAATGCATATCATGAGTTCATACACTGTTAAGACACTGCCACATCATAATATTTGGAAAATAGATGTCGTTAGGATTTAACAAAATAAACAAAGATATTTTGAGTCTAGAATTTTCTAGGTATTTCTACAACATATTATTTGGAGTTTAGTGGCTGTTAGGGTTTCACAAAATAAATTAAGATATTGTAAGTCTAGCGTCCGCTAGGTATTGTTAAAAAAATATGCTTGAAAACATTTTCTAAGCTTAGAGATTGGCACTCAAGAATGGATATCATGAAGTTATACGTCATCAAGACACCACTACAACATATTATTTGGAACGTAGCAGTTGCTAGGATTTATCAAAATAAAAAAATGTATTGCGAGTCTAGCGTCCGCTAGGTATTACTGCAACATATTTTTTGTACCTTAGTGGTTGTTAGTATTTCACAAATTATATTAAGGTAGTATGAAATTAGCGGCCTCTACGTACTGGAACACCATAATATTTTTAAAAAATTCTACAAGATTTACCATTTTAAATGAGATTGATTTGAGCTTAGTGGTTGCTATCCTTTACAATGATGTAGCAATTCAAGCTTTGCATTCATTAGGATTTAACACATAATATTTGGGTCATAGAGGATGCAAGAATTTAACACATTAACATGAGATTCCAAGATGCTAGTATCCACTAGAATATGCGTACTCATAATGATTGCAAGTTATCAACAATATGCTTTAATAAATCAAATTAACAAATTTTGAGCTACATGGCATCTAGTTGCTTCCACAATAGAATATTTCAATCTTGGATGTTTCGAGCATTCAATAAGATGAAGTATGGAATTCTTACCTTGACATCCACTATCTTATGATGCAAAATATTATTGAAGATATGTTGTCACTAAGATTCAAGTAAAAACATGTTAGATATTGCAAGCTTAGCGATCATTAGGTTATGCCTTGAAAACATTTTCTGAGCTTAGAGTTCGGTACTAAGGAATGGATAACATGAAGCTATACGTTGCCAAGATACTGCAGTAACATATTATTTGGAGCTTAATGACAGCTAAGATTTCTCAAAATAAAGAAAGGCATTGTGATTCTAGCATCCACTAGGTATTTCCGCAACATATTATTTTTACCTTAGAGTTTTCTAATATTTCACAAATTAAATTAAGGTTTCTTGAAATTAGCGGCCTATACACATTGGAACAACATAATATTTAAAAAAATGATTTCTACAGGATTTATCATTTTAAATTAAGGTAGTATGAAATTAAGGGCCACAAACACTGCATACATCATTAACAGAAGCAAATTCTATGACAAATGACGTAATTGATTTTATGACAATATTCATATGTCCCTTACTATGAATATTAGGTAAGCTTAGAAAATAATTTCCACATAAGAGATAGAACTATTGATCCTAGTGGTCACTAGGTTCATCAATTTCTAAATATCTACAGCTTGGTGGTTTCTAGGGATTATTCATGTACTATTGATGGAATAAGTAAAGCCCAGTTGTACATGTACCACTGAGGGGTAGGTATACATATTTTTAACCATGGATTTCCCTATTCATCACTCTAGTAAATAAATTTAATGCAATTATCTAAGTCTGAAAATACAAACACTCTTGAGGCTTCAAGACTTACGTAGTTCAGATCCTAGTGATCGCTAAGTTAAAAAATTATGCAAAATTGTTCATGACAATTAACATGTAACATATTTTGGAATGATTACCTATTTTCTAACAACCATACATGTTGCGTACATAACATTGAAAAAAAGTTTGAAAATATAGATTTTAGTGAGAGAGAGTATTTATGTCGACATATGAATGGATAATTTTAACATTACTTATTGGTAATCAACACCAATTGAATGGAATAGTGTAATTACCATTAGGATTTAATTTTTCAAATTTTGAAAGGAGTGTTCAAGAAATAAAATAGAATAATGGGTCTAGTAGCTGCTAATTAGAATTTGTTAAAGAAAAAAATGTTTAGTTGTCCCATAACACATTTTGCAAAGAATAACGTACGAACCCCAAATACCTAACTAGTTTTATTTGAAATAGAGCTTTAGAGTATGTCTTAATTCACATCTGTTTGTATCAAATAAAATGATTCACAACCACAAAACTCCATTACTAGTTGAAATGAATGACTTAAAGACCGCTAGGATTTTCTAGTTCTTAATCTAAAAAGAGGGATACTTTCATTACCTTTTTTCGTAGCAATCACTGGTTGTACAACTTTAGAATGATTATAATTTTCAATGACTATAATTGTATCAAATTAGCCGCACATTTCCTTGTGGATGTAATTTTTTCAATACTTTCCATTGAGAGGGATCAATAATTTCTCTTCGAATAAAAAAAAAATCTTAGCAACCAATAATCTCCATAACTAGTCTAGCTTAGTGGCCACTGGGCTCATATCATTAACATTTTACATTGTAATCACTATCTATTCAACTGTGGATCACTAAGTTCATAATGTAACATCTTCGACAAACTATCATCTTTCCTCTTTTTCATTGCAAGCGTTGACATGTGATTTTTTTGGATAAGGAGTGTTCCTTTGATTTTTGGAAATCATGCTTTCCATGGATGAGTCATTTCTGCTCTTAGATTCATTGGGCTGAAATGATATTGCTTGCAAAGAATCCATTTTTTCTTCTGATAGATAAGTTGTAATCTGGAAATGAAGTTTGCAAACTTATCTCTTTTTATTAACAAATCCTTGGATCAATTCCATTGATCTAAGGTATGTTTTAAATCTTCTTACCTGATCTGAATGGTAAACTGACATTCAGAGGTTAGAGGACATAATGGAATGAACTCTTGTATGTTTACAAATTCTTTTATTTCTTTGTAAGATCATATCAGTATTCCATTGTATGTTATGTTCTCAGATCTTCTTGATTGATCTCTTCAGGACTGCTAATGTCATCAAGTGGTATGAGGCCTACTTCAGGACTATGGAGGAAAAATAAAAACTAAGTCCTAGGCCTATGAGATCTATCCTAACGGGATTCTAAACTAAGGTAAATGTACCTATCTTTTATCTATGCCTATTTCATTCGGGATAGCATCCTAACCTAGGTTGCATGTTCTAAATTGGGTTGTGGGGGAAATAACCTAAGGTGATGCTAGGATTATTTCTAACCTGATATCTAATACTAAATGGCTATGAGATATGACCTAACCTAAGAGGGAAATTTACCTATTGAAATGTTTCTAACCTAAGGTAAATACTTCTAAAATATCCTACGGTCATATAATAAGCTAATGGTATCTATCATGAACTAATGAAATATGGAAAGGGGACCTAAGGGTCATATGGCAAGTGGTAAGCTTGATGATGGTTCCTAATCTATTAATGTGATTTGATTTTTGAATTAATTGGATAGGGTACTGCCAGTTTAGGTAGAAGCATGAAATTTGGTGGGAGTCTATGTGGAGTCATCACTAAGGTTTAGTGATGCATGCAGAAGTTGAATTGGGTCTCGCCAATTTTGGATGGTGGTGGAAAAGAGAGATAGGTAGGAATTTGAGAGTTAATGGCATTAATGAGCCTTGTTTTTGGTGAGAAAACTTCCATAGGAAACCATGCAGGAAAATTTGTTAGAGGTTGTTTGGTCATTCATGCTCTCTAATTTTTTCTCTGCATGGAGCTATCTGGTTCTTCAAACCAGAAGTTCTATTTTCAATTTATGGCTATTTTTGATTTCGTTGGTCTATTTTCGATTCAAGGAAAGTATATGAGGCATTGGGGAAAGAGATTTTTGGTTGTTGATCTTGCTTGGAGAAGAAGAAGTGTTGGAAGCTCAGCTAGAAGACTTCTTCAAATTGGCATAAGAACTATCAAGCATGATAGGCTCTATCCATTAATATTTCTTGCTTTTCTCTAAATGCTTCATTAAAACGACTCTCCTCTCATGAGATAAATGGGATTAGGTTTTTGTTCTGTTTATTTGCTTTCTTTATGAGATGCTTTTGATTTTGGAACCCTTACATGATAATGTTGTTTTGGGGTGTTCTCTCTGAGTGAGTTAAAATGGTGAAATGCATTTACAACTTTCGTGACTTTAGTGTTTTGATTGAAATATATACTCTAGACTGTCTGCTTGAAAAAGAGTTTGAGTAAGTTATTTTTGTCTTGAGCTTTGAACTAGAAATCTCTTCTGAAGGTAGAAAGTAAATGGATACTCTTCTCTGTTGCATCTTTGAGTTTTAAAGTTTTATTACTCCTTTTACGATCTGTATGGGTATATGTTTCATCTCATTGTATGAACATGTACTTGGTGAAAACAAGGAATGGACATCTTGTTTGTATCTATACTGGTAAACTTGCATGCTAATATTCAATGTCTTTGCTTGTTTTTAAAAGGTATAAGAATACCATTTTAAACTGTATCCTGTAAAGTTAAGTTTGTATACTCCTTGTTCGAGACTGTAATTGTATACTTTGTTCTAAATATTGAACTCAAACTCATTTTAAAACAACGGTCAATGGGTGAATGTGGTTTATGTCATTGTCTACGTTCTGTACTTCAAATTGTATGAAATGGTGAAGGAATAACTTGCTCTTTTCTATATTGAACTCCTTTTCTTCAAACTTTATATTTAAGGTGTTGAGTAAGTTATGGTATTTGTGTTACTATACAGTGAGTTCGTAAGGAGAAGAGAAGGAAAGTATGACTTAAAATTTGGATGTTTGGTACTGGTATTCTCTTCTGAAACTCTTTAAAATTATAATGGATTAATTTTAATTTGGAAGGTATGATGGTTGTCTTGGATTGAAATTATGTTGTTTTAAAATACATTGTTGGTCGACCCTCTCCAATTCGTTAAGGTGATTACCTTTTTAGGCCTATTCAACTTTCTTAAGTTTGATTTTTTGTTCTTTTTTAACTTGAATGAGGTGATGCAAACCTAATTGCCAGAGCTGGGAAAATTATGGGTAACTTGTTAATGAAACATGTCAAGGTCTGATTGTGGAATTTCAAGGGATTTGTTGAATGTATAATCAACTTTTGGACTACTATCTTTGTATATGGGACAAACAAAACCTTTCCTGTTTGTGTGCTTTCTTGATCTATGTTATTTGATTGGAATCGAATGCCTTGTCGATTCATGGAAGTGTGCCACTAAGCCTATCTTGTAGAAAGGAAAACTTAACCATTTATTTGACTGATTGTTTTCAATGGCTGAGTCAGGTTAACCTTTCGATGTACCGTTATGAATTTTTTTTTGAATGGTTTTGGATCTGAATGAATTCTTCAAGGATGTAGAATAAATTAGTTAGGTTGAAGTGAATTGATAATTGTTTAACTTATACTTGTTTAACGTATCCTTCTTAAATGGATCAAGAATTTTGGTAATGGTTGTTGTTCTTGAAAGATGAATCTCTTTGTTGGTTTATTTGATTGATTCAGTTATTTATGTATTCGGTACTGTATCTTCTGAACCTATTTTCTATTTCTTAAAGGAATAGTGGGTTTGTGAAGGGTCTGTACTGATTCTTCTTCTTACCTTATTTTTTTTTAATGATAAATAGAAATCCCTTCTAATGCATAACTCCTTCCTCCTCCATTGTTATATGAAAGTTTCTCCTTTTTCATTTTGTGAAACTATAGGGTAGGAAGTCGACTCTTATTTTTTGAAGATGCATATGAGAATTCAGTTTAACCGAATGATAAAGGAAATTGTAAACCGTTTACTTTTCAGCTTGTTCTCCTTTCTTTATATAAATCATGTCATAGGTTTAATTGAATCATTTTTATTACTTTTATTATGTAATTGATTAGTAGTTGTTACTAATTACTTCTCTACTTAAATTATATTTAAGGAAATAATAATTGTTTCAGTTAATATAAATGAAACATTGTTGTTGGGCAATACTTTTCTATTGTTAATAAAAGGCATAATCTAAGAACCTAGGTTATATTTATTTGACTGGGAATTAGGATGTCACATCTGAATTGTGAATTTTTTATTTAGTTAAGTTGTTGGTTGATTCATCTTAAAAACGTAACGATGCTGAAAGGAACTTGTCTTCACATGTTTTCTGGAAACTTGGTAAAGATGACAAGAAGGTATTTTGATACTAAGGAAACTCTTTTGTTATATCGTGAAGTTAATTCTATATTTCAAATTCAAGAAGAATTATGAAATAATTTAATGTTAGGAGTTGTTATTTGATATAAATAAGTAATTGTTTAGGACAATACGTATCTGATATAATGTAGTTGTTGGTTGATCATACTATGATCTTTTATTAAAAGTGAATTCAAATTGTTAATTACGCTTCTTTTATGGTTGATATTACTTATGTTTTATTTGAATGATTACATTAATTGTTTCATTAAAGAAGATTTGATTTAATGGAACAATTAGTGGAATGAACTTCGTTTTAATGCTTAGTGCTTATCATGATCAATTCAATAAACTGACCCGTGCTAGTAATTTTTACAGATGGACTTCGTAAGTGATAAAGGAAGGCAATAAATTTTATGATGTCTTGGTTGATTTAAATTCTGGCTCTTTTTATAGAGAATTCCGATTCATTCATGAGTTGTATTGAAAAAGAAAATTTGTATTCTTAATGATCTTAATACTGATTGACATGCAATTTGTCTGAGATGCATAGTCTTGTAAATGGTGTATTTTATCATGATGAATTAAAAAGGTTGGATATTTACTTCGAATTGTTGTGTAATTTCTCTTGTACATTTTATGAAGGAAGTTGGAATACTATCTTGTTGATATTTTTCATATTTGTTTGTATTCTTATTTTTGTATTCATTTGATAAGTTGGATGAAGATAAATAGTTCAAGCTCTCTCTTAATTGAAATTAATGTATTAAGTTACATGAGATGACATTATTTATTTTAATTAATATATATTGATAATGGGATGTATATTGAATATACAATTAAACTATAGAAAGTGTGAAAGATATAAAGGGTATGATAAATCTTAACACTTAACCATGTAGAGGAAGACACTTCCTCTCTCAAAAGAATTTAAATTAAATGAATGGTGTTTATGATCGTTAATCATTTATACTTCATTCTTTATGAAGTCTACTCCATCGAACCTATGTGGTTGCTTCACCTTATTTGAATAGTTGAGTTGCATTAAATTAATCGTATGATGTATGATGTTCTTTTTTGGATAACTACTCAACAAGTCAAAGTTAGCAAACATAAAAGCAATCATGAGTTGATGAAGTTATTTAGTATTAATTAAATCAAATATGGATGAAGAACTTAAGGGGGCGTGTTGGATTTAGGGTATGACAAGGTTGTTGTAATTTGAATCTTAATCCAAAATTAATTAAGTGTTAATGAACTCCTAGAGGTATGTACATCGTGATGAAGTAGTTCTGTTGGATGTTGGCACATGCTAACTTCAGAATTGTACCTTCGAGAAGACTAAGGTCTTCTTGAGGATACAGTGTTACAGTTGACATTATGCAACACCCTTCTGCATTAGTTCATCTAGATCTATGCACATCTGGACTTGAACTTAGTTTCTCTCTAGGTCAAGGTAGCTATATGAATTGGAATAGGAAGTAGCTTTCTATGACTCAGGGTACCTAAGCACATTCTATTGACTTAGGTTGGTTGAGTATGCCCATATACCCTAAGTCTTCGTGAGCATCTCCCTATAACAAGTTATGCCGCTAACCTGGGTTAGGGTAAAACCTTAGGCAAGTAGACTGACAAAAGTTGGTAAAGACCATTCTAGATAATAGAAGAGTGAGGTGAATGATTTATTCTAATTTGATGAATATGTCATCTAGGAATAGTAACATGAAAAATATGTTGGAAATATTTGGCCAAAGTATCGCAAGTTACTGGTTGTGTTGTCCTATGTCACCTAGTTTAAGGAACATGATTTCAGATGAATATTGGTAACAAATATTCAGATAGGTTCTTTAAACAGGTCACTCAGTACCCAGATTAGGGTAAAAAAACCAAGTATACGTAGTATACATAAAAGTATTCAATACTTAAAGACAAACATGAGAGATCGGTTAGAGATCGATTCATGCAATGAGAGATCAGTAATTCACCTAGTCATTTACAGCTGCATATGGTTATCTATTATGAGATTGATTGGCATGGAATGTGTGTTATAAATTATGTTTTATTTAGAATAGAGAACATTGTGAAAAAAAATAAAATTTTCCCTTCTTTCTAAAGTCTTAAAATGGGAATGTTACATCTTGGTATCAGAGTTGAAGGTTATAGCTCTTGGACCTATTGTGTCCATAATCTGATAAAACTTAAATTTTCTTGTTAACTAAAAATAGTTAGAACAAGAGGAAATGTTGCAAATAATCCTCCACCTGAAGAAGGAGCAGCAACTGCCCAAAACATTGATGAGATCCTTACTGCCCTGTTGGACAGAAGAGATCATTTGGCTATACTTGAACAACAAGTAATGGGCAATGAGGAGGAAGAAGAATCTGGTAATAATAATTAGCCACCTCCTGAGGAAAATGCCAATTTGGTTGTTTATAACAACAATTTGAACATGCATGATCAACTAGAAAACAAAAAGGCTAGGCTGACAGCTGAACTCACTAATGATATAAAAAGGATAAGTCTGCCTAAGTTTGATGGCACCACATTAGGAGATGGAGCTAAGAATTTTCTCATCGAAATGGAGAAGTAATTTGTAATAAAGGAATTTTTTGGAGGAAACAAAGGTAATCTGGGGAGCATATCAGCTTTCCCATTAAGCATCTTCATGGTGGGACAACTATAAGGCTAAGTTGAATATTGATAAAACTAATATCACTTGGGATCAATTTAAAAGTTACTTTATGCAATGTTGGCTGCAACAACTTTATTATGATCAGAAAATGACTAAATTTTAGAGCTTAGCATAAGGAAAGCTAATTGTAACTGAGTATTGGGAGCAGTTTACATAACTCCTTAAGTATGTACCTCAGTATCAAACTGAAAAGAAGTTCAGGATACAGAAATTCATCATGGGATTTAATCTCATTATAGGAGAGGTGGATGTTTACAGCCCAACCAATATGGAAGGTGTTGTTGAAAAATACATTAGGTAGGAACAAAAATTAAAGGCAATTTCTACTCATAAGGAGGAAGTAAGGAAGAAAGTTCCCAACCCCTCTTCATCATCTCTTACACCTAAGAAAGGACCATGGAAGAATCTTAGTATGAAAAACAAGTTTTTCAGCTGATAATAATAAGAAAACAACAACAAATAAGTCTGTTGGAAATGCACGAAACAACTTTTCCAGGAATAATAATAACAGACAGAAGTCCTATGGAGGTCAAAATGATAAATTTAAGGTTGGAAATAAATTTGAGCTTAAAAAGGGACCTATAGGAGGTTGTTATAACTGTGACAAGGATCATTACGTAAACAAATTTCCTTTCAAAAATGATGAACGTAATCAGAAGCACTAGATACACACTGTAGTAGCTAACAAATAGGCTAAAAAACAAGTCATGCCCATAGAAGTTTCGGGTAAGTTATTTGGCATACCTGTAATTATTCTTTTTGATACAGGAGCTACAGAATGTTTTATTTCTAGTAAATTAGCATCAAAACTAAAAAGAAAAGTTGGAAAAATAGATAAAAATGGACTGTACATTATGGAAACAATGTTGTTCATACAGTTAGTATGTGTCTTTTTGGGGCAGTCCTTGACTTACCTAGTTTTTCCACCGAAGTTGATCTTTATGTTGCCCCTTTGGGGTCTTATGATGTAATCATAGGTGTTAATTGGTTAGCTGAGCATAAAGCAAAAGTGGACTATTTTGAAAAACATATTAGTTGTTTAGATGACCTGCAAAAAACAATAGAGATTCAGGGTGTGAAGCGTGAGATTTTAGTTAGTATACTATCAACTATGCAACTTAAAAAGGCCAAAAATAAAGGCTTTACCTTATATGTAGTAAAAATTTCAAAATCAATCGATGAAAATAGTGATTTCATGGAACGATAGCCGCTGTTACGAAACTACAGTGATGTGTTTCCAAAAGAGTTACCAGGTCTTCTACCCAAAAGATAATTTGATTTCACAATGGAAATCAAGCATGGAACCGAACCTATTTCTAAGGCACCATACTGAATGACTACTATTGAATTGGTAGAGCTTAAGGCACAATTGCATGAAATTTTTTCTAAAGGTTTAATTAGACCGAGTGTTTCACCTTAGGGAGCACCGATAATTTTTGTGAAAAAGAAGGATGGAACACTTAGATTGTGCATTGATTATAGAATTTTAAACAAAGAAACAATCAAGAACAAATATCCATGCCCAGGAATTTATGATCTATTTGATCAGATGCGTGGAGAATCGGTATATTTTAAGATATACCTTTGATCTGAATATCATCAATTACAGATTAAGGATGAGAACATTCATAAAACAAATTTTAGAACAAGGTATGGACATTATGAGTTCACCGTTTTACCCTTTGGATTAACAAATGTACCTGTAACTTTTATGAATTTAATGAAAAATATTTTTCAAGAATACTTGGACAAATCTTTTCTTGTATTCTTGGATGACATTCTCATACATTCTAAAAGTATTAAGGAACACCATGGGAATTTGAAGATAGTTTTGGAAATTTTGAGAAAGAGATGATTATATGGTAAGCTATCTAAATTTTATTTCTATGACATAGAAGTGCACTTGGGTCATGTTATAAGTAAGAATGGAATTGTTGTAGATCCTTCAAAAATTGTAGCTATAACTGAGTGGCCTACACCAAAGAATGTACATGAAGTTAGAAGATTCATGGGTCTTGTTGGTTACTAAGAAAATTTGTAAAAGATTTTTCCAAAGTTGTTGCACCAATAACTTCATTGTAGAGAAAGGATAAGAAGTTTGTTTGGAATGAGAAATGTGAATCTGCAGTTAGAAATTTGAAGGATCAGTTAACTTTAGCACCTATTTTAGCTGTACCAGACCCTAATGGAGACTCTTTTGTTGTAACGGATGCATTCGAGGAAGGTCTTGGAGGTATTTTGTTACAAAATGATCATGTCATAGCTTACAAAAGTAGAAAACTAAAGTTACATGAGTTGAATTATGCTCCACATGATTTAGAGCTTGTTGCCATTATTCATGCACTTCAAGTTTGGAGGCATTATCTTCTTGGTAGACATTTTGAATTTAAAACTGATCATCTTGGGCTGAATTATATTTTCACTCAACCAAATTTGAATGAAAGACAATGAAGATGGTTAGATTTTTTAACTCAATATGATTTTGACATAAATTACATTAAAGGAAAGGAAAATAGAGTAGTCGATGCTTAAGTCATAGGAAGAAAATTTATGCTCTTATAATATTAAGAACTCAGTTTAAGGATGAAGTAAAAAGTGTTATGGAATCTGATTCTTATTTTCACCAAGTAAAAACAGCACTTGCTGTAGATCTAAATGATGTGAGGTATAAAGGTTTTCTCTTTGACAACAAGGAATCTTACGTTTTGAAAATAGAGTATACATACCTTCACTAAATGATTTAAGAAAGAAATTATTAGCAGAATTTCACAATTCACCTTTCTCTGGATGCCCTAGTATAAAAAAGATGCTTTCTGATATAAAACAGTAATATTTCTAGAAAGGGATGAAAAAGGACGTTATTGATTTTGTGACACATTGCTTGGAATGTCAACATGTTAAAGTTGAACATATGCATCTAGCCAGTTTATTGTATCCTCACAGCATACCATAGTATAAATGGCAAGTAATAAGCATGGATTTTGTACAAGGGTTGCCTATGTCAAGAAATAAACATGATGTTATTTTGGTTGTTGTGGATAAACTAACAAAAGTAGCTCACTTTATTGCTGGTAATCTTAAGGATGATTCTCCTATTTTGGAAAAAAGGTTTGTACACGAGATTTTCATATTACATGGAGTACTTGAATTAATCATATCTGATAGAGATCCTATAATGACTTCAAGGTTTTGGAAAACCCTTAACGTAGCTCTAGGAACAAAGTTAAATTTCAGATCTATGTATCATCCGGAAACGGATGGACAGACATAAAGAGTTAATCAAGTTTTAGAGGATATGTTACGGATGTATTGTATGGATCAGTAGTATAAGTGGGAAGAGTACCTTCCATTAGTTGAATTTTCATACAATAACACATATCATGCCTCTCTTAAGATGGAACCTTTCGAAGCATTATACGGAAGAAAATGCAGAACCCCTGTTAGTTGGGACAACATTGAGGATAGAGAGGTAATTGGACCTGAAATCCTTACGGAAATTGAACATCAAGTTAAAATGATTTGTGAATGCTTAAAAGAAGTAATAGATAGGAAAAAGAGTTGTGCTGAATTGAAGCGGGTTGATAGGAAATTTGAACTCGGTGAGAAGGTTTTTCTTTGGGTTAAATAAAAAAAGAGTTCTATAAATTTTGGTAGGGCTGCCAAGTTATCACCACATTTTGTGGGACCTTTTGAAATAGTTGAAGTAATCAATGTTGTAGCTTATAGTTTTGCATTACCTCCTACTTTGTCATGAATGCATGATGGTTTCCATATTTCTTTGCTTAAGAAATACGTTTCAGATTTATCACATGTGTTAAATTGGAATTCCTTGCAGGTCCAAGACCTAGGAATAATCATGGTTAAACCCTTACAAGTCTTAGAAACTTGCCAACTGCATTTAAGAAATCGTGAACTAAGTCAATTTAAGGTCCAGTGGGACCAGTTTAATTAAGAAAGTACAACGTGGGAAAATATGGAAGATATGAAAACTATTTTTCCATAATTATTTGAACAAAATTGATTCTGTTGACTGATAGAATTTTTGATTTATTTCTTTTATGACAATAAACCTACTAGTTTTGGGAAGATATTTCTTTTTTTGAAATAACCAGCTAAGTAAATGCTGATTGTTTTGGGAATTTTAAAATTCTGTTATGTTTTGAACATATGAAAAGAAAGTTAATAAAAATGATTGTCCTTGATGTAAATTGTTTTAAGGAGATAATCATCGGGACAATGATTCTTTTAGGAGGGAAGCATGTAACATCTTTGACAAACTGTTATCTTTCCTCTTTTACATTGCAAGCATTTACATGTGATTTTTCTTAATAAGGAGTGTTCCTTTTATTTTTGGAAATCATGTTTGCCATGGATGAGTTGTTTCTTCTCTTAAATTCATTGGGATGAAATGATATTGCTTGCAAAGAATCCATTTTTACTTCTGATAGATAAGTTCTAATATGGAAATGAAGTTTGCAAACTTATCTCTTTTTATTAACAAATACTTGGATCAATTCCATTAATATAAGGTATGTTTTCAATCTTCTTACCTGATATTAATGGTAAATTAACATTCAGAGGTTGGAGGACATAATAGACTAAAATCTTGTATGTTTACAAATTCTTTTATTTCCTTGTAAGATCGTGCTAGCATTTTGTTGTATGTTATGTGCTTGGATCTTCTTGATTGATCTCTTCAGGATGCTAATATCGGCAAGTGGTATAAAGCTTGCTTCAGGACTATGGAAGAAAATAACAACTAATTCCTAGGCCTATGAAATCTATCCTAACAAGATTCTAAACTAAGGTAAATTTACATATCTTTCATCTATGCCTATTTCATTTGGGATAACATCCTAACCTAGGTTGCATGTTCTAAATTGGGATGTGGGAAATAACCTAAGGTGATGCTAGACTTATTTCTAACCTAATATCTAATACTAAAGGGATATGAGCTATGACCTAACCTAAGAGGGCAATTTACCTATTGAAATGTTTCTAAACCTAAGGTAAATACTTTTAAAAATATCCTATGGTCATATCCTAAGCTACTGGTATCTATCCTAAACTAATGAAATATGGAAACTAGACCTAAGGGTTGTATGGCATGTGGTAAGCTTGGCGATGGTTCCTAAGTTATTAATGTGATTTTATTTTTGAATTAATTTGACAGCATACTACCAATTTAGGTAGAAGCATGAAATTTGGTGGGAGTCTACGTGGAGACTCACTAAGGTTTAGTGATGCATGCAGAACTTGAATTGGGTCTCGCCAATTTTGGATGGCGATGGCGAAGAGAGATAGGAGGGAATTTGAGAGTTAATGGCATTAATGAGAATCATTTTTGGAGAGAAAACCACCTAGGAAACCATGTGGGTGGATTTTTTGGAGGTTGTTTGGTCATTCATGTTATCCATTTTTTATTCTACATGGAGCTATCTGGTTCTTCGAACCAGCTGTTCTATTTTCAATTTATGGCTACTTTTGATTTCCTTGGTCTATTTTCAATTCAAGGAAAGTATATGAGGCATTGGGGAAATAGATTTTTGGTTGTTGATCTTTCTTGAAGAAGAAGTGTTGGAAGCTCAGCTAGAAGTCTTCTTCAAATTGGTAAAAGCACTATCAGACATGATAGGCTCTATCCATTAAGATTTCTTGCTTTTCTCTAAATACTTCATTAAAACGACTCTCCTCTCATGAGATAAATGGGTTTCTATTTTTTTGTAGTTATTTTCTTTCTTGTTGAAATAATCTTTGTGCTTTTGGTTTTGGAACCCTTGCATGATAATGTTGTTTTTGGGTTTTCTCTCTGAGTGAGTTGAAATGGTGAAATGCATTTATAACTGTCATGACTTTAGTGTTTTGATTGAAATATATACTCTAGACTGTCTACTCAAAAAAGAGTTTGAGTAAGCTGTTTTTGTCTTGAGCTTCGAACTAGAAATCTCTTCTGAAGGTAGAAAGTAAATGGATACTCTTCTATGTTGCATCTTTGATTTTTAAAGTTGTATTGCTCCTTGGCGATCTGTATGGGTATATGTTTCATATCATTGTATGAAAACATACTTACATGAAAGTAAGGAATGGACATCTTATTTGTATCTATACTAGTAAACTTGCATGCTAATACTGAATGCCTTTCCTTGTTTTTGAAAGTTAGAAGAATACCCTTTAAACTGTATCATGTTTTGCTAAGTTTTTATACTCCTTGTTGGGGACTGTAATTGTATACTTTTTTCTTCAGATTGAACTCAAACTTTTTTTAAAACAACGGTAAATGGGTGAATGTGGTTTATGGCATTGTCTACATTCTGTACTTTAACTTGTATAAAATGGTGAAGGAATAACTTGCTCTTTTTTATATTGAACTCCTCTGCTTAGAACTTCACATTTAAGGTGCTGAGTGAGTTATGGTATTTGAGTTACTATATAGTGAGTTCGTAAGGAGATGAGAAGGAAAGTATGACTTAAAATTTGGATGTTGGGTACTGGTATTCTCTTCCGAAACTCTATAAAATGATTAATGGATTAATTGGAATTTGGAAGGTGTGATGGTTATCTTGGATTGAAATTCTGTTGTTTTAAAATACATTGTTTTTCAACCCTCTCCAAGTAATTAAGGTGATTACCATTTTAGGCCTGTTTGACTTTCTTAAGTTTGATTTTTTGTCCTTTTTGAACTTGAACGAGGTGATGGAAACCTACTCGTCATAACTAGGAAAATTATAGGTAACTTGTTAACGAAACATGTTAAGGTTAGACTATGGAATTTCAAGGGATTCATTGAATGTATAATCAACTTTTGGACTGCTATCTTTGTATATGGGACAAACGAAAACTTTCCTCTCTGTGTTCTTTCTTGATGTCTGTTATTTGATTGGAATCGAATGCCTTGTCAATTCATAGCAGTGTGCCACTAAGCCTGTATTGTAGAAAGGAAAAATTAACCATTTATTTTACTATTTGTTTTCAATGGATGAGTCAGGTTAACCTTTCAATGTACCGTTATGAAATTGTTTTTGAATGGTTTTGGATTTGACTCAAATCTTCAAGGATGTAGAATAAATTAGTTAGGTTGAAGTGAATTGATTACTGTTTAACTTATACTTATTTAACATATCCTTCTTGAATGGATCAAGAATTCTATTAACATTTTTTGTTCTTGAAATATGAATCTCTTTGTTGGTTTATTTGATTGATTCAATTATTTATGTATTCGGTACTGTATCTTCTGAACCTGTTTTCTATTTCTTAAAGGAATAGTGGGTTTGTGAAGGGTCTGTACTGATTCTTCTTCTTACCTTATTTATTTTGAATGAGAAATAGAAATCCCTTCAAATGCATAACTCCTTCCTCTTCCATTGTCAGAGGAAAATTTCTCCTTTGTCATTTCTTGAAACTGTAGGGTAGGAAGTTGACTCTTCTTTTCTGAAGATGCATATGAGAAATCAGTTTAACCAAATGATAAAGGAAATTGTAATTTGTTAACTTTTCGATTCGTTCTCCGTTCTTTATATAAAACATGTCATAGGTTTAATTGAATCATTTTTATTACTTTTATTATGTAATTGTTTAGTAGTTGTTACTAATTACTTCTCTACTTAAATTATATTTAAGGAAATAATAATTGTTTCAGTTAATTGAAATAAGACATTTTTTCTAGGAAATATTTTTCTATTGTTAATAAGAGGCCTAATCTAATAACCTAGGTTATATTTATTTGACCAAGAATTAGGATGTCACATCTAAATTGTGAATCTCTTATTAATTTAAGTTGTTGGTTGATTCATCTTAAAAACGTAATGATGCAGAAATGAACTTATCTTCACATGTTTTCTGGAAACATGGTAAAGATGATAAGAAGGTCTTTTGATTTTGAAAGAAACTCTTTTTTTATATCGTCAAGTTAATTATGTATTTCAAATTCAGGAAGAATTATGAAATAATTTAATGACAGGAGCTGTTATTTGATATAAATAAGTAATTGTTTGGGACAATACTTATCTGATATAATGTAGTTGCTGGCTGATCATGTTATGATCTTTTCTTAAAAGTTAATTCAAATTGTTAATTGCACTCTTTATATGGTTGATATTACTTATGTTTTATTTTAATGATTACATTAATTGTTTCATTAAAGCAGATTTGATTTAATGGAGCAATTAGTGGAATGCACTTCGTTTTAATACTTGGTGTTTATCATGCTTAGTTTAATGAACTGATCCGTGCTAGCAATTTTTGTAGATGGACTTTGTAAGTGATAAAGGAAGGCAATAAATATTATGATTTCTTGGTTGATTTAAATTATGGCTCTTTTTATAGAGAATTTCGATTCATTCATGAGTTGTATTGAAAAAGAAAAGTTATATTCTTAATGATCTTAATACTGATTGACATGCAGTTTGTCTGAGATGCATAGTCTTATAAATGGTGTATTTTATCATGACAAATTAAAAAGGTTGGAGATTTAATTTGAATTGTTGTGTAATTTGACTTATAAATTTTATGAAGGATGTTGTGTTGGGCCGAAAATCTGTCGCTTGGGCAGATTTATGGATAGACGGGTCAACAGTGTGTAGGACATAGCCCCTCTTTGAGTCAGCAAAGCGAAACTGGTTTATTGCTATTCTACCAGCAGGAATCTGTGCAAGTCTCACAATATTCTGCCTTGGGGGGTTTGGGATCTCATCCCAGTAGGATGTTTCCGACTGCGGAAAAAAAAGGAATGAAAGAGAGGATGGAGAAAGATCAGATCCGAAGAAAGAAAAGAAATGAATTCCAAAGCAAAAAGGTCAGAGGGTTTATGTTTTGGGATTAGTAGTAAACAGAGCCAAACCTACTTGCATAAACGAACAAAGCAATACTGATGAATAAATGACAATAAAACAGAAGCAGATCCAACAGAATAAACACACATATCTGACATAAGAAATATCTAATGCATATAACACAGGTATTCAGCACAAAGTCTAAATATTGTATTAATAATTCTTTCGGTTACAAAAAGCTCAAAGTCTTTTCTCCTCACTTCTATTTTTCATCTGAAAGATATGCACTCATGCCCAATACAACAAGAATTGGGGTATTTATAGAAGAAGGAAATAAAAGAAGGCAAAAAGGAGCCAACCACCTATTTACAAAGATATTTACAAAATATCTACAAGGATACACAAAATATCTCAAAGTCATGTTGACTTTTGACAACTTGATGGATGACATCATCCCATGGTGCAACATGGATGATGTCATCATTTGTGCCAACATACTCTAGATATTTACAAAAAGAAAGTCGAAGAAGAGAAGAAGAAGAAAGAGAAGCTATTCATCGTCATCATCCTGTGGCTGAAAGGGGGTAGCCTGCTTTTACTGCTGCTCAGGTGACAAGATGTGAAATTAAGCGCGGTATTCCATGAACTTGTTGATCATGGGCCCTAGTTGATCCTGGGAAGGATCCTTGTGTCGTTCACTGATCGCCTCGTAAGTCTCCCGCTCGTCTATGAGCTTCTCTGGGAGTTTGGAATATTCTTTTTCTACTTCTATGAGGAACCCGATGAAGTCCCGACAGGCCAGCATGTTATTGATGGACTTCGCATCAAAAGTGACCTCTGGCCCCAGCCCTTGTGAAATGATCTCCTTGAAGATCTGGATGGTTTCCTCAAATTTTCTTAAGGCGAAGGAAGGAGTAAGCAACCCTGGTGACATGTTGAGAACGATTTGTTCCATTTGGTGCATCGCGTCCAGGGCTTCTTCCTGCACCTTATCGATCTTTTCAAGGACAAATTCTAGTTGATCCACCCGGTAGTCCAAGGTTGAAATGACTTTATTGAGGGCCCTGGGATGACCGAAGACGCCAAACTTGACTAGATCTTTGACTGAACAGTCAACCATTTGTTGAAAGGTCTCATGCTGCAGTCTAGCATGGTCCATCTCTTCTGATATGGGTCCTGCCAATGCTTGGAGCTCTTTATTCACCTTGTTGATGTTTAGATATAGATCAGAGAACTTGGCGATCACTTTTTCACTGTCCTTGAGGATCTGCTTCCTCCAAGCTAAAACTGTCATGCCCTGCTCGCCGATCTTTGAATATTCATTAATTTTATCCTCGCTCAGAGGCTCAAGAGTCTCAGCGGCAGTTATGGGAGGTACACTGCCCATCTTCTATAAGGCTTGGAGCAGATGTTTATTTTGCTCTTTTAATAGCCTTTTCTCTTCTTTGGTTTCTTGAAGCTTCTTGCAGAGGGTGTCAACTGAAGATAGGGCCTCTCCCTGAAGGCTTTCAGAAGATGTCCCCATTGTGACTTGGGTCACTGTATAATCTGTCAGAGACAGATCCTTTTTATCCTTGAGGGGATTGGGGTATGCGATCTCCATTACCCTCTCTCCCGAAGCACTCTGAGAGAAGCACATGACGGGCTTCTGCTTCTCTGCCCCTTTGGACGGGATTACGGAAAAGTCCATCAGAGCGATGGGAAATTTCCTTTTCTGCTGACTTAAGTGCTGGGAGATCCAGGCTGGACTTATGGGAGAAGGAACGGAAATAGAGAAGGGGGCAGTTGCAGTAGTACAAGGGAAGAACATGGAGACACTTGGAGGCGGCATCGAGAGGGAGGCCGAAGAAGTGCTCACGGGAGGAAGAGATACTACAGGAGAGGAAGACATAGGAAGGGAAGGGAGCTCAAAGATGAGGGAAGAAATGGAGGGGGACAGGTCCGCGAGAGAAGAGAAGATGGATGAAGAAGCGGGAGGAACAGTAGAAGAAGGGGGAGAGGACACGACCAAAGGAATGGTCGCTTGAGTCACTCGAGGAAGGGAATGAGGAGAAGAAGAAGAAATAGAAGGGACCTCGGTAGTTACAGCAGTGCTGACATCCTGAGTGGATGGGCCTATTGGAACATCTTCTTCCGTTCCTTTCTATGGAGAAGCCAGAGTTATGACCTGTTCGGGTGCAGTAGAAGGAGGAATTTTAGGAGCTTCCTCTTGAGAAGTGCTGGACTCACCTTCCTTACCTTTACCCTTGCCTTTAGGTTGCTGTTTAGATCAAGAAGGTGTGTTACCCAATGGAGAGGTTATGAAATCAACCCCGAGGTAGATGAGTCTGTTCATTCGGCACCAATGCTTTGTTCTGCGTAGAGTCTCTTTGACCCTCTCCTCAATTGTCTGAGGTGCTTTGGTCCTATCAATTGCTGCAAAAGGCTAATCATCCACACCTGTGTTAAGATATACTTGATCCACTTCTTCTTCGGTAGTTTGGTATCCTTTGGGGACGATGGCTACCCCATATTGGATGATTTCTGCCAAGGCCAAACGAGAATGGTCTTTCCTCCTGAGCTCCACCTCATGATATAGGTTGATGTAGATGTCCTCGATCTGAGGGACGTGGATTGGATTGAGCTTAGCCCTCGGCAGACAATTTCTCGGATCAAAGGTAGGCCTTGCCGGGAAGTCATGTTTCAGATTTAGAAGATCCAGCTCTGCAAACATGTCCTTTACCTTGTGGTGAGTAAGACATGTATATCTACCCACTGTGATGGGGAGAGGAGTTCCACCCTTCTTTCTTTTTAGGCAATTTTCGTGATAAGTGATTAGCTGTCTTGACAGCTCTAGTAGAATCAATTTGGGCCCAGCATATCTTGGCAGTCTAGTTGGCTCTCCCAAGAAGTTAGTCGCTCTCAGATAAGTAAATGTGGGGAAGTAAGTCATATTTGGCCTCAACAGGCAGATGATGAAATAGAAAAATGCATCATTGATCTTTGTAAATTGAGGGATGCTATTCAGTAACTTCAGCTCTGGATAGTATTCATAAATTCTAACTTGGGGTCAAACTCCACTCCGCATCAGAGCTGGATAGTCCCTTTCAGAAGCTACAGCATAAACAACATAGGAATTCATGTAGAATCTCTCCATTGTGGGGAATTGTTGCAGATGTTCTGATATCGTGCTGCTTATAATTTTGGCCCATTCGAAGCGTTGATCAGGAACATTTTTGTTCATGGTTTCTAAATACCGCAACATCCATTTGTGGAAATAGTGGGCGTTAAGAAGCCCAAAGACCCTACTCAGGAACGTGATGGTGTCACTGAGCTCCTCCGAAAAATCACTGCGGTGAATGATTTGTGGCCAATGGGTCACTACTTTATTGTTCTTCAGATAGACTTCATTCATCAGTTGCATGCATTGATCTTCATGGTTGTCCCAGGATTTGATACAATCCTCTCAGCTGACGGCCACAAAGTGTCGGTGATGAGGAATTCTGAGAAATATCTCGAAGTGGTGGGTAGTGAGGTTGATTATGACCTTGCCCTTCTCATTTACGACACACCTTGTGTCTTTATTATAGCACCGGGCAACCACCATCATGAATTCATTGTTGACGGCGCTGACTGGGATTCCCCCAGCAAAGTGTAGAGCACTGCCTATCAGCTTGTCCATCCACAGACTTCTTGTGACCTTCTGAGTCCTGACCCAGAATTCCTCCATATCAATATGACCCAACTCTGAGTCTCTGATGTCCAGGTCACACTCGGCCTGGGAGTCGCGCATTCTGACCCTCTGATACTTATATTTCATTTCTTCCTCTGTAAGCTTGGCCTTGCCTTTAGATTTGGTAGGTCTCTTGCTTGATGTTGACATATGTTCTTCTGAGCTTAATTGCTGATCTGTAAGAATAAGACGTGAAACCAAATTGAAGAAAGCCATGTCAACTGCTTGATTTTCCATTGAAAAGCTTGACAGAAGAAAGAGTTAGCAATTTAAAGGCCTCGGGGCGCATGGCGCACAGATATTGCAAATTGCAGAGCTAAATAGGTAAGGCGCACAGGAAAAGGGTGTTGCAAGGGTTAAATCAGTGCCAAAGGGCACATAGTGCATAGATACTGCATGATGCATTTTGTGTAAAGGGTGCACGGAATCTTTATGTTACGCGGGAACAGGATGCGCCCGTGGTGCATGACTCTTTCATGTTGCATGGAACTTCGGTGTGCCAAAGGTGCATATAGAGTTTATGTAACATATGCTTTTGGTGCAATTAAGGGAAATTGGCGCGGCGCATGAAAGGTTTGCACAACATGATGTTGCTGCGATGAGGGACATGCCTGCACCTTTTATAGTTTTACACTTGGCGCATAGGAAAAGACTGCTGCATGGGTGCTAGGTGCACCAAAGGGCACAGGAATCTGTGATGTTGCACTCAAGTTTGATGCACCAAGAGGATGCATGGGAAGCATTTGCAGCAAGCGAGGAAAGTGCGCCATGAGGGTGTAACTTTTCATGATGTAGTAGGTAGGGAATGCGCGCCATTGACGCGGCTGCTCTTTGTGTAACAGGGGCGACAGATGTGCCAAGGGAACAACTATTTTTTATGTTGCATGGTGTGCCAATGCGCCGAAGGAAAATACCATTTTCTTCTTTCTTTTAGGTTTGATTCTCAGAGGGTTTCCACATAAGGCTAAAACTCTCTTTGTAAGTTTTACTGGGGTGATAGAAATGGTTTTAAACCAAGGTTTCTAAGCAACTACCTCAGGACAAAGCTTCCTCTACCAGCAGATCTGGAAAGAGGAGGAGGAAAATGTGAAAAGACAACAGGGGGAGCAAGATCATGATTTATTCTTCTTCTTTTTTTACAAAAATCAATCCTACTCTCAAACAGTCAAAGACCACAAAAAACAAACGCACGAAAGAAAGAAGGCCACTTACCCGGATATAAACGATGAAAAAGCATGAGAACGGGTCCACAACGTGATCGAAAGTGAAAAGGTAGGTACGCTGACAGGGTCAGAGAAAATAATGAAAATAGTCACGTGATTACTCTGGTGACAATGACGGCGCAGACGTGCCTATATATAGGTGAGGCAGTAATAAATGCGCCACCAACTTTTTAAAGTTCTGGTGACAATGACGGCGCAGACGTGCCTATATATAGGTGAGGCAGTAATAAATGCGCCACCAACTTTTTAAAGGGGCACACCAAATGAGCTGTCGACATGATAAAACATGCACCCTTTGACGAACCAAAATACTTGTCAACATGAAGATATGTGCACCTATGGTGCATCGGAAGTGGTGCTGAAAGAAGGATATGTGTGTCTTTGGCACACTAAAAAGAGGCGCAGCAAAAGTTCTGTTGGCAGGAAGGCGCATGCACCTTGGTGCACGCAGGGAAGCCTCAACATAGAGAGGCGCACAAAAATTCCTGCTAACACAAGAAAGCATGCGCCAAATGGTTTTAACAGGGGCACATCAAAATTTGATGTTGCATAATCATTCTATGCGCTCGGCAAAAAAAAAAACCAAAAACGACTAAGTTCGGAAAACCAGATTTCCCGGAAAGGGATTTTGCAATGTTCCAAATGCAAGGGGTCCCTAATGAGGGATTGGAACAAAATTTCGGTATAGTTATCCGTAAAATTTCCCTTGCCAATTTTACGGGATAACACGTTGGAATACTATCTTGTTGATATTTTGCATATCTGTATGTATTCTTATTTTTGTATTCATTTGATAAGTTAGATGAAGAGAAATAGTTCAAACTCTCTCTCACTTGAAATTAACATATTAAGTTGCATGAGATGACGTTCTTTATCTAAATTAATATATATTGATAATGGGATGTATATTGAATATACAATTAAACTATAGAAAGTGTGAAAGATATAAAGGGTATGATAAATCCTAACACTTAACCATGTAGAGGAGGAATCTTCCTCTCTCAAAAGAATTTAAATTAAATGAATGGTGTTTATGATCGTTAATCATTTATACTTCATTCTCTATGAAGTCTACTCCAGTGAACCTGTGTGGTTGCTTCACCTTATTTGAACAGTTGAGTTACATTAAATTAACCGTATGATGTATGATGTATGATGTTCTTTTTTGGATAACTGCTTAACAAGTCAAAGTTAGCAAACATAAAATTAATCATGAGTTTATGAAGTTCTTTAATATTAATTAAATCAAATATGGATGAAGAATTTTAAGGGGGGGTTTTGGATTTAGGGTATGACAAGGTTGCTATAATTTGAATATTAATCCAAAATTAATTAAGTGTTAATGACCTCTTAGAGGTATGTACATCGTGATGAAGTAGTTCTGTCAGATGTTGGCACATGCCAACTACAGAACTGTACCTTCGAGAATACTAAGGTCTTCTCGAGGATACAATGTTATAGTTGACATTATGCAACACCCTTCCACATTAGTTCATCTATATCTACACACATTTGGACATGAACTTAGTTTCCCTCTAGGTCAAGCTAGTAATATGAATTGGAATAAGAAGTAGCTTTCTATGACTCAGGGTACCTAGGCACATTCTATTAACTTAGGTAATTTGAGTATGCCCATATACCCTAAGTGTTCGTGAGCGTCTCCCTATAAAAAATTATGCTGCTAACCTGGGTTAGGGTCAAACTTTGGCCAAGTGGACTGACAAAAGTTGGTAAAGACCATTCTAGATAATAGAAGAGTGAGTTGAAGGACGTATTCCAATTTGATGAATATGTCATCTAGGTATAGTAACATGAATAGTATGTTGGAAATATTTGGCCAAAGTATTGCAAGCTACTGGTTGCATTGTCCTATGTCACCTAGTTTAAGGAACGTGATTTTAGATTAATATTGGTAACATATATTCAGATAGGTTCTCTAAACAAGTCACTCAGTATCTATATTTGGGCAAGAAAACTAAGTATACGTAGTATACATAAAAGTATTCAATACTTAAATACAAACATGAGATATCGGTTAGAGACCAAGTCATGCAATGAGAGATTGGTAATTCACCAAATAATTTACAGCTACATATGGTTATCTGTTAGGAGATTTATTGGCATGGAATGTTTGTTTTAAATTATGTTTTATTTAGAACAGAGAACATTGTGTAAAAAAAATCCTTTGTTTCTAAAGTCTTAAAATGGGAATATTACACATAAACTATGAAAAATTGTTCTTAACAATTCACACGCAACATATTTTTGAAGGATTATCCACTATATGACAACCATCCACATTTCATAGACATAAGTCTGATCTAAGTCTGTCAATAGAAGCAATATGGAGGCTTCAAGACTTACGTAGTTTAGATCCTAGCGATGGCTACGTTCAGCCATGACAAAATATTTAGAGATTGGTCGTATCTATATATTATCCATCAAACAACTATTATTATAATGATAAAAAAATCTCCAATCTTTGAACTAGTGGGGTGTCAAGATATACGTAGTGTATATCTTAGTGATCGTTATGTTCAGCCATAACAAATTATTTAGATATTTGTCATATCTAGGCTTATTTCAAAGCCCAAATATTATTACAATGAGAAATAGAATGTCGATCCTTGCACTACTGAGGGGTACAAACACAAGTATTTCTAATCCTAGCGATTAGGGTTAGCATAGCACCATTTAATGGACATCTATCATTGACTTAATAAAATTGTTTTATTACATGTATACATAAGGGATCAACATTTAAATGAATGATTTACTATTAATGGAATTACCGAAGAACTGTTGTACAAGAACCATAGAGGAGTCAAGATATAATTTTTTTAACCATGATGTTTGTTAGGAGTCAGTCCAGTCAAAAATATTAATGCAATGAGAAAGTTTTGTCAATACAAGCACTCTTGAGGCTTTAATTCTTACGTAGTTCAGATCCTAGCAGTTGTTAAGTTGATCAACAATGAAATATTTAAAGATTGGTCATGTCTAAGATTTTGTTCACAGTAAAACTATTATTAGAATTTGAAAAAATTCTACATACTTTGAACTGGTGGGGGATCAAGATATACAGATTTTTGATCTTAGTGGTCATTATGTTCAGCCACAATGACATATTAAACCCTTCTTTGTATCTAGGCATATTTCAAAGAACAATAGTTATTGCAATGAAAAAAACACCAATCTGATCACTACTGAGGGGTACAGACATTAGTATTTCTTATCCTAGTAGTCACTAGGGTCAGCCACAACATATTTTTTGGAGCTTAACAATGTATAACAATCATTAAAAAAGATGTGCTTTTTATCCTTTATGTTACTACGATAAGCCCAAGGATATACCAATAGTTTAGCAGTCACTAGGCATCATTAAGATGAAAACTATTAATGCATTAATAATAAACTATATAAATCTTATGGGTCAATAACATCCACCTGGATAAAATAGTTTGAACTTATTGTTAGCAAAACACCATTCAATGGACATCTCTTTAATTAATTATAATTGTATAATCTCCCAGGTCATTAAATATCACAATGAGTAGTCAACGGATATGAAATTTTTCTCTTAGTGGTCTCTAAGGTCAGTCACAAAAAAATATTTACAAGCTTAACAGTCATTATGATCATAATCGATAAATTAATTTGATCTTACTATTTACAAGGCATCATTCACTGGACATCTATTATGTAACTGAGAAAAGAGGTGCATTACATGTTTTTTCATGGTTCACACATTGCTTAGCTCTCATTATTTTATTCCATGAATTTGTTTGAGCCAAGTGCTACACTAGATACCCTTATGAGGGATCAAGCCTTAACTAGTTCTCATACTATTTACTATAATTTATTGAAAAGAAGATTAAAATCCACATTTTAATTATAAATGAAATCTTATAAATTTCAGTGTTGATATATCATTAGCTAATATAAGTAAAACAACCAGAGCCTGTAATTTTAATCTCTAAATGTTGTATATGTCTTTCTAGAATATCAATTAAGTGAAACATTATTCATAATTTTGCTTAGCCTAGCTTCTCAAATAGTAGGTTTAATAATTCCCCGTTTTACTCGTTTTCAAAGAGGAACCTACACAAATGAATCTCTTTGAATTTTCTCTTTGGCAGCCACATATATGTTTTAAAAAAAAAACATTTCTAACAATTTCCTTAAGTAATCAAACAATTATTGTAAACAAGAAAACAATTATTTGTGTTACTATTACTATTTCATCTTCTATAAGTTACCATCATTATTTCATTACTACAATTTAATTTAAAATGAAATGTCTATTGAAACCGGATGTAAACGATCCAAAATACCTAAATGATTAACAACCCTAACTAAACAAAATCTATTTTCCTCAGCCTTTTCAAAAACACCCATTTTGTTCACTTCCAGTCATCATCAATGTCCATCTCAGTTATTTTATGAATCATTTCTCAGTCCTCTTGTGAAAAAATACCCATAACATGTTTTACATTTCTCACAAGTGAGGTACACACATGTTTAGAAAATCATTTAGGGATTGGCAAAAACAATCACAAAACGATGTCAAACCCTATTAGTTGAGAAGTGTTTGTCAAAGAGCGTTAAAGAATAGACAAATTTCACTACTAAAAGCAGAGAAAATAGGGTTTCATTGAAAAGGCTACATAATATTCTACATACATAGAATTTAAAAAATTTGGAAGGAGCAAAGGTGAGAATTCATACCAATTTTTCACGTCTTCACGAAAACAAAATGTGCTCAGAATTTTTGAAATAGAACCATGATATGATTTTACAATGAATTATTATGTTTATGGAGTTTTGGCCCTAACACCACTATTCTCGCACAAAGCTTCACAAATTTAAGTGTCCTTGAAATATACTAATGAATTACAATCTATAAATATATGGAACGGACACTTCCGACCACCACTTTCTTCGACACACAATTTACAAAAGAAACGTGGTTACCGTATATTTAGTGGCTAATTAATGGCTATCAAATGGCACACATATTTTGAATATCACACAAACGTTACTTTTTTTGGTTAATGGCCAATTAATTTTAGGGGAACCACTATATTAACCATATATGCCACATGGAAAAATGATCAATATTAACAACAATATCATCAAAATAACAACATACTCATTGTCAATTTTATCATCTTTAAATTAGATAGTGAGTATATAAGTAAGTAATCCATACTTTGACTATAATACAAATGATATGTGGTTCAATTGATGTCTCACATATTGAATTATCATATTTCAAATATCGTACGAATTTTATATTGTTTGGTTTGAAGGCACTCACAAATATTAACCATATATGCCAAACACAAATAATATAAAAATTATCAACATTATCCAGAACAAGAACACCATGCTCATTGGAAATATTATCATCTATAAATTACATAGAGAGTATATAAGTATTCCATACTTTAACTATACTACCAGTGATATGTGGTTCAATTGATGTCTCACATATTGAATTATCATATTGTCCTCAAGAAAACATACATGTTTACCAACATCGTTTTTCAATTTTTTTGTTACACAAACAATATCTTTGGATGTGTTTGTCAATGATCTTGGTGGCGCCCATGATGTTGATCATTGACATTGTTCTGAGATAAAAAGGAAGAATGCAAAATAGTGAAGTATTAGTTAACTCCAATGCATGATATTTTTCTTTTAAGATGGAATTAATGATGCAATACTATGTTACTTAGGTTAAGGAAATTGTAATTTACCTAGGTAAAAAGACATGCGACTTGTAGTTGTACATCTAATATTTTCTCCATTAACTTTCTCTCTTGTTCCATTCTTTCACGTTGTAGTTGAACCCTTCCTAACTCGATTTCTTTCAATGTCTGACTGAATATATGCATGCTATTTTGGAATACCTCTTTCAAATCCCCGTAAGAGTTTTTTTTTCTTCACATCTTTTCTCTTAATTTCATTTTTATTCAAAGGGGTTTCTATCTTTTCTCCTTCCAACTTTTCAATTTTGATAGAAGGGATTTTTTATTTCCCTCTCATGTCTTTTTTAGAAGTAGAAGTGGTTGTATTAATGCTCTATTTTCCATTAAAACCAATAACCTTGTATGTTTTCTATGCAATACAATCTATATCTTCATATGAATTGCATGTTCTCTATGTTGTCAGTGTTGTGTTTTCTAATTGTTTCTCCTTCTTAAAGGTTTTCTTCAACCTGTTCATCTTGTATTTGCATTACTTCCCAGTGAATATTTTTCCACAAAATTCATTAGAACAATATTCTATATTATCCCAATATTTCTTGCCAATATATCTACAGTTTAAATGTTTACACACCTCTTCCTATTTTGTAATAAATGTTTTCACATCAGATTCTAACCATAACTCTTCTTTGGAGTCTTTCATCAAATCCTCTTTATTTCTATCTCTTTCATATGCATGGATTATTGAATTTTTTTTTTATAATTTTGAATAATTGACATCATCAACAATATATGGATAATTTAGATCAATTTGTGAATGTGGAATGCAAGTACCCAATTTCTATATGCCACTTATATTCTCTTGCAAATTTGACACAATATTTCCATCTAAGTTTTGAACGCAAAAGTCCTTTACACGGAAGTTTCTTAGTTGTGTTGAAAAAACCATATTGTCTGCATAGGGAAAATTGTGATTTGAAATGTGAAAACAAGGAAAATGGTGATATTTCCATGTCCTACAAATTTATCAGTTATTATAAACAATCACAAATGAAACAATTTACGTACTCCATCTTTTATCTAAACTTAATTTCATTTCCCATTTTCTAAAAATAAATATACAAGGGGTCCTGCGCTCTTTAAAATCACATAATCAAAACATGTGGAGTACTTTTGAAAATTGGTTAATTACCTAATAAGAAATGCAATATTTTTAATCATTGTGAAATGGGTGTATAAACTGAAATTCTTCAAAATAAAATAACAATCCTTTACCTCTTTTAATTTTTTGTACCTATGTTCTTCCCCCATTTGTGTATGTTCTCCTTGTTTTGGTGTGGTCGCCTTCGAAAAGAGTATACAATTTTCCATTTTATCACATTTAATACAGACGTTAGCAGAGTTTTCGTGGATTAAAATTTAATATTGTACCACTTAATATTAAATGTAGTATGCAGAAATAAAAACATACTCTAAAGTGGAAGATTTTACATTACATAGTTTGATGGCCATTTAATGTTTAGGGAAGTGTAATATTAATTATGTAACATTTGACCTTACAAAAAATTGTAATTGTTATTGTATTATAAAAATCTTAATCTTTCCCCTATACTATGAGGTTTATGGATAAAATTATACACACGCCATCGTGATCTAAAATTAAGGTAACATTTTTATAACATAATTTTTAATGTATTAAAACTACAATTCGACATTGGTTGAGACTTAATTTCAAAATTTAACTGAAATTAAGTCTTTAATATTGAGAATTATTAATAAAAAATACGTAGCATGTGTTACTTCTACTCAATATTATATATAATTATTAACATCAAAGATATAAAAAGATTAGAAACAATTAATACACATAATTGAATCAAAGCATATACCACCATCATTAATCAAATAAAGTCTAAATTATTAAAATTAAACTTATATTGTTATAAGATTATGTAGGATATAAAAAGCTTAGAAACACTTAATACACATAACAGAATCAAACATATACCACCATCATTAATAAAATAAAGACTAAAACTTGAACTCTATAAATTAAAATAAGAATAGCTATACAATTAGAGAATTAAATACATGAATGATTTACATCGACACAATATTAATGGCTCTAAATTTAAGTCCAAGAGATTGCTAGGCTATAGACAATTTTTTACTAGAATGGCAAGTGAAAATATGTCATTTGATATGCAAGTGATCCCTATTCAAAGTGTGAATCCCCACTTCATCTTGAAAATGCATGTAATTTTTCATGCGAGGGATTGTACTTTGACATGCAAGGGATCACACATAGAAATGAGAGGGAACACACTTTGAAGTGCGAGGGAGATTGCACTTCTTCGTGTGAGGGATCGAACTTGGTAAAAATGTGTGAGGCCACAAATCTCTCGCTCTATGATCAAATATCATTTTCACATCCATGTGCAAGTTTTCAAACTTGGAATTGCACTTGCTCGCAAATTAAAGTGTGATTACCAACTTTTGGCCTCCCATTCTAGTCAATATTTGAATTTTAGCATGTAAAAAAATTATTTATGTCACAGCGGCCACTAGGCTATAAAAGTGTTGAAATCCATATGGGAAAGAAGCCAATGACTGTGAGTAGTAATGTGTAGGATAGTACCACTATTTGTAAAAATCAAAGTCAAAATTTATAACTTGTACACTAAGACTTTAGAAAAAATATAACCAATAAGACGAGTAAAATCAATTCACATGTACAAAGTAGCGAACAAAAAGGTGACACATCAGCTATCCTAAAAAGGTGATTTCATTCACAAGAAAGGGCCAATATTAATTTTATTTATACTAAAAAAGTACCTATTTTTAATCCCTTAGAAATACTTTTTCAACAAAATTTAACTACACAAAATAAAATCTATGCATTATAAAAATCTTAATCTTTCCCCTATACTATGTGGTTTATGGATAAAATTATACACATAACAGGGAGATCTAAAGGGTGTAAAACAATTTGTTACATGTTTAAAGATTTGGATTAAATGAGGTTTTAAATATGTTCATATAAGATGTATATTTTTATTTTTGCATTGTGATTTCAATTCTCCATACTAATGTTAAATATTTAAGTGTGATTTGTACTAAATTTATCTATTTATTTTTGGATACAGTTGAAAATGAACTTTGTTTTTTAAGGAGCACATGTGGATTTTCTATCCAAAGGTTTTAAAGTTACGGAGGGACTAGTTTATCCATCCAAAGATACAATACATTGTAGAGACATGGGGTCTAGCTTATTCGTTGTTACAATAAGTATTGTATTCAATGACAGAGTGAGACTGTCATACACAATTGATGATTTTGAAACCCTGGTGGAAATTGAAAACAAGTGATACTTTATCCCATGGGAAAGGAAGAAAATGATTAAGCATGTGATTTCAAATGTTTCACATGTGGGGGGTGATGGCATTCAAAACATCATGAGCAGTGACTCAGAGGATACATTTAATGAGGATGGGGCTTTGAATTCTACTAGTTATATCCATTTTTTCACAACTCCTAAAGACATGGATGAATTTTCTACAATGTACGTAGTGCTAAAACATAAGTGTCCTTAGAAATAAGGTGACATAGCTGAAGGGTTTATAACCCTAGTACAAGAATAAAATGTGATTTCGGGAGTGGTGTTGGGACCCACAAACTTTGACGTTTTTGTGGAGAATATTATAGCTACATGCAATGATTGCTATCTAAGTCTACAATGCAACAACTAAGTTACCTGGCCAATAAAAAACTTAGTTTATCTAGAAACAAGAACTGCACTTCATGTGAATGGAAATTTTGAACTCCAAGAAACAACTGCCGCATCAAAAAATGACTTCAATTTGAATTTCAAGGGGGTTAACTCCAAGTTGATACATTTTTGTTAAAAATAACAGAAATTTGTTACAGAAGCAAAAATTACAAATGTTTATAAAGGAGACATAGTGCACTTTAAAAAATTAGATGGCAATACATTTGGGATGCATGTTGATAAATTAATTATGCCTTTTTGCAAGGGTTGCTCCATATCAGAAGGATGTCTTATCCAATGGCTTGTCAGCCAATTGGCCCATTAATATGGTTCCATTATAGAAGTAAGGCTAAAAGAAATTCTAGAAGAGTTTTCGGTAGAAAGTTGGAGCGCATTTGAATATCCATTGCCTTAACTGGTATACCCGAATTCATATAAATCCTCCATATGTAGTAGTAATGAAAACTTGATAAAAAGACCTTACAACACCTATAAACACCCAAAGGTAAATTCTACTCCATCTAGTACATAAAAGGAAATGGAAAATGATGAAAAATCAAGAAACGAATGTTTTTTTGAAGTTTAGAAAAAACCTTGTTGCAAGGAAGGGTGTCTCTGCAATCTATCTCTAAGTTCTTTCAATCACAGGTGGAATTTAACTCTAGATATGAATGAACCTATCATCAAAAAAATTGTACTTAATACATTCACCACAAATGATATTAGTTATGATCAAGGTCAAAATTTAGAACATATTATAGATAAATTGAAGTTACGTTGAAGGAATGTACGTCAGAATGCATGGTACAGATGTCATGGAATTACAAAAAACAACTATTACAGATACATAAAATCTTGGATTAATGGCAAGAGGAGGGTAGTAAATGGAAATACAGGAAAACAAAAACAAATGTCAAACACTGTTGCAACTATTACATTGATATCCAAAATGGTGGAGAGGAATTCTAATATATCTCCACACATATCTTGTTCAGTAGGACAAGATGGTACTAAAGTAACAATGAGACTATTGTCTGCATGTTGTAGTTTTTCTTACATACTAAATTTTTTTACAAAGGCCTTTCACTATTATGCCTTCCTCAAAGGTCACAGCCAAATCTTAGCAAAATATGGAAAGAACATTTCTCCCATGTTTCAATCACCAAGAACAACTTCTTCACCAAATGTGATGAGTGCACAAAGCTTAAGAACAAAATGTGAAGTGAACTCATGTCCAGAAATATAGGCACAAATAGATCAATGCCAAAAATGGCACAATGATTACATTCAAAAAAATTCGTGCAACTTACTATGCACATAGATTGCAATCACAACAAAATCCTATAGTTATTTGATCATTATGCATGAAAAAATGGACAAGATGAAAACTGCAATACCAAGGATGGGAAAAAAACAAAATCCATAATCAATGCTATAAAGCTCCCCATCACCTTGACTGGTATGTTGACATATAGGCACAAAACAGGGGGTTTCAGGCACTTTGGACTCCCTTTTGTTGAGCAAGAAGGAAAATTCACAATAACATCATTAACACTGTGCATCTAGAAGTTAGAAGAAAAACTTACAGATAAGTATGGTGATTTGTTATATAGTAGTGGGATGTCAAAACAACAATTACATGATGTACTGTTGAAAAATTATGCATATGAAAAGTGCAATGAGTACAAGTAGAAAAATGAGGGTACTCATACAACTAATACTATAAGAAGTTGTTCAATTTCATTTAGAAAACAACCACCAACTCCCTAATTGCAACTAGATAATGCTACAAGTGACAATAAAAATTGCACATTGTTTGTGTTTGCATCCATGATGATAGCTAGAAGGGTTTTCAACATAGTGTATGTGAGTTTCCTTCTAGTGGGTCACACACATGAAGACATAGATGGGACATTCATCCGATTATCAACAACATTGTGCAACTTGGATACATTCTCTTTGCCACAAATAATGGACACTTATAGAACATGCTAAGAGGATTCCAACTCATTCACTCCATACCTAATCAAGGAAGTCTATGACTTTAAGACCTCTTTGGAACCACAAGATTGTAGGTATCATCAAACCAAATATTTTTAAATTCTATGTGTAAGACAACAAGCCTGTAATGGAGTTCAAAGCATCAATCTTGGAGTCTTTCTGGTCCCACTAAATTGGGATCTGAAAAATAGTGAATGAGAATTTTTTCTTACCTGAAGGGGATCCTCCATTGGCACTCTTTAAAGAACCCAAAGAGATGGTAGACATGCAAAGAGGCATTCAGGCATACATCCTACACTGGTAGATGGTGGAGAAGCATAGTATGTTCCAAATATTGCATATTGTAAAAAATTTCTACATGCCTTAAAGAATCCCTTTGTCAATTGTAAAATGACGAGAAGAGATTTTACTGGCCACAAACAATTCAAGATAGCGCAATGTATGATCACATAGTTTGTCCACCAATTCTTGACATGGATAGCTATTATTGTCAAAACATCCTTTCAAATAAGGACATATATGTTGGACCTATTTTTGATAGACCTTGAGAGGAATTCAACCCAGTAGTGGATGTGAATGTTGGGTAGATGATACTAGTAATATTGGTTGATGATAATGTACCTATATGGATGGGAAAGGAAAAACTAAAACTAATATAAGATGTTCACACAAACACTCAAAAGATAAGGGTACACTGGTGGGAACCCACAAGAAAAGGAAATACATAAAAGGAAAGGTACGAGGAATGCTTGCTAAAAAAACAATGGTGGTGAAAATCAAGGGACACATCAGATATTGATATAGACAGCGTCATCTGAGCATGGAGACCAAGAAATAAATGGAAAGGAGTTCAAATTAAAATACTGATTCAGGTTCATGAAGCTATCAAACAATACCTTGCACAAATTCAAGAACAATAATTAATACCCTTTATAGGGATAAATTCTTATGTAATTTTCTTGAAGGATTGTTTTCCTATGGAAATACATTTTCAAATCCATTTCCTCAAAACAACTTGTTTAATGTAATTCTTAACTATTTGTTGTGATTTATGATTTACAGAATGGAAAAGCATAAAATTAGTTGACTTTATCACATGCAACATGCATATTTACAATATCACGGTCTTTTTTATATAGATTTATATAAAAATTATATCAATATATAATATACATAAAATATTAAATAAATATAAATTTTAAGTATTTCAATAACTATAATTTTGTACTTTTTAAAGTGAAATATTATAAAATTACCATCATCTAAAAATTATTTGACATGTATAAAAGGCCATCAAATTTAACCCCTGGGCTGATGTAACTTTGTGGCACCGAGGCTTATGTAACTTAGTGTCTACTATTTTTATGTAGCTTAGCAGTTGGTGGGCTTATGAAACTTGCTGCTGGTAGACTGGTGTAACTTTCCAGCCACTAGGATTATTTCACCTAGACGAATCTACTCTTGTGTAAATTAGCGGCCACTAGGATTATGTAAGTTAACAACCTATACACTTATGTAAGATAGTGGTCGCTAGGCTTATGTAAGTTAACAACCTATATGCTTACGTAAGTTACTGGCCGCTAGGCTTATCGTGGTATTATGTAACTTAGTGAACGTAAGGAAAATGTAACTTAGTGGTCGTAAGGTAGATGTATTTTTGACCCCGCTAGGCTGATTTCACCTAGTATGCACTTTCATCATGTAATTTAGCAACCACAAGGCTTATGTAAGATAGCGGCCGCTTGGCTTATGTGAGGGATTCAAATATTAACAAACTAGAAATCCTAAAATATTGAAACTAAAATCCAAAAATTAGGATTTATAAATTGGATTACAATAGTGGTTATAATAAATTGGATAGGATTTAGTTCATGTAAATATATTCCCTATTCTCGCTATTCCAGTTATGAATGCTCACACTTTATCTTGAAAATTATCATACTTTTTGGTTCGAGGTATTGCATGTCGTTGTGCGAGGGATCATACTTTGATATACAAGTAATCGTTATTCCAAGTGTGAATTCGCACTTCATTTTGAAAATGTGCGTACTTTTTCGTGCAAGGTATCGCACTTTGACATGAGACGGATCACACTTCGACATGAGAGGTATCACACTTCTTCATCCGATGGATCGTACTTTGTCATGTGATGAATCATACTTTGTAGATGTACGAGGCCATGAATTTGTTGCACTACGATGATATAGCACTGTCACATCCAAGTGTGACTTTTCAAAATTGAAATTGCACTTGCTCGCACATTGAAGTGTGATCACCCACTTCTGGTCTCCCATTGGAGTCAATATTTTAATTTTAACATGTAAGAAAAAAAACTATGTCACATCAGCCACTAGGCTATACAACTTTTGAAAGCCATAGGGGAAAGAATCCAATGAATATGCATAACCCAATGACTATGAGTGGTAATGTGTAGTATAGTGCCAATTTTTGTAAAAATTGAAGTCAACAATTATGAATTTTATATGACAAATTTAGAAAAAAGGTAGCTAAATAACACAATTAAAATCAAGTCACGTGTGCAAATCAGCCAATCAAAAGATGTAACTTTGACCCCGCTAGGATGATTTCACCTAATATGTAATTGTTGATGCAAAATCACAGCACCCCTGGATATTGATCAGTTTTCTAGGTTGATCATATTAATATCCAGTGTGATAGCATAACATTGAATCCTTTCTCCAAGTGTGGGACTTGAAGAGTGAGAAAGGAATCTCCAGAGAAAGGTTGGTTCCTATTCCTCTGTTCAGGTGCACACAAAATATGCAGAGGGTTTTCTCAAAATCTAATCTAATCTGCCAAGGAGACAAGGTAAGAAGATGCATAAAATAAATCTAAGCTAATAGAGGTGATGCACCGAGGAATGAAGAACATATGCTTTGCCACATTAAACACAGACCATGTAGATATAACACAACACCATGCACAGATAGCAAAAATGCAATGAAAGATCAAGAATGACAGTAATAAATATGTAAGAGGGTTTAGAAGCAACCACAGACACATATATATTGCTCAAGGATCGATTCAATACATTGCAATGGCCAAAAGCAAGAAATGGTGTTACAGTCTATATGGGAGGTTTGAAAACTCCACAAATCTTCTTATGAACAGGAGAGAAGGGAGGGTGCAAAGCAGAAATGTCCAACACCAGAAAGAAACCCCTCCTTACAATATATAGGAAGAATGGGAGAGAAAAGAGAGAGGAATTCGAACTGCCCCAACCACCTCTAGGTTGCATTTAATTCGTCCATCATGGCAGAAGCGGCGGGTTCTGGCAAAGCGGCGGTTTGCCTAACAGAAGCGGCGGGTTGTCTGCTGCATTAAAGTTGTTAGTTGAGCATCACTTCTGCTTATTATTTCGTGCCAGAGGTGTCTTCTGATTTTCTTTCTTCAAACTGATACCAAAATGCAAGATTGACCCTGGAAACGTGTAGAGAATCTCACAAGCTTTCCGTTGATATCAAGAACGTGTAAATCCGAGCTCTGGATCGAAAGATATGTCAATCTGAAGATTTAGGACACGGAACAGGCGAAAACGGATTTTTGAATTTCTTCCCGCGCTCTGCCACTTGGATGACACGTGGCGCGCTCTGATTCGCTGAATAATTCTCTCTCCTCTACTTTTCGGCGGGCTTTCCTTTGAATTTTCCTCGTGGGTTCTTAAATGGGACACGTGGCACGATCCTATTTGTTCGGCTCGGTGCTCGAAAATTCACCCTTTGACTTTTCTGACCTTTACTCCTATGAGGACACGTGGCAATTTCTCAATGGTTCTCGGGCCTGCCGGGTCTTCCGCGTACTTCGCGTCCATCCGTCCCGGACGTCCCTTTTGATTTTGGACCTCTTGGGACAATTTCGGCCGATTCGGCCGGTTCGGGTATTTCTGGCCCGCTTGTTCCACTTTTTTTTTCGGACTGACTTGACTCCTTTCGGCCGTTCGGCCTGTTCGGGTCCTTTTGTCCCGCGCGTCCCAATTGCTTTTGAGCTCCTTGTGCTGATTTCGGCCGGTTCGGACATTTCGCGCATTTTTGTCCCGCTTGTCCCGAAGGCGATCCTCTTCAGCAGTTAGCCAATTTTTCTCCTCGGCTGGATCGGCTTTTCGTGCCCATCGCGTACTTCTGTCCCACTTGTCCCATTTTCTTTTGGACTGCTTGTGCTCATTTCGGCCGAACCGGCCGGTTCGGGCATTTTTGTCCCGCTTGTCCCGAGCAACACTTAGGACTAGGACTTAGCCGATTTTCGTGATTTTTTCTGGATTGACCTATTTGCCTTTCTGCAACCTTTGATGCATGTTATCGAAATTTTACCCTGGGGGGTGAAATTTTGACAACAATTTTGACGACTCAGCGGGGTTACCTGCCTGCTAGGTAGAAGATCAGTGGCCTTTTAGCGGTCCATTGGGCATGGAGTTAAGCATTATCCTGAAACAAGCCTGATACTGCAACTTCCCCTTCAGCAACACTCTGAACTGTAGAAAACAACCTGAGAGCAGCAAAACCTATGCCAAAGCACTTAGGGAAAACAAAACTAATCTACAGCAAAACAATGTGCACAAGCACTTGGAGGAAAGAAAATCTAAACTAGTATTTACAGATGTAGTGAACCTCCCTCTAGAAGCAACGCTTGAGATAGATTCCATTTACTGGAATCTGCAGTTCTTCACCATCCAATGAGGCCAATTGGAAAGCATTGTTGTTCTTGCACTTTGTGACCATGTATGGGCCACTCCAAATGGCATCAAATTTTGAATGCCTTCCTGGTTTTGCCCGATCTGCATCCCATTTCAGAACTAGGTCCCCTTCCTGGAAGGTCCTTGCCCTAGCTCTCTTATCAAACCATCTTTTTACTACGGCTTGATCCTTTTCAATCGTCTGAACCGCATGTTCTCTGATTTCTTCTAATTCCATCAATTCTGCATACCTGGCCTCCATTGGTTCGAATTCAGATAACTCAAGCTGCTTCATGAGCTCCAAGGCTGGCAATTCTAATGATATAGGCAATACTGCCTCCTTCCCATAGACCAACTTGTAGGGAGAATTACCTGTAGACCTCTTTGGTGTTATTCTGTCAGCCCATAATGCTGATTTTAGCCTTGTATGCCATGTTCTTTGATTTTCATTCAGAGTCCTTCTGATGATTTTTAGCAAATTCTTGTTTGTGGACTCTGCCTGTCCATTACCCTGCGGGTAATAATTTGAAGAGGTGCTCAAATAGATTCCATTCTTGACAGCCCATTCTGTAATTTTTGAACCTATGAATGCTAATGCATTATCTGATATGATGGTGGCCGGCACACCAAATCTGGTTATTATCCCTTCATAAAAGTCTAGTATGCTAGACTCACTTGCCTCTTTGAGCGCTACTGCCTCGGTCCACTTGGTGAAATAGTCTGTTGCTGTAAGAATCCACTTGTGGCCTTGACTCGAATTGGGATTGATGACTCCAATGAAGTCCAATCCCCATTGCATGAATGGATGATCTACTGAAATTGGACGAAGGGGAAGTGCTGCTAACCTTCCTTTCCCTGTGAAGAACGCACATTTCTTGCATTTTTTAACCCATGAGTAGCAATCATTGAATACAGTAGGCCAATAGTAACCAGCTTTCATGATTTTGAGAGTTGTTACTCGTGGGGTGAAATGGCCTCCTGCCTCCCCGTCATGGAACTCTTGTAAGATCCTCTCGATCTGACCTGTCCCGATGCATCTCAATAGAACACCGTTGATGTCCCTTTTAAACAAAACATTATCAACAAGCACATAAGGAATTGCTTGTAATCTGAAGTACCTTCTTTTCGCTTTGCTCATTTCTGGAGGGCACATGCCTGTTTGTAGGAAATGTATCATATTCTGAGTCCAACAGGGGGTGAACACATCATCATTTTCCTGTTTTTGATCTTCTTGTAATAGCAGGACAACGTCTTCTTCATCTTTTGGGCTGTCTGGTTGTTTGGAAGCGAGCTGCTCACACAGACCTTTGCCTCTTACCAGCTTGGTGATCCTTATCTCAATGTCATACTCCATGACACGGGTGATCCATCCTGCCCTTTTCTCATTCAAATCTTTGTTGAGGAGGAAGTCCTTAACCCCAGCATGTGAGACTAATAACTGGACCTTGTTATTTGAGACCAAATGCTTGAATTTCTTCAAGCTTCTGATTACTGCAAGCACATGCTTTTCAATAAAAGAGTACCTTAATTCGCAGTCATTTAGGCTCTGGCTGAAGAAAGCAATCGGCTGCTCCTCATTATATTTGTTCTGTTGTACCAGAATAGCAGAAATAGTGTCATCACCTCCAAACGCATAGAGGATGAAATCCTTAGAAAAGTCAGGGTTGATGAGAGTAGGTGCCTGGGAGATGGCTTCTTTGATTGCTTCAAAACTCTCCTTGCCTTCTGCCATCCATTTGAAAACCATGCTTTTCCTTAACATTTTGGTGATGGGCTTGACAAGGGCTGCAAAGTTTGGGACAAACCTTCGAACAAAGTTTATCCTTCCCAGGAAACTCTGAAGGGCTTTCTTGTGACTTGGCAATGGTAGAGCTCTTATGGCTTCAACCCTCTCTGGATCAATTGCTAATCCTTCCTTGGAGACAATGTGGCCAAGGAGTTTCCCTTCATGTGCAAGAAAGATGCATTTCTTAGGATTCAAAGACACTCCAAACTTTCTACACCTCTGAAAAACTTGCCTGAGGTGAAAGAGATGGTCTGCAGCATTTTTTGAGAAGACAGTAATGTCATCTAAGTATATCAGTACTGCCTTGTTGATCAAGCCTTTGAATGCCATATCCATAGCTCGCTGGAATGTTGCTCCGGCGTTCGACAGTCCAAATGGCATCTTCTTGTAAGCATACGTGCCCCATTTGGTTGTGAAGGCTGTCTTGAATTGGTCTTCCTCCTTCACCATAATTTGATTGAAGCCTGAGTAACCATCAAGTAGCGAAAACCTTTCTGATCCAGCTACGACCTGCAATATTTGCTCCATGGAAGGGAGTGGATAATGGTCCTTGAGAGATGCCCTATTGAGGTCTCGGAAGTCAACACATAGCCTGATCTCTCCACTTTTCTTTCTGACCGGAACCAAGTTCGCAACCCAGCTTGAGTGCTTGATAGGGAATATAATTGCTGACTCAATCAGCTTGTCCAGCTCCTTCCTCATGAGAGGCTCCATGTGTGGATTGACTGGTCTCTGTTTCTGCCTGACAGGCTTAGTATTTGGATCCAACTCGATGGTATGCTGAGCTAAGTTAGGATTGAAGCCCTTCAAGTCTTCATAGCTCCAAGCAAACACGTCAGGGAATTCTTGACAAAGCTGTATGAACTCATATCTCTCTTGCTCAGTTGTCATTTTTCCAATTTGCAATGGCTTGTTCTCTTTTACCAAGATGGATACCGAATCTTCCCTCTTGACCTGAATATTTGCTTTCTCCTTTCTAAACTGATCATTGGGGTTAAAAATGGACTCCAAGGTGACAAGTCCCTTGGGCAGCTTGTCAGTTCTCAGCTGTATCACCTGGTCACCATATTGCTGTTCCAACTTCTCTTGATTCTTAGCTGAGAACTCAGCTTCTTCCTGCAAGAAGCGGATGATTTGTTGATCATTCTCAAATACCTGCCAACTGACATCGTTATCCGGCACTGAAGGCCTCACAATCACGTGGATGTTTGGCTGTACCTTGTCTTGTTGAATGTTTTCTACGATGTCAAAGGCTGCCCCTACTGCTGCAAGCCTGTCAGCAGCTTGATTCTCTTTTCTGGGAATGGCCTTGATGCCGAAACCTTCAAAATCCTCCATGAGGTCCCACACCCTGTTCTTGTAGCATCTGAGTAGATCATTTTTGGCAGCATGCTGTCCCTTGACCTGATTTACAATCAGCTCACTGTCCCCAAAAACTTGCAAGTTATTTATTTTTCTTTTTATTGCCCAATGCATCCCCTGCACCAAGGCTTCATATTCAGCAGTGTTATTGGAGCATGCAAATTGAAATCTAAAAGCTGAATAATACTTTACTCCTTGCGGTGAAATAAGCATGGCTCCTCCTCCTGCGCCTTGTCTACTCCTTGATCCATCAAAAAACAGTTGCCATACCTCGTTCTCATCCTTGTGGTTTGGCTTGGTGATGCTAGGAATAGGTTGACTTTCTTCGTGTATACAATAGACCCCCAGCTCAGATTCTTCTACTTCTTGATAAGGATCAAAAGCATGCACCTTGCTTGCCCATTCATCAAGAGTCAAATCCGGGATACTTCCAACCTTAGTGTCGGCTTCATCAGTGCCGAGGTGATCTTCTTGATCAAATGCTGAGCAATTGGTATTAATATGACTTGGAGTATAGGGTTCAATGTGGAAGTCTGCAATAGGTTCTGACCTAATTGTAGCTTTAGTTCCATACCTCGTTCTGAACAGCATGTGTGACCAATCAGCGGACAAATATCCCCCAATCCTGGCAGTAAAGTCCCTTGACAAGCATAGGGCAAAGAGTGGTGGAAGGTCTATGACTGAGACGTCTTGCAAAACAACCACGTTGGGACATGCATGCAAGGTAAGACTCAAGTTTTTTATAATTCCAACTGTGGCTACTGCTGTCCCATCTAATTGCACTACTCCCTTAGTTGTTATTTCATACTGGAGCCCTAGCTGATCAGCTATCTGTTTAGGCATTACTGAACTACTTGCCCCAGAGTCAATCATGCAATTATGTACCAACTTGTCTCCTATGATCAATGAAACATAAAATGGAGGGGGCTTCAGCATTTTACCTTGTTGTGCTCCATGATTTCCTTCAGGCTGGGCAGCATTTGTAAGCACTTTGTCTTGCCTTTGAACCTGCTGATTCGAAATTGGCCAGTCCTTCATAGCAGCTTGCAGCAGATCTCTTTGGCCTGGGATGGATAGGGATTCCCACATAGATATATTGACGTTTGTTTTCTTCATCTGATCAATGATACTGAATGGTGATGAAGGATCTCTCTGCTGTCCCTTGATTTGCACATTTGCTCCTTGAATATGGGCAGCAACAGCTGGCATTTGATTTGGCCAAGGGGCTGTTCTTGGCTGCCCTCGTGCATTTGAAACTGGGTTTTGCTTGCCAATCATTTGTGGAGCTGTGGAAGGTTGTGGATTGGCTGGGGCTAACGGCTGTTCCTCACCCAAATTTCTCCTTTTTGACCTTGTGTTGGCTGCAACACCTTGAGAGACTGCCTGATTCATACCACAGAAATCCTCTGCCTGCCAATTTACCAATGTGGTGTCATTTGGGGCAGGTTGCTGTTGGAATGTTTCTTGTTGTTGGCTGTTTTCTTGACTACTTTCACCCTCCACACCAGCACTTGTTACCATTAAAGCTTGGGTTAAAGCACCATTATAGCACATGGATTGATTATGGGGTTCATTACATGGAAAACACCATTCATACTCCTGGGCAATATTGTTTTGTGCTGGTACTAATGCCTTAGAGGCAGATATGGCATTTGGATTATAGGGCTGGAATGGTCTATTGACAGGAGGCCTTGTTTGATTCATATTTGCAGCTGGATTAGGTGGCCTTTGAGGCTGATATGGCTGCCTATTAGGTTGAGCTTGAGGCTGATACGAAGGTCTAAAACCTTGAGTTTGCTGTCTCTTGAGTGTGACCAGCTCATTACCTAAATTTTGCAGTTGCTTCATGACTTCTTGAAGCTCATTTGGGGCACTTGGAGATGAAGTGGAAGCTTCATTTGAACTCTGATTTCTAGGAGTGGGAGAAGGAGCTAAGACAGGTGCCTGACTAGTACTTGGGCTCTCTAAACTTGGATATAATGGCATTGGAGGCCTAGGAGCTAGCTTGCCAGCTTGAATCAGACAATTTTCAGCTCTAATGGCAATACTATAAGCAGCAGGGATAGTTGTGCCTCCCATGGATTGAATCAACATAGAAATATCAGAATTTAAAGCTTTAAGGTAGTATAGAAAAGCACCTTCTACTGTTGGCCTGACTGCTACTGGAATTCTATCCCAAGATCTTTGAAATCTGAAGTTGAAGTCAGTTAGCTGCTCATTGGAAGCTCTCTTGATGGTTGTCAGCTGCTCTAAAAGAGACAAGTTGTCTCCCTTCTCTCCAAATTGATTATGAAGTGCAATACACAGCTGATTCCAGTTCGTGATAGAAGCAGCTTCAAGGCTCCTAAACCATTGCAATGCTTTTCCCTTGAATGAAGACGCCAGCAATTTGACAGCTACTTGCATCTCATTAATCTCATGGATTGCACAAATGTTAGCAATGTCCTTGACATGATCACCAGGAGTGGTCTGGTTTTCTCCAGTAAAATATGGAATGTTCTTCAATGCTGCAACTGGGATTGGATTTTGTGCATTGAGAGCAAGTGGGCTGCTGCCTATGAAGTTGACATAGGGGTTTACTGGTTGCGCCATTCTGAGTGGTCTTAAAACCCTTGTATATTGAAAGAAAGGCCTGTCAGGTGGAGGAGTTGAGAGAGTTCTGTTTGGTGGAGATGGAGACCTTTGAATCCTTCTTCCTCTTTGCCTTCTTCTTGGAGATAGTTGCAGGTATTCAAACGGTACTTCCTCTTCTCCAGCTCTTGACCTTGTGATTCTTCTCATAAGCTTTTAGGCCTGACTGCTGAAACTTAGTTGATTCTTCCCTCTGGAGTCGCCAGATATGCAAATAATAGCTCTTTTTAAGCAAGAAAATTGCAGCAGATGCACATCAACCTTGCTGCAATAAAAAATGAGACCTCTGGTCCCACCAGGCGTGCCAAAACTGTTGATGCAAAATCACAGCACCCCTGGATATTGATCAGTTTTCTAGGTTGATCATATTAATATCCAGTGTGATTGCATAACATTGAATCCTTTCTCCAAGTGTGGGACTTGAAGAGTGAGAAAGGAATCTCCAGAGAAAGGCTGGTTCCTATTCCTCTGTTCAGGTGCACACGAAATATGCAGAGGGTTTTCTCAAAATCTAATCTAATCTGCCAAGGAGACAAGGTAAGAAGATGCATAAAATAAATCTAAGCTAATAGAGGTGATGCACCGAGGAATGAAGAACATATGCTTTGCCACATTAAACACAGACCATGTAGATATAACACAACACCATGCACAGACAGCAAAAATGCAATGAAAGATCAAGAATGACAGTAATAAATATGTAAGAGGGTTTAGAAGCAACCACAAACACATATATATTGCTCAAGGATCGATTCAATACATTGCAATAGCCAGAAGGCAAAAAACGGTGTTACAGTCTATATGGGAGGTTTGAAAACTCCACAAATCTTCTTATGAACAGGAGAGAAGGGAGGGTGCAAAGCAGAAATGTCCAACACCAGAAAGAAACCCCTCCTTACAATATATAGGAAGAATGGGAGAGAAAAGAGAGAGGAATTCGAACTGCCCCAACCACCTCTAGGTTGCATTTAATTCGTCCATCATGGCAGAAGCGGCAGATTCTGGCAAAGCGGCGGTTTGCCTAACAGAAGCGGCGGGTTGTCTGCTGCATTAAAGTTGTTAGTTGAGCATCACTTCTACTTATTATTTCGTGCCAGAGGCGTCTTCTGATTTTCTTTCTTCAAACTGAACCAAAATGCAAGATTGACCCTAGAAACGTGTAGAGAATCTCACAAGCTTTCCGTTGATATCAAGAACGTGTAAATCCGAGCTCTGGATCGAAAGATATGTCAATCTGAAGATTTAGGACACGGAACAGGCGAAAACGGATTTTTGAATTTCTTCCCGCGCTCTGCCACTTGGATGACACGTGGCGCGCTCTGATTCGCTGAATAATTCTCTCTCCTCTACTTTTCGGTGGGCTTTCCTTTGAATTTTCCTCGTGGGTTCTTAAATGGGACACGTGGCACGATCCTATTTGTTCGGCTCGGTGCTCGAAAATTCACCCTTTGACTTTTCTGACCTTTACTCCTATGAGGACACGTGGTAATTTCTCAATGGTTCTCGGGCCTGCCGGGTCTTCCGCGTACTTCACGTCCATCCGTCCCGGACGTCCCTTTTGATTTTGGACCTCTTGGGACAATTTCGGCCGATTCGGCCGGTTCGGGTATTTCTGGCCCGCTTGTTCCACTTTTTTCAGACTGACTTGACTCCTTTCGGCCGGTTCGGCCGGTTCGGGTCCTTTTGTCCCGCGCGTCCCAATTGCTTTTGGGCTCCTTGTGCTGATTTCGGCCGGTTCGGACATTTCGCGCATTTTTGTCCCGCTTGTCCCGAAGGCGATCCTCTTCAGCAGTTAGCCAATTTTTCTCCTCGGCTGGATCGGCTTTTCGTGCCCGTCGCGTACTTCTGTCCCACTTGTCCCATTTTCTTTTGGACTGCTTGTGCTCATTTCGGCCGAACCGGCCGGTTCGGGCATTTTTGTCCCGCTTGTCCCGAGCAACACTTAGGACTAGGACTTAGCCGATTTTCACGATTTTTTCTGGATTGACCTATTTGCCTTTCTGCAACCTTTGATGCATGTTATCGAAATTTTACCCTGGGGGGTGAAATTTTGACAACAGTCCTCTTGGCTTATGTAAGATAGTGGTTGCTTGGCTTATGTAAGATAGTGATCGCTTGGCCTATGTGGGGGATTCAAATAAAAAAAAAATAGAAATCCTAAAATATTGAAACAAAAATCCAAAAATCGGGATTTATAAATTGGATTACAATAGTGGTGAACTTCGAATCCAATAATAGTGATATTGGAATCCAAGATTAGCCAAATTGGAATCCAATAATAGCGATATTGGATTCCAATAATAGAGAAATTGGAACTTGAATAATGAAAATAATGAAAATATTGGAATCTGATATTGCTACTAATGGAATCCAATATTGGTACTAATGGAATCCAATATAGCCAAAAATGGAATCCAATATATGCAAAAATGGATTTCTGTCAATATTTGAAATATTGGAGTCTCAATTCACTGGAATATGTCCCAATTTAGTGAAATAATTGTTGAAATATCATTTATAATTTCAATGAAGACGTCATTTATCTATGAAACAATAAACAGAACATGTTTCTGTTTTATATAGGCTAGCAGTCGACAAGCTTAATTTTTTTCTTTGGAATAAGGTTCTTATCAGTTTTAAAATGTCTTTAAGATTAAACTATGTAGATTTGGGGAAAATCATTTTATGATTTTAGGGAAGCCAACATTGATCTACAAAACAATAAATAGAACATGTTTCTATTTTATATAGGCTAGTGGCCGGTATGCTTATTTATTTCTTTGGAATAAGGTTCTTATCATTTTCAAAATGTCTTTAATATTAAACTATGTAGATCTAGGAAAAATCATTTTGTGATTTTAAGGAAGCCAACATCGATCTGCAAAACAATAAATAATACATGTTTCTGTTTTATATGAGCTAGTGGCCGCTAGGTTGAATTTTTTAGTTGGAATTAGCTTCTTATCATTATTAAAATGTAATTAAGATTAACCTATGAAGATATGGAAAAAATTATGTTATGATTTCAGGGAAGCCAACAATGATCTGAAAAATAATTAACATTACATGTTTCTTTTTTATATGGGCTAGCATCCATTAGGCTTACTTTTTGCTTTGAAATAAAGTTCTGATCATTTTCAAAAAAAAATTAAGATTAAACAATGCAGATCAGGAAAAATTGTTTTATGATTCCAGTGAAGCCAACATCGATCTGCAAAACAATAAACAATACATGTTTATATTTTATACAGGCTAGTGGCTGCTAGGCCTAATTTTTCTTTAGTTACCAGCTTTAAAATGTCTTTAAGATTAAACTATGCAGATCTAGGAAAAAAATAAATTATGATTTCAGGGAAGCCAATATTGATCTGTAAAATAATAAACAAAACATGTTTCTATTTTATATATGCTAGCACCCGCTAGGCTTAATTTTTTCTTTGGAAAAATGTTCTTATCATTTTAAAATGTATTTACTATTAAACTATGTAGATTTGGGGAAAAAAATTATGATTTCAGGGAAGCCAACATTTATCTGCAAAACAATAAACAAAAAATGTTTCTTTTTTGTATAGGCTAGAGGATGTTAGGCTTAATTTTTACTTTGGAATAAGGTTCTTATGAATTTTAAAATGTTTGTAAGATAAAACTATGCATATTTGAATAATTAATAAATCCTTGTGGCCTAGCGGCCACTAGGTTAATAACATTTAAGAGATGTGAGACACTTCCAGGTTTATTTAGCATGTGATAGAATCTCAGGGTAACCAGATAATTACTGAAGATATTCTAAAGAAACTAGCTAAGGATGAAGAGCCAAACTAGTAGAATGTAATTAACTGTAAAACCATTCCAATTATATTTTCATATTTAAATATAGAGACATGAAATAAATTAAAATTCATTTACTAAAGGTAGAATCATAGTAAAGAAATTAAGACTTTTTTGAATTTTATCGTAACACTATTCCCTAATATGGGCTCCCAAATTAATAAAAGAAATCATAGAAACATAATATTGTTTACATGATACCTATGAACACATTGATTGTTGAGGTGGTCGGGAATGTATCAATTCCTTAAATTCGTGACCACCGCTTAGGCTATTTTATATAATCTCAAATTACTTAGCGGGCGTTGAGATCTAATGTTTCATATTCTGAATAGAGTGATGGGGATTCTAACTTTTATTTATATTAACCAGTGTGAATAATTTGTGTAGTAGGCATTATGAAGTCGAGATGATTATATGGCTTAAACACATTACATTAATATATTTAAAACTTGTCGATAGCTAGGTAATGCTAATATACCTTATCTAGGTAAGTTAACATTATTCAAATCAGAATTCACCATAAACAAATATTATTTAACCTATTTTATATACTAACATATCTATTGATAGAAATACATTTAAAGCCTTTATTGTATTATAACACTACTAAATACAGTCACACACATTATACAAAATAACATTACTAAATATATTCAAACACATTATATAGAAAGATGTCCTCAAATAAATGTAGGGACAAATTACATAATTATAAGTGGGTTTTTAAATTTAATTACATCATGAACGTCTTCCACATCATTCAATAGTTACAACATAGGCCACAACTCATCTATCTAGTAGTTCTTTGACAATTTTTATGTTAATGTATCAGCAATTACATAGTTCCGCACATCATTGAAAATTATTTTCTCTAAAGTGTCACCTATAAACACTATATTTTTACAATTGTAATATTCATTAAATTTGTTCCAAATGGTGTTAATATTTTTTATGTGATTTTATTTGAGTCCTTTTATTGGCTACTTATTTTAAAATTTTAAGTGAAAATTTGACATGTACTAGTCCTTGAATTTACATCTACCCTCACCATTATTATTCTATGATCCACGATTATTTCCTCTCCCTTAGAAATAACTTTTTTTGTTACAAAAAATAGAATCGAAAAAAAAAAAGAGTGTGCCCTACTAATCTTTAAGAACTTTAAGGTAGTTATTATATTCCATATAAAAATAGAATACATTGTTGGATTTGATAGCAAAAAATAAATTCAAACGTCAATAGTGTGTTTGAAATTTTTCAGCGATCTACACATGTTCTTTTGTTTTCATGCATGTTTCAACCATGTACATAATTCAGTGTAAATAAATGAATTGGTCTTCTATTTCCGATCAAATCTCCAACATGTTGGGGTTTTGAGAATAATTTCTTCTTTGACTTTATATGACATGAATCTTGTGTTGTCAATCAGAAGTATATTGTTTTCACCATATACATTACCAAAAAACTCTAGTATCTATTGACTCGTATTTGTTTCTGTATTACATTTTTCAAATCCCAAAAAAAAAATGAAGTAGTGTCTTACAACCAACTAAATATTTTAGCGAACATATACATCACCATATTTGAATCCATAAATGTAGACCATAAGCAAATGTAAAAATATTTTGATGCAGTTCTTATCAATTCAGCACTAAATTCTAATTCATAGTATTTATTATTCCCAACTCTATAATATATAACCATATTATGAGGTGTTTTTTCATCAACACTAGTAATTCCAAACAGTAAACCTTCAACTCCCAAACTAGTAATTTCTGAGGCTTCCCAATTGGATCTATAAAAATAGATCAGAATTAATTTAGTCTTACAAATTTGATATAAAAAAAGCCAAAATATTGTTTTGATAATATCTTTTTTTGCTAATTCGCACAAATAACTTATAAATCTATAATCTCGACTTAAATAAAATGAAGCTATAAATGCAACAATCTTATAATTTTTAATCTCAACATATACAATAAACAGTAACCATGTCCATGTATCTTCTCTACAATGTTTAGCAATATCGTTATAAATTTTTTTTGAAATAACTAATAGTTATATAGTTTTTTCTTGTTCCAGTGTTTATATGCCCTCTATAACACTCAAACCCTGAGACAAGATAAGTGATATGTTTTGTTATAAATCATTTATCAACCACGTATATTTAAAACAATTTTATCCACTATTTTTCCTCACCATAAATTTTTTTAGAGGGTTTCCATTCATACCTATTGTGATATAAAATGTGTCTTTATAGCTAAAAACAATAGCGTCTCTACCCCAAACCTTTTGTAGATATTTTACTAGAATTTCATCTTGTATAGTGCAATGTTCTTTTCCCAAAAACATTACTAGTTTCAATTCAGCTCCTTTTTTTGTTAAATCCTTTACTATATTTTCAACTTTGGTAGAAGAGAGAATTCTAGACTAGAATCCCACTTTAAATTTTGTTGATAGTAACTTCAAAAATTCTTTGTGGCTATCTCACAAGTTAATAGTCTCCTTACTGAACTTGAAATTCATCTCCATATGAGATTGGTTTTTCTCATATAACAGACCCTCCAAATCTAAAATAATTAAATAATCCTTTTGGCCAACTGCACAGAAGTAATTTATTTCAATTATCTACAATTTAACATTAAGAAATTAAAATAATCGACATTTCAATAGATTAAAACTTACTGATTGAGATTATGGTTTGGATTCCATCACACTCACCTTCTATAGGTTATTATGATGCACGTTTTATTTCAAAAAAATTAATCAATTTAAAATATATTTCATGTCGAGGTAAATAAATTTATGATACAACTTGCTTCTATACAATGTACTACCATTTGTAGGACAATATTGCATAGTTATAGATATATATTAGTGACCAATAAGCTAAGCCATTACTTTCTGGACTATGTTTGGCTGGATAGTATTTGATGAGATTAATGGCCATCATACTTCGTATGGACACAGTATCAAATAAACATAATAAATCAACCACTTTTTAATAGGTTCCTATAATTATGGGGGGCTTATAAATGGTTTTGTTTCTAATTACACACGAGTAACATATTAGGTTTTATCTTCATATTCATGTGGGATGTGCCAAAAACCTCCCCATTTGGCATTAACACTAAAAAATGTAAAGTATTATTAAATAAATGAAAACAATGACAATCGAAAACATATCGCAGTGACAAATTTATAAAATGAGTAAATGCCAATCACTTGGAATAGATTCATTGGATGTATGGCCAATGAAATTTGGCACAATAAGTTGAATAGGTAGCAACATGTTAAGAACACCACCATCTCTATTATTTTTAACTAGTTTGGAAGAGACGTTTGATTCCTCTCTTTGTTGGTTGTTTACATAAATATTTTATGTATCAACTCAAGGGCATTAAAGTAATAGAATTGTTTAATGTTTTCTTAATCAATATACTTTTTTTCAAATGAGAATAGTAATGTTTTAAAAATATTTCTTGATCATTAGCCTCAATAATAAATTTTTTAGATAAACCAAAGTCAACCAAAGCATGCAATGGAAAAATTACATCGTAAACCACTATTATCGGATAATTTATGGAAGAGAGTCAAGTGAACATATGAGACCAAAACTCATAAGCTCTCTCATAAATAAAAGGATGTTTCTTTCCCTGTAGGAAAATTTTACATGCAGTCACAAATTACTACGGAAGTTTCTCCATCCAATCCATGATGATTTCTTCTCTCTCCTCATCGAAACCATCACAATTTTTCACACTATTTATTTTTTACATAAGAAACAAGCTATTAAATTTTCCATTGCTATCATAAAATTTGTAGCTAGCCATAACTAATTCCCCCTCGTCTTTAACCTTTTGCATGTATTTTCATTGTTTCTCTGAAAAAAATTAATAAGAAATAGGAAAGAGCACAATAATAGTAAAATTTAGCAAACTATATCCAACAACTATAAGCATGTCCATTATTGCATCATAATTTATATCATAGACAATTACAAAAATTTGTGATTAAACATTCTAAATTTAATGGATTAGTCAATGGAATAGATGATATTATTGAATGAAGATGGAAGGGATGTGCACATTGACAAGTAAACTCTTATATGTCTTCCATCCTTGCTAGCATTTGTTCTTCCATTGAAATCACGTAGTTTTCTAAAATTATTTGAGCTTCCACTGGAAGAACCTCTATCACTTCAACATCAATTTTTCTTCTTGTTGATTTTTCACTTCCTTGGGAATCATATTTTATTTTCCCTTTTCTCTCTTCTCCCAAGAGTACACACAACTAGCAGTAGTGAGATTCATGTAATCTGAAATTTTGAATAACATTGGCTTCATTACATTCTTCCAATACAATATTATCTAGATATTTATTTTTCAAATATTTTAGATCATTTTCTATCATTTTTTTGTCATATTTTATTCTCTAGAGGTAATATTCAAAATTATATGTTATTATGCATGCGTCAATAGACCCAATTAGCCATACATTCCCTAATTGCAATTTTTCAGCTAGTATTGATAGTTCCTCATCATTAATTCCTCTTGCATCCTTGAAGGAATTGCTCATGAACCTTGTCAGTGAAATGGGTTGAAATTTAGGTTGGTTATCCTTAAAATTAGATCAAGAAATCACCCCTGATCTAAACAAATCAAAAAAAAAATCCATTTGGTCCATATATTGTCAGGAAATAATACAAAAGTTCATTTTTCATATAGACTCTCTAGATTTTTCACGGATAAAATAACAAGACATTTATTCTCGAATCTCTGCATTCAAAGTGCAAATAGTAAATTTACTTTGTGCATATTGCAAAAATTAAATTTTAAATACTAATACATTAAAATTAAGTTTCATTACCCTCCACTCCTTTGTCTTTTTATTTCCCACTCTTAGCCTCTGAGGAAATCTTAGGGATTTCTGAATCAATCGAGCCTTGTAAAGTAAGTCAATAAACTTTGTTTCAATCCATGTTTTGATTACTTCATTTTTTTGCATGCAAATATTAATAATGTCTTCGCTAGATGATTTTTAGGACAAAATGTGAGCCTTTCTAAACTACAGCCTAACATGTAATGACTTGTAATTTCTTTCATCTAAAATTTTTTTGGTCACAAATTGTATGTTTGTCATCAATAATGTACAACTACACATCATCCCTTTTCAGGTCATATGGATCCTCTAGTTGGACAATTTCCTTTGTAGATTGTAAAAAGGGAAGAATAATTACATCCCTTTGTGTAGGAATACCATTAATCAACATGGAATGGAAAAAAAACTCAACATTATCCTCATCTACACGAAGGTATTGATATTTTTGAGGTGCTACATAGAACTTACAAACTTCAATTGGAAATATATCACCATTAAACAAAAACAAATTAAATTGTTCAATGGTTGAAGATTCTAATTTCTTCAATATATTGGCTACATTTGTCAACAATGTAGCCGAATTATTATTCTTTTTAAGCCCTTGAAACTTTGACTTAGAGGGATCTATCTCTAATTTAGACAAATAAGTTTTCCTTAGCATTGTAAATAGTTTGGTATGCTTTAGTGGCAAAAGAAAATATTTTCTATTCAAATAGTGAAAAACAAAAGAGGTATTATCATATCTATATACTTTTTTGAATACTGAATTCATGCCATTATTAATTTCATGGGAATTCACACAACCTATTTTTTATAAGTCTATGAACATCCCCAAATTCTAACCATATTTAATACTGAAACATGCATAATTTTGTATAGAATCCTTCATTTCATTTTTTCTAAACAAGGAAACTTCCAATTCCATTTCAAGAATAAGGAAATTATTACTTTCAACGTCAATGTGTTCAACCTAAATATGTAGTGTTCACTGATCAATAACTTCTGACGACATAACCATACCTACTTCATGGTTGACATCATCATCAACAAAAAATAACCAAAGATAAACGTGATAGTTTTCCATAGAATGCATTTCAACAAACCATTCCTCGTATCTCTTCTTCCCACTCTCTACTCCTTCAATGAATGGAATTTTCGCGAACAGAGTAAGATCAATGGAAGAAATATTACCTGCAAAAGGAATTAAACAAAGTAATAATTTGTAAATATTTGGGAAGGATAAAGGTTGTTTTTCAATTAATAATAACCAGGAGATATTATATCTTAATCTGATTATATTTGTAGATTAACAAATCATTCGCAATATAAATTTAGCACTTAGTGGTCGCTAGGAAAAATTTCAACAAGATATATACTACGAATGGAAAGGATAAGTACTTTGTATATTAATTTACATCATTTAAGGCTTGTATGAACTATAAGGATGAATCCTTATGTAGTTCTCACATGATATATTGTGTATAACACGTAACTCATAATGGTTTGTATCAAAAAAAATTCTTAGCCACTGCTACTTATTGTAAGGGACATTTTTATGGTGGCTAGGCTGAACAATTTCTTATTTTAAAAATAACAATAAAATAAAAAATCATCTTTTATCTTAGCAATTGTTGGGTTCTAACCATTACCTCTTGTAATTGTAATAAAATATCATCACAAATTTAGATTTCTAGTGTTTTTCATTGATTATAATTGCATCATATTGGTTGGACTTTCCCTAGAAGAGCCAAGTGTTGCAACACATACCTTGAAAATGGATCAAGCCTTATGTAGTTCTCATAAGATATATTGTGTATAAAATATAACTCATAAATCCCACAACAAGACTTTGGAGTTAGTTCTGATGATTTTTTTTCTATTATAATAATATATGATTCAACAAGAGATCCATATAACTGAAAAATGTAATCTATGTCAAAAATACACATTCTTGCAATTTGATAAATTTGTTTCCACGCATCACTATTTTTCCCACTAGGTCTCTCAGTTTCTTTATGCATGAGCTTTTTCATTCTACAACAAGCTTGACTCACTCACTCTTGTTACATTTAGGTCATTTTCCTTTATGGTACAAGGGTGAGTTAGTAAAGCCTATGGTAGAAGTTAAAAATACATGTGATAAAGAACAATGAAACCTTGTGGGTAAAAATAGTGATGTGAAGAAACAAAACTATCAAATTAGCATATCATGAAGATGTGACCTTGATGGATTATTTACCAAACATGTAAGGTCAAATTCTCATGATTTATCCTTCAGGATTAAATGATGAACATTTATTACTATGAACTAACCTTGTTGAAAAATGGTCTTCAATAAGGAATATCCATTGGTAGTTAGTTTATGCATTACACCAGTGATTTCAAGAAACAACTGCTAAAAAAATTGGCACACCTCTCACATACAAGCATCAGGTATTTTTTAGTGGTGAATATTAGTAATATGGAAAAAAATATATTTTAGGAAAATTTGAAAAGGTGATTTTTTCAAAACAAGTCAGTGTCATGTTCACCTAAAATTTACAGTATAATTTGTCTTAGGGGTCGGCTTCACCTACACTTGAAAATGTCTCCTATATAAACCTAGGTGATTATTCAGGTAGTATAATGGTATCTTACTAATATTTTACTGATCCTTGAGGTATCAGCATATCAAGTACTGTGAACTTGCAAACTCTAAGCACAAGTACATATTACAGATCAGCTTTGCAGTCGGGTGACAAGACCTATTTGTTAATGCGTGACAAGTGTTATTTTCTTATGCATGAAATTTTTTCTTCTATTGACATGTGATACGGTTATTCCATTGACCCGCAACAAGGTTTAGGATATTTATACATGACACTATTAGTGTTAACATATGACACTCTTGTTTTTAACGCACGACACAATATTGTTGACACGCAATAGAGTGTTTCATGACACATGACAAAGGTTCTTCTATTGATGCATCACAAGGGTTAGGATATTGACACACAACACTATTATTTTTTATGCATGACACTCTTGTTGTTAACACATGACAGAGTATTGTTGATACATGATAGAGTGTTTAGTGACACACGATGAAGGTTCTTCTGTTGATGTGTAACAAGGGTTAGGTTGTTGACACATGACACTGTTGTTGTTGATGTATGACACTCTTATTTTTGACACCTGACATAGTATTGCTAACTTACAAAATAGTGTTTAGTGATGCATGACAAAGTTTCAACTTCATCGTTTATAATAATAGAAGTTGTTAGTGCTTAGAAGACACAAAAAGTAACAAAAATCCTTAGAAGTCCATGTTCTAGTACTTTGGAAAATATGTTGGTACAGATACTTTAACCACCAGCACCCATACAACTATCATTACAATCAATTAGAGTACAGAATGTGTGGAAGGTATTATTGAAGTGGACATGCATTCTGCACAATATCAACCAAATGACACCTATGATGATACCATGCTAGATCTTAAAGATATTTCTATTGAGATGCCAAAGATTGAATATATTCCTTTTGAGGTGAAACAAGGAGTGTAAAAAGATATCTCAAATATAAATACTCAGCAAAAAGTAACACAAAAAATCAAATGAAAATTCTTGTTCACGAAAGAGGAAACTAGATGATTATGATATTCATCAAAATTATGCTTGTAAAAGTAAAACATTGAAAATGAGCAAGAATATGTGGACACTTGGGAGTGCATACAAGTTTGATTGGACTGCCAAATTTTCTTTTATCGAACCTATACAGCTAGCTAATTTAGAATATATCCCATCTAAATGTACATATACAATATGTATGTAGAAATTGGGAAAGTAGCAAAAAATGCAACTGAAGCTGGACACAATTGAAAAACACAATGGAAAATAATATTTGACTGAAACAGGGGAGGATGGCCAGAAAATAAAAACACATAGATGGAAAACTAAAAAATAATGCATGCATGTTAAATATGCAATAGAGTATGAAGTAAAGTAGAAAAGATGCAGCCATCTCATGGAAAAAGGAGGAACAGTCACATTGCAAATTGGTAAGATGAATCAATTAAATTTGCAAGCTAAAATCATACAGTTCTCTAATTTATTCCACATCCTTAAGAAAGGAATACCAGTTTCAAATTTTCTTGATTTAATATTTTTTTATCAATATAATGGAATACAATGTTCCTTAGTCTCATTGATCAGACAACAGTGCATGGGAAATGGCTAAATGCCTGACAATTATAGATAAGTAAGATTTGAAAGAGAGTGTAAAAAATGCAAAGTTTATCTCTCAATCAATTGATGAATTGAAATCAATTGACAACACCACATGGGTATGTATCCAATTTTATACTTTATAAAATCACATGAGGACATCACATCTACTGGGTGTTATGAAAATGGTTGAAAATTGCAATACCAAAAACCTACATAAAATAGTTGTTTCTCATTTGAAATATATTGCTGGCATGAATGATTATGAAATTTCTAAAAATTTGGTATGTGTTGGAGCAGATGGTGCATCAGTCATGCAGGGTCACCGAATTGGCTTGTGTGTTCGATTGTAAACAACAGTGGCCCTTTATATGCTAGAAATTCACTATATGGCTCATAGGATTTAGCGTATAAAATGGTTAGCAACTATGAAAATGTTGCTAAAGTATAAGACCTTATCAGATAACTACATGCCTATATGGAAAGAAGCCCAAAGAGATTTCTTGAGTTTCAAAAATTTGCAATTGGAATTACAAATGGAAAAATACTTCTGAAGGATGTTGTGATAAGGTGGATTTATTTGTATGATCCTCCATGTAGAATTCATGAAGAGTATCCATCTTTGGTTGGTTTCATGCACAAATATTGTCATGATGTTGATAGGGCGAGGGACTTGTTCCATTTAACTGATTTGGAAATATTTCTTACATTGTTTGGAATTCTTCCAAATTTGAAGTATATCACTACATCTATGAAGCATGCATAAGAGAAATTAATCTTTATTGTTGATTTTATATGGATGAGAAAAATGGTATGTCAAAATATTTATGTCTTGTACACTTCCCAAGATATTTTTGATACACCTTGAACTTTTGATAACTGAAAATTTTTATTAGATCTTAAGAATCCTAGTAATTATTTGATATTTAATATCCATGATCACCTCTCTATCAATTTTAATGGGAGAGAGATACGACTGCACATTTTTTAAAAATGTCACGATATTACAAGATCAGAAAGAGAAGATCCTATGACATGAAATTTGTTTGATTCTGTTATAGTTGAAACAAGAATAAAATTGAGAAAAATTACAAAATCCTTATCATCAGAAATCAGAGAAAGTTTCAGCAAAGATAAATTTCTTGAAGCAATGGGTATGATGAATCCAAATTTTTTGAATACTGAAGGTTCTTGTGTAGAGTTTGTAAGTAAGCTTTTCCATAGATCCATGGGTACAATAATGGATCATTTCACTAAGAATTCAGAGGTCAAGGGTATTGAAATTAAAGGTATACTGAATTTTGATTTAATAAAGTCTCACTCAATTGATTTTACATTGACAATGAGGACCCAGTATAAATTATTACACGAACCTTCCAAGAGTGGTGCTATTACAAGGCTCTAATGAAGAATCTACCAAAGTAGTCTGTTACAGGAAGAAATTAGTGAATATTTTCGATTATATGAGTTGTGTCAAACAATGATTTTGGGATCTATGGAGGACGAAGGGGTTTTCAGTGCTTTATATTTTATAAAATCAAAATTGAGAAGAAAGTTGGATAAAAATATTGAAAGTTGCATGGGGTGTTATGTTTCTCGCTACTCCTTTGAAACCTTTTCTTTCGACAGAGAAATTACACATTTAGATTCCCTTTCCAAAATAAAAGGTGTAAATATTACAGCTACAAGTACAAATGTTCTCAACAACAATACTAAAATTGGTGCATCTTCAAGCTCTACAAATGTGAATATCGACTATGAAGAAGCTATTGATAATGGATTGTTTCATCTTTAAATAGGTATCACCTTGACCTTAATTTTATTATTTTTCACCTTATAGTTTAATTATTATTTATTCAATTTCATATTAATAGATTCAAATATAAAAGCTTATAATTAGACGTAACACAATTGAAACTATACAAATGTAAATATTGACTATGAGGAGGCTTTTTAACATTTTTTTGTTTCAGCTCTAGTTATCATTAATGATGTTACAGGTATGTATATTTAAATTTATTTAAATAAAATTATTTATTAAAAAATATGTTTTATTTAATTGGTATTTTATATTTTTTAAACTACTTTGTTGTTGTGTTTCTGACATGCATTTGTTGAATACTAATTTGCAAGGCCTTCAAAGTTCAAATCTACATATTTCTCCACTCTTAGTTTCTTCCAAACTTTTGGTTGATCTACTTTAGTCGTTGTTTCTTCCTCTAATAGGTTCTCATTTTATTTAATTTTCTTTAATATTTTTATTTCTTCCTTCATCTACTTAATCAATATTTCATCTTTTCTTTATCAAAAATGTGGGTTGACATCCATCTAAGGAATATCTACCTTCTCGGTACTAACATTGTCAGGAAACTCACCCATCTATATACTAATCCATTTTTCATATTGAGTTCTCTAGATTTGAAGGTCATATATCTCATTGCGAAGGATGATTTATCATTTTCCTTCCATATGCTTTGTCACCCATATATAAGACAAGAGGTACCTTAAACCCTATCATAGTTGGATTTTTAAGTTTTAACAAAACCGTGTTTAATTTATTTTGGTATTTGCAAAATTCTTGTATGTAGTGTTTGAACTTTGTGGCATGCATATTTGGAAAACTATTTTTAAAATAATTTAATTATACGTAAATAACAAAAATTTCAACATTAAATAAAATGCATTCCATGAGATCCTAAGAAGAAATTGAAACATGTAATTAGAGGTAACATGAAGAAACATGTTACAAAGGTAATGTGAAGAAACCTATTACAGAGTTTTAATTTTACAAGTAGACAGATGAAGAGAATCATTACATGAAATATTGAATGTACTCAGGTCATGTGAAATCATAAATGAGTGTGTCAAATTACATGTAAAATTTGATATTTCCAAAACCATCGCATTTACATGTAGAGAGAAGAAGATTTTGAGAGGGTTTAAATGTGAAGAAACCTGATACAGAGTTTGGATATTACAAGTAGAAAGAAGAAGATTTTACTTTATTAAGATGTCTCTATCATACCACATTTTAAATTTTCTTAAGACATAATCGGTTAAATCCATTATTATCATCCATGATTGTGCTAGCAATTACATCTATGTCCAAACACAATTCATCATCATCTATATATACTCTAATGTCATCATCCACATATAATGTCATTATCCACATATAATTTCATCATCATTACAAGTAGAGAGAAGAATATTTTGAGAAGGTTTAAATATGAAGAAACTTGATATAGAGTTTGAATTTTGCGATTAGAGAGACGAATATTTTACTGTAGTAAGATGTCTTTTTTATACCACATTCTAAATTTTCTTAAAACATAATCATTTAAACCCATTATCATCATACATGATCATGATAACAGCTACATCTATGTCCAAATACAATTCATCATCATCGATATCTACTCTAATGTCATCATCCACATCTAATGTCATCATCATTACAAGTAGAGAGAAGAAGATTTTGTTGTATTAACTAGAAGAGAAAATAATAAAGCCTAATGTTTAAATCCATTATCATCATCATTATTATCTATCACTATTATATTCATAACCATACCATCCATATCAAACATAAACACCATATACAATCTAGAATTTCTATATATAATATATAACAAGATATAAAAATCCATATTGCAACATAATACATGTAAAAACAATGAAATTACATGAAAATTAAAACCATTGCATCATATATTCAACCCCAAACATTCTTAAAATTAAATAAATATTCAAGTTTCAATCTTCAATATATAAAATATTTCAAGTTTAAACTTTTCAAGTTCCCCACACCCACTAAATCAGTCACTATTTGCTCAATCATTAACAGGTTCCCCAGACCCACTAGCACTTTCCTTTTGAGTTTCTGTAGTGAATCTTTTGCCTCTTTCCTCAATGGATTTCCATCTTATATTCTTTTCTTGAATAGTTCCAGAACTAACAAGATCCTCCACAACAATGTCTAAATTCTTTACTATTGCTTCTTCTTCCTTTGTAGCATCTCTATGAGATGCCAAAGAAGGGTCTGCAGCTGCCTTTTCCTTGAACAAAATATTTGAGTCGAAGCCATTCTCTTTAATTATCTGCTTAAGTTTATTGTTTTGTTTGTTAACCAAAATAATATTTTCCTTCATCTTCATTGATACAGATAAATTGTTCTTAGCAGTTTCCAAGTGAACTTGGAACACATTTTCTTGACTCTTTAAGTTTTCATATTTCAACTGCAACAAAAATAGTTATCTCAATTAAACATATTACTAAAATAAGAAATTAATAAAAAAATTGTTTCAAATTGATAATACTTACAACAGATCTATCTCTTTCGGCATTTGGAATTGCCACCAAATATTTGTCCTTTGACCATTTATTGAAATAGTCCTTGGCTTTAGCACCAATATTTCCAATTTATTAAAAAATTTATCATTATAATTGTTGTTATATGTGACAGTCCCACTTTTTTGTTAAATGAGTAAAGCATCCATCTTGGTAGGTTGATTTTGGACTGAAACATATAAATTTTCCCTTTTCCAATGGTTATCATAACGAATTATTATCTCATTTATTAATACTTTCACCCTTAACTCCCATTATATGAGCTGACTGATATGAGGCATAATAAAATATTTGATGTGGGATTCACAATCATAACCAATCAATCTCTCTAAAGGAAATGATGGAAAATTTTCACTATCTATATCCGAAGATGATGTTGCTGATGGAGAGATATGGGGGCTTTCAGGTTGAGAAATGTTTGCTACCTCTTTTTGCCTCTGGGTTCCCTGATCCTACTTGTGATAAAATAAATAAATATTAAATTTGTATGTGATAAAAATTAAATAAGATGATAAATTGAAATGTATCAATATTAAATAAAGTACATCGAAATGGAAATATACCTACGGGCCTTGAATTATATCGTGTGTGTTAAAAAACTTGCTGGGTCATTGTTATCAATGCCCAAATAATCTTCACCTGAATTTACATTATTTAAAACCAATTGGCCTGTTGCACTATGAAATCCACCAAAATATAGGGTCATAATTGGAAATGAAGAGGGAATGTTCAGTGTCTCGCTAGGGGCCAGAATTGACATCATGCATTTACCAATGGTCTTTATACCTGAACCCCTTGTGGGCATTTTTAATCTTAATCATTTTGTTAGTGGAGGACATGGTGTTGGAACTATTTGAATAGATGGCAAAGGACTGTTATCTATTGTAAAGTCCAAGAATAAAATCATTACTACACATATGAAAAACTATAAAATCCTACAAAAAAAGAAATAAAGTTCTTAGTTATACCTTTTTGAGGGGAAACTTTTCACTATACTAGAGGTGGCCATGTCAGAGTTTGAATTGATTGTGTTGGATTTGTGGGTGATAGGAATGGTAGATCAAGGTGTTCTAAATACTTCAGTTGAGAATCAACAATTGTACATGATTGGATTGAGTGAGTGGGTGATGCTTGTTAAGAAGTATGTGGATATTCCAAATTCCCTACAAGTGCAGCATCTACATGTCAATTCAATATGGTATATGGTAAATAGTAAATACTAAATGGTAATTGTAAAAAAACCTATATTGAATATTAAGGGTATTACGTCTCTTTTGTTTAACTAATGCAAACGCTTGGGGGTTAGGTGATGAGTGAGCTTCCATTTCAGATTTGGAATCTCCCAATGCCTCAGTGTGTTGTTGGCATATTCCTCTCGATGTTGCTTTTTTCATGGAGGGCCTCCAAAAATCTTCTCTACATACGGTAAAGATTCAATCAAAAGTACATAATGTTAGTAGAAAGAAGAATATTTTTTACACAAGTGAAAAATCAAGATAATAACCTTACTAATGTCAAAATATAAAATATTAACATGTTGTTCTTAAAATGGAATTTACAAATTCTTCATTTTTTTTTTCATGCAAGTGGGAGTTGGTTCACCTTTTAAATTAAAATATACCTCGTAATAAAGACTAAGGAGATATTTAGTTGAATGAATACCTGGTTTTTCAACAAGTATTGCATTTGTAATGTAATTTTTTATCTTATTAGATAAAAATGTGCACCAAACAATTTTTTTCTTTCCGATCAATGTAAGAATGTATACAATAGCCCGATTTGGAATATCAATTTACCGACCTTATAGAACAATTTTGGCTTGAAAAAAATAAATCGTGGTAGCAAGAAAGTGGTGTGTAATTCCTTGCATATATACTCCTCGTCTTGACTTGTTGACATGAGCTAAAAAAATGTCATTAGAATTAATATCAATTTGAATTAACATAAAAATAAATAAAAAATCAAATGAAAGCAGGTTATACATACAATAAACATGGAAATCGAAACAAGATTTGAGGTAAATCTTATCATCTTCAGTGAGGGTTGTTTGGTTGTTACTATGGGAAATTTTTTAAATGGAAGGCATGTAAATCAACGGATATCAACTAGATCAGTGTTGAACCTGAATGTACGACCATCTTCCAAAGTAATAGTAAAATGACCGTCTTTTGTATTAAATAATGAGAGAAGGTAGTTAAGAATGTCATGATCTATCTTGAATTGGGACATGTTAATGAGACCTATGAATTCACATGCTTCTATAGGAATCCTAATATTTTTCATTCATTTGTAAAACATTATAAATGTGTGGGCACATCAAGCTCCTGTAATGAATTTTTCCCTTTGGTAGGACTTGGGGGTTGTAAATTCCTGGTTAGTTTGTTGTTTTGTTTGATCTTGAGCTTGAGCATCCATGAGTACTTGAGCTTGATTCGAGACCTAGAGTTTATTTTGTGTTTGGTTAGTGTGTAGATGTATGGTACCTGTACTAGTTAGAACTAGGAGAATGGAGAAAAATTATACAATCCGAGAAGTGTGAATGTGAAAATGAGGGTTGGAGGGGTATTTATAGGACAAATATTAGGATTTTTGAGCTGTAGATGCGCGACAATGAGCCCTTGTTGTCATGTCTCAACAATTCTCATTGACTCATGACAACAAGAATGGTTGACATGCATCAATAACACTTCTTATCACATGACAACATGTGTTGTTGACACTCGTCAACCATTCTTGTTGTCACGTGTCAATAAGAATTTTTGATGCACGACAACAAAGGTTATTGGCGTGAGTCAACAACCCTTTTTTTCGTGCAACAACAAGGCTTGTTGATGCACATCAACAACCCTTGTTGTCATGCACCAACAAGGCTTGTTGATCTATGTCAACAACCCATTTTTATCGTGTGACAACAAAGGGTTGTTGTCGCATAATAATTTTTATTGACATACATCAATAACCTTTATTTTTGCATGATAGAAGGGTTGTTGACACGCATCAACAAGCCTTGTTGTCAAGCGTCAACTACGCATTAAAAAAACCTTCTTTTCTAAGTCTTATTAAATAAAAATTGTCTTTGTACCCTGGCTCCCGTCCCAGTGCCTGCTCTCCCTAAAACATGTTAGGAAAAACTTCCATTCTGAAAACTAGGAAAATTCACCTTTTCATTGAAATTGGTTCTAGGTATATTCGTCAGGGATTTTCCACCTCTAATTTACCACAGGATTTTTGAAGTGTACCCTGATAAGCATTTGATAAGTATTCAGGTCAATTATTTCTAATTATTTTCTCTAGAAGGTAAAAACTAGCCTAAAGTTAGGTTAGCTCAAATGGTCATTACATTTCACTACATACCCTTGAGAGGGGCATAGCCTTATGCAATTATCATAAGATATATTGTGCATAACACAAAAATCCATATTTTTTCTTATCAAGGAAAATGCTTAGCGACTACTAAACTCCATTATTTTTGTTAGGTCTTATCATCTGTTAAGCTATTCCTTTCAATAGGATTTCATGAACAATAATGCATGTTTTAAGTTATATAATTATTTATTGTTGAAAATCCTAACAGCTACTAGTCTCTATAATTTCTAGAAATCCATTTTAACAATGGAAAAAATAATATTAACAACTTTGATCGATGGTTTTTTCATTATTAGTAATTATATCATATTGGTTGGACTATCCCTGATGGATCCAAGTGCTACACTACATACCCTCATGAGGTATCAAGCCTTATGTAGTTCTCATAAGATATAATGTGTATAACACATAATTCACATTAGTTTGTATCAAATAAAATGATTAGCGACTGCTACAATCCATTACTTATTGAAATGGATGTTTTTTTGACGGCTAGGCTCAATAATTTTTATTTTGAAAATAATGATAGAATAAAAAATAATCTTCTATCATAGTGTCCATTAGGATCTAACCATTACCGTTTGTTATTGTAAAAACTTATCTGTAAAGATTTGAATTTCTAGTGTTTTTCATTGATTATAATTGCATCATTTGGGCTAGACTATCCCTGATAGAGCCAATTGTTGCACTACATATCCTGAAAAGGGATCAAACATTATATAGTTCTCATAATATATATTGTGTGTAACACATCATTCATAAAGCCCACAAAAATACTTTGGATTTGTTTTTTATGCTTTTTTTGGTTAGATAATTAATACATTTTTGTTAGTAGTCAGTTGTATAACCGTTTTTCCCTCACGGCTCTTCCCTATCGGCCTATATAAAGGTGTGCTCTGTATTCTTTAAAACATAGCAATACATAATATCTTCTCAGTCCGCCTATCATTGGTATCAGAGCAGGTCGAGGTCATGCGTGGAGGAAGAGAGGAAGAGCAGACTCCCGCGTGAAGAGTAGACTGGTGCCGCGTGAATTGTGGTTCCCTGTCCCGTTTTTTGGTGTATGTTGTTGCCTGAAGGAGCGTGAAGGAAGAGAGGCCATTTATTTTGTTGTGCGTGCCTTAGACTGTTGCCATTTCTTTTGCTGTGCGTGCCTTAGCCTGTCCCGCGTGGAAACCCGTGGAAATCCGTGGAAACTCATTGCTGGTGCGCTGTGCGTGAAGGAAGTGCCTATCCCGCCGTGGAAACTTGTGGAGACTCATTACTGGTGTGAACAGTGCGTGGAGGAGACTGCCGCGTGAAGGAGGAGTGCGCCTGTCCCGCGTGAAGGAGGAGTGTGCCTGTCCCGCGTTTGTGAGGAGACTGAGACCACCATTTCTTTGTTGTGGAGACTGAGACCACCCAATTGCTATGCGTGCGAGTTGTGGAGACTGAAACTGTCCCATTTGTGCTGTACGTGGAGATTCAGAGAGGAGACTCATTGCTGGAGCAACTGTCCGTCCTCTACTCACGAAAGGAGACATTGCTGAGCAAGATTCGTGCTTGTGACTGCTACGTGTAAGCAAAGTCAGCAAATTACAAAACTGTGTGTGGGTGTATGTCTCAGTTTTCGGATGCACAAAGCACCGCGAGCAATGCACCAAATATTTGGGCATTGAATGACAACGAGGACACCACTGGGCTATTCTTTGCCTTGATCAACGAGCTACACAACACTGGGAACATTCTCTTTGACGAGATTGTGCGCCGAGGACTGTTGGAATACTTTTGGTTCGACGTTCGATGTCAAGCACGACGGATTCGTGCAGAACTTGAACGTGGTTATGATGCAGATGACGAACGCGAAATAGAACACCCACAGGAGCGTCGGCGTCTCACTGCACGAGCCTATAGAGCCCATCTTCGAGACAGATTCCTTCAGTAAGCATTGTAGCCATTTTGAAAAATAAATAAATAAATAAGATACATTTTTGAGTTTTTGAAAATGTCTGCTCCAAAAATATTGCTATCCGATGCCCAACTCTTGAAAGGGCCAAATTTCGCCGCATGGAAAACCAAAATGCGGACGATTCTTCAATTCGAAGATCTTTGGGGGATTGTCTCTGGCAAAGATGCCCCTCCCACAGACGATGATCTGTTGGAAAAATATGAAAAGGCTGATGTAAAAGCACTAATGCTCATCACCCTCAGTCTTTCTAATGAGGTGCAGCCATACATTCGAGAAGCAACTGCTTCTTCTCAGGCATGGAGCGCATTGTGTACCATCTACGAAGCTAAGAATCTGACGTCAAAGTTGCAACTTCAGACAAAGCTTCATACGATGAGTATGCATGATGGCGAATCAGTAGAAGCCTTCTTGTGGCGTGTAGCTGAAGTTACGTGCAGAACTCTCTGCACTCGGTGAACCAGTGGACGACAAGTTGCTAGTCCCGCTCACCCTGCGAGCTCTTCCTTCACGGTTTCGGACACTGATCACCACGTTGACAATTACTCAACAGGAGGTGAGTTTTGCAACCCTGGTGAATTATCTCCAGCAGGAAGAAGCCATGCAAAATGTACAAGAAGCCTTCGAAGACAAGGCTCTCATCACGAGGCAAAAACATAAGCCTCGGAAAGGGCAATCTACCCCCCAAAATCAGAAGCAGCATGCTCAGCAGCCATCTTCACAGCGGCCACCACAGCGGCCACCCCAGAAGTAGCATAATCACAAGGCAGATCGGTGGTGCCACATTTGCTCCACGGATACGCACACGACTATGAACTGTTATTACAACGGTCGCAAGTATGGAAATTCTGGTGAAGAGAGAACTTCTGGCCGAGGATATTCCAAGAAATCCCGATGGCATGCTCGTAATCAGAGGCAGAAGGGCCACATTGCTGCTCAGCAGGATGCCACCTCTGATGAAGAGGTACCAGATACGACTCATTCTGACATTGTTCTAGTCTCACAGACTTCGCAGCCGTCAGAAGATGTCTGGTTGATTGATTCAGGTGCCAGCAAACACATGACTGGCAACAAGAAGTTGTTCCATACTCTGAGTGACCGGCCCACAGGAGATCGGATCACCATTGCAGACAATCAAGAGTATATTGCAGCAGGGATTGGTGATGTCATCATTCCTCTTGGAACATGAAGATGTACACTCACAAAGGTGCTCTATGTTCCAGGTTTGACTTCAAATCTTTTGTCTGTAAGTCAACTTCTTAACCATAGAATGCAGGTTGAATTCTTTGTTGAGAAAGGGGTCAAGTCCTGCATCATTTCCCAGGGAGAGTCAGTCATTGCTCAAGCATTTCTGAAGGGCCGTCTATTTGCACTAGATGCGGTCACTTCATCTAGCGTTGCTCTCTCTGCATCAACGGCAGAGTCCACTGCACTTTGGCACTTTTGATATGGTCATCTTTCTGCCGGGGCTCTGCATCAACTCAGTGCGAAGGAAATGGTAAGAGGGCTTCCTCCACTCTCCCATTCCTTACCTGTTTGCTCAGGATGTCTTGCGGGCAAACAACATAGAGGTCCATTCAAACAGAGCTCTTATCATTCTACAGAGCCTCTTCAGGTCGTTCACACCGATCTGTGCGGACCCCTGCCAGCTAGCTTTCAAGGTTTTGCATACTTTCAGCTCATCATTGATGATTACTCATGGAAAATGTGGGTATATTTCCTTCGGAAGAAGAGTGAGGCACTTGCAAATTTCCAGACCTTCTACCAGCAAGCCACCAGGCAGTCTGGGAAGCCTCTTCTTCTCCTCCGCTCAGATCGAGGGGGGGAATTTGTGTCAAAGAAGTTCTTAGCATACCTGAAGCAGCATGGCATTCAGCAACATTTGACTGCTCCCTATACGCCCCAACAGAATGGGATTTCTGAGCGCCACAACAGGACTGTCATGGAGATGGCTCGTTGTATGCTCTCGACCGCCAAGTTGGAGGATCAGTTTTGGGCAGAAGCAGTCCAGACAGCAGTGTATTTACTCAACCGGGCACCCACGAAGATCTTGCAGAACAAGACACCGGAAGAGGTATGGACTGGTCGTAAACCTTCTATTCATCATTTAAGAGTTTTTGGTTGTACTGCATATATGCATGTTCCAGATAAGAGAAGGAAGAAGATCGATCCAAAGACACTGCCATGTCTTTTCTTGGGGTATAGTACTACCTCAAAGGCATATCGTCTCATGGATCCTGAGACGAAGAAGATCTACGAGAGTCGAGATGTGGTATGTGATGAGTCGTCCTTTGACTCCTTGCCACACAATGGAGATCCAGTACCGACCTCGTCACATAGATTGCTCACACATCCAGATGATGAGCAAGATGATTCTTCTCAGAGAGAAGAAGAGCTGAGTGGAGACTTGTTCGTTGATCTTGGCACACTGGAAAACACATCTTCACATCAGCAGCGCCAACGTCTGAAATGGGTCCAGAGTACTATCAGGGATGCACACCTGAACTCACTTCCTGGTACTTCTACGGGAGTTAGAACACGAAGTCAAGCTAGACATGAGGTAAATTTTGCACTCATGAGTTCAGTTGTTGAGAGCACCGAACCTGACACTGTTCGTGAGGCATTAGACCAACCACAGTGGAAACAGGCTATGGATGCTGAATATGATTCCCTGATTCAGAATCAGACGTGGGAACTTGTCGATCTGCCTCCAGGTAAGAAATCCATTGGCTGCAAATGGATTTTCAAAACAAAATATAAGGCAGATGGTTCAATCGACAAACACAAAGCACGACTTGTTGCAAAGGGTTATGCTCAGCAAGAAGGAATTGACTATGACGAGACCTTTGCACCCACTGCGAAGATCAAAACCATCAGAGTTGTATGTGCACTGGCAGCACAAAATGGATGGAAACTTCAGCAGATGGATGTCAAGAGTGCTTTTCTAAATGGTGATCTACAAGAAGAAGTGTACATGGCCCAACCTGAAGGGTTTGTAGACGAGCATCAACCACACAAGGTATGTCGTCTGATAAAGTCTCTTTATGGACTTAAACAAGCACCTAGGGCATGGTATATAAAAATTGATGATCACCTATTGCAGCATGGATTCACTCGTAGCCCCTCAGATACAAATTTGTATATCAAGAAGGTAGGAACAGAGATTGTCATTCTGGTTTTGTACGTAGATGATCTTGTGATCACAGGAAGTTCTGACAATCTTGTAGATGATGTAAAGAATGATCTGAAGAAATCCTTCGACATGACTGATTTGGGGCTACTTCACTATTGTCTTGGCTTAGAGATATGGCAGAAGAAGAATCATATCTTCGTCTCCCAGATGAAATATGCCAAGACACTCCTGGAAAAGTATGGAATGTCAGATTGTAAACCAATGTCCACACCTATGGAAAAAGGTTTGCAATTATCTAGATTCCAGGATTCACCACAGGTAGATGGCACTCACTACAGGCAGCTTGTGGGGAGTCTCATTTACTTGACTTATACCAGACCAGATCTTTGCTTTGCGGTGAGCTATCTCGCCAGATTTATGCAGGAGCCGAAGAAATGTCATTGGATAGCAGCAAAGCATGTGTTGAGATATGTCCGAGGTACAGTTGACTTTGGTCTGGAGTATCAGAAGAACACTCAGTTCTTCTTACAGGGATATACAGACTCAGACTATGCAGGATCCGTTGATGACAGGAAATCCACTTCAGGATATGTTTTTCATCTCGGATCTGGACCTATCTCGTGGATCAGCAAGAAGCAAACTGTTGTTGCTCTCTCATCCACTGAGGCTGAATATCACGCTGCACGAGGAGCTGTGTGCGAAGCAATTTGGTTACGTCGCATTCTTGCAGATATAGGGATTCCTGAAGAGAAACCTCCCATCATTCACTGCGACAATCAAGGTGTGTTGAAGCTTGTGAAGAATCCTGTTTTCCATGAACGAACAAAGCATATTGAGGTCGAATGTCACTACATTCGTGAACAGGTCTTGAACCACCAAATTCAGCTCCAGTACTGCCCTACTGATTCTTAGATTGCAGATATTCTCACCAAGCCTCTCGGCAAGGTGAAGTTTGATTTATTTAGGGGGTACATTTGTAAGAGCAATGTATTAAGGGGGGGAATGTTAGATAATTAATACATTTTTGTTAGTAGTCAGTTGTATAACCGTTTTTCCCTCACGGCTCTTCCCTATCGGCCTATATAAAGGTGTGCTCTGTATTCTTTAAAACATAGCAATACATAATATCTTCTCAGTCCGCCTATCATTTTTTCTAATATAACATTATCTGATTCAATTTGAGCTCCATATAACTCAAAAACATAATCTCTGTCAAAAATACTTGTTATACCAATTTGATAATTTTGTTTCTACACATCACTATTTCCCCATAGGGTCTCCTAGTTTCTTTACATAGGTATTTTTCATCCTACAACATGCTTGACTCAATCACTCTTGTCACATCTATGTCATTGTTCTTGATGTTTTAAGGGTGAGTTAGTAAGGCCTTTGGTAGAAGTTAAAAATACCTGTGGTAAGTAACAAGGAGACATTGTGGGTAAAAATAGTGATGTGAAGAAACAAAACTATCAAATTAGTAGATCATATAGCCTTTTTATGTGTTGGACCCAACAATTTAAAAAACAATCACTACAAAAATTAACACACCTCTCACGTACAAACATTTGATAAGTATTCAGGAAAATCATTTCTAATTATTTTCTCTGGAATGTAAAACCTAGCCTAAAGGAAGTTTATCTCAAATGATTGTTATGTTGCACTATATACCATCTAGAGGGACATAGCCTTATGCATTTCTCATAAGATATATTGTGTATAACAAGGAATCCATATCGTTTCTTATCAAGGAAAATTCTTAGTGACCGTTAAGCTCCATTACTTAAGTTAGGTCTTAGTAGCCGCTAAGCTTCTCTTTTCAATAGGATTTCATAAACTACAATGCACGTTTTGTGTTTTCCAATAATTTTTCGTTGAGAAGCCTAGCAGGTGGTAGTCTATTTAATTTCTAGGAATCCTTTTTAACAAATAAAAAAATCATCTGAATAGCTTTGATCGATTGTTTTTTTCATTTTTTATAATTATATCATATTTTTTGAACCATCCTTGGTAGATCCAAGTGTTGCAATACATATACTCGAGAAGGATGAACCCTTATGTTATTATTATAGGATATATTGTGTATAGCATGTTTTAGACACCTAAAATCCACTTACATAGGATTTAATGCTAAGATTACACTAATTATCCTCTTTCTCATCATTTCCATAATAATTAGCATATTTCCACTAATTACCTAGCATTCCTCTTCATATTCATTAATTAACGACCTTTCATTAATTAATTAGCATTCCTATCTTTAAGGATTTCAATTAACGACCTTTCGTTAATTAATAGTCACTTCTACTTGGGTTAATTAATTACACTCGCAACTCTAAATCAATAAATTACCATTTATTGGATCAAATTCCTCTCTTACATCCCGCAAATCATATTGATTTCCTCTAATTATCTTCTATAAGCTTACCTCTACCTAATAATTAATCACCTTTGATTAATTACAACATCCCCCAACTCCCATGACTTACGAATGACAAATTAAACTCTTCTAAATCAAGATTACCTTTTATAAAGCAACCTTATCCATTCCTAATCTTGTTTTACCTTTATCCCACATTCATAAATTTTCTAGCCTTGCCTCTTTAGGAAAGTTATATAAAGAACCCTCCTTCTTACCTTTCTTCTTGCACCATGCTTTGAATAGTGAAAAATATAAGCATTTTGATCTTGAGCCATTCTCCATTGTTGGAAATAGCTTCTCCATCTTGCATCCTTTCACTCAAAATTGAGTAATATGGGAAGATCCAAAATGGTATTGTAGTCTTTCTTGGTGAGATTTCATTCTCAATCCTTGAGATCAAACAACAATCCACTTTGATTGCTTATGTTCTTCATAGGTTCATAGTTTAAGTTAGCAATCATATAGAGTAGGAAATAGCTTATTATGTAGTTTCATTTATGCATTGAAGAAGCATTTCCTTTAAGCTCTTATCTTGATGGTTCATTATTTAATTAACATTTTATTTTGAAGCTATGTAGGTATTAGTTTCAATTTATAGCTTAGTTAATAAAACATGAGTACACATGTAATTCATATCAGTTCATAACAACAAAAATTCTTAGCGACCACTAATCTCCATTACTTATTGAAAGGAATGGCTTGGTTATCACTAGGATCAATAGTTTCTAGTTTTCAAAATAGATACCAAATAAAAATTCGTTGTCTACCTTAGCAACATAGTTAAGAAATGTTATATCATGGTAATATAATTTCATCATTTAAATCTTAAGAAGTATCTTGTCCATCTTGGCCTTACATGGGTTAAATGGGTTAGGGAGGGGGACATGAATACCAATTTCTTCCACTTCTCAACCACCTCCTGGAAAAACCTCCTCAAGATGAATGAAATTAAGAATGAGAATGGTGAGATCCTTTTGGATAGCAAAGAAATAAATCGCGTCATCATAAACTATTTCAAGGATCTTTTTTAGCAAGGTCAGAGGATTGAGGAGCAAAATCAAAACAATATCTTGAACCTGTTCCAGAAAGTCATCTCGCCTGAAGAAAATCACGAACTCTTAAGGATCCCTTCTGAGGAGGAAATCAGATTTGTGGTCTTTGATATGGAACCTGACAAGTCACCTAGGCCTGATGGTTTTCAGGCTTTCTTTTACTAGAAACTTTGGGAGCTGATTAAGAAAGAAGTCATTGAAATGGTCCAAGATTTCTTCAATAATGGGAAGCTTCTCAGCTATCTTACTAATACTTTCTTGGTCCTTATTCCAAAAATTTCTGGGGAAAATGAATTCAAAGATTTTAGACCGACCAGTCTTTGCAACACGAGTTATAAAATCTTGACTAAAATCTTAGCTGGTAAAATTAGATTAGTTCTCTCCCATTTTATCTCTGAAAATCAAGGTGCTTTTGTCCCAAGTAGGCAAATTGGTGACAGTATTGTGGTGATTCAAGAATCCATCCACTCCATTGTTAATTCTAATAGATTGGATATGTTCCTTAAGTTAGATATGCACAAGGCCTTTGACAGGATTACTTGGTCTTTCCTTGGTGCCATCCTGAATAAAGTGGGCTTTGATAATACTCTGGTTAGAATGATTATGACTTGCATATCTACTACTAGTTTTTCGATCTTGGTTAATGGAATCCCAGAGGGATTCTTCAAAGTTGGTAGAGGATTGAGACAAGGTGACCCCCCATCTCCTTTCCTCTATGTTATAATGGCTGAATCTTTGAGTAGAATTTGTAAGAAGGATTTGATTTCTAGGAGTATTCAGGGAATCAATATTTCTAATGGTCTCCCTCTGATTTGCCTCAACCAATTTGTTGATGATAACTTCCTGATGGGAATGGCCTCTATCCAAGAAGCCACAGTCTTCAAAATTGTTCTCAAGGACTATGAGTTGGTATCGGGGTAGATGGTTAATTTTCTCAAAAGTGTTGTTTAATTTATTAATGTGGATAAAAAAGTAAAATTAAGGCTAGCTCACATTATGGGTTGAAAAATCAAGTGTTTTCTGGACTCTTACTTAGGTATGCCTCCTATCTATAAAAGGCCTGACATCTCTATTTGGAATGCCCTGTTGGAAAGAGTTAACAAGAAACTTTCCTCCTGGAAAGGTCTCCTTCTCTCACAAGCTAGAAAGATTCAACTCCTTATGAGCTCTCTTCAAGGTGTCCCCATTTACATTATGTCTCTCTTTAAACTCCCGGCCAAAATTATTGATGCTATGGAAAAAATTCAGAAGAGATTTCTTTGGGTTGGGGCCTCGAAAAAGTTTAAATTCCCTCTGGTGGCCTGGGAGAAGGTCACTAGGCCAAAGATGTGTGGCGGTCTGGGTTTGAAAATTTTACCTATCATGAAAAAATATTTGGTTGTTAAAGTTGGTTGGAGAATTTCTAGAGAGGAAGGACTATGGATTGATATAATAAAAAAGAAATATCTATGGAATTTAGGAAGAATTGATTCATTCTTCTTTCATGAAAATATCCCTAGAGGATCCTTCTTCTGGAATTCTCTATTGGAATTGAAATATATCCTCTCAAAGGGATCCTTATGGGAGATTGGAAAGGGGAACATGATGATATTTTGGTGGGATAGTTGGATTGAAGATTCCCCTTTAGCTAATCAGGATATATGGAAGGGGGTGGCTCAATTCTATGAGGAGAATGGTAAAATTTGGATAAGATATTTCTGGAGTAATGATGATAATGTCCAATGGGAAACCGTTGTCCCTCCTCTTGATTATGATGGTGATATAAAACCTTTTCAAGATCTCAATAAAAAATTCAAGTAATTCCACATCCCCATCTTCCAAACTAAGGAGGATTCCATCATTTGGAAAGACGAAGACTCTGGAAACTATTCTGTTAGAACTACCTATAGCTTACACTTCAAGGAAGATTTTCAAAAAGAGCATTGGGGTAAGTTATGGATCAAGGAATTGATCCCTAAGATCAATATTTTTTATTGGCTGGCAGTTCAAAATAGAATCCTGTCGGTTAAAAATCTTATAAAAAGAGGGATGCATATCCCTAACAGGTGCACTCTTTTTCAGAGAGGGGAAGAGAATGTGAATCATATTTTTTTACATTTCCCTTTCTCTAAAGGTGTCTTCTCACTGATTTCAGAAATTTTTAACATGCAATGGATTATGCCTTCGAATATGGAGGATTTTTGTACTCAATGGGAGAGCCCTTTTAGGTTCCCTTATCCGGCCTGGGCCTAGAAGATTACTCTGCCTCATCTCTTATGGGGTCTGTGGAAAATAAGGAATGATAGTGTTTTTAGAGATCAAAAACCTCTGATTGTGGTGGCTAAAGGGAAAATCCTAGCTGCCATAAAGGAAAATCTCAAACTGTTTAAAGGTAAAACAAAAAATCCTTGCCCAAAAGGGGAGCAGGAAGTGTTGGATAAGTTCACCTATAGTCCAGTCAAGATCAAAATCCTTGGTAAGAATGTTTACTGAATTAGACCTATGGGAAGTACGATCAAGATCAATTTTGATGGGGCTTCTAAGGGGAATCCTAGTCAAGATAGGGGGGTATCGTAAGGAATAGTGAGGGTGACTAGTTGTTTGTCTACACGGGTCCCTTGGGAAAGTAGACTAATAACATGGCTGAAGCTAGAGCCCTCCTATGGGGTATTTTGGTTGCTAAGGAAAAAGGCCTTAAGGACATCTAGATTGAAGGTGACTTCTTAATTGTTATAAATGCCCTTCTCAATAGGAGTAAGATCATTTGGTCATTAAAAAACATCATTTAATATATCAAGCAATTGCTAAAGTATTTTGATAAGATATCTATCAATCATACCTTGAGGTAGGGAAATAAATGTGCAGACAAGATGGCCAATGTGGGAGTCCTTAGTAATGAATACAAAATCTGGTGCAAAGGAGAGAGATAACCCCCTAATATTAATGATGAAATCATTAAGGATAGAGGGCACTATTAAAAATGATGCCGGCACAAGCGGGGGAAAGTATAACAGTTACCATGCTAGCTTTTACAAAAAGCATTGTTTCTGTTCGATCTTTGATAGGGTGAACAACTTGTTGGTTGTGGAAAGATTTTGTTGGGATGGAAACTTTAGCAACGTGCAGATGGGTGGAGGTAGGATTCAAGTGGAACCTGCCATTCAAAACATGGAGGAGAGTAACCAGGAGCTTTGGAACAAGCTTAAAGTTGGAGGATTTAGTAATTATATTGCTAAATTACATGGTCACGACTCAACTTTGTCAAAGGATTTCGGAAAATCCTAGAAAGAGGGGGTTTTTTACTATCCACGGTGTGAAGAATGAGGTCTCAAAGTCTAATATTGCCAAGGTAATTGATATGAAGATGGAAGGGTTAAAGATCTACAAGGAAAGAACCCGTAGAGACCTTGAGATTGATCGATTTTTCGTTGGTAAGGAGACATGTTACTTCTTCATGAATGGCATTACACATTGGTACATTCCTGGGATTTGGAAGGATGTTTTCCTTCAAGTTATGAAATATATCATGGTGGAGGGTAAGTATAGAAAAATCTATACCCATCACATGACCTTCCTCAACATATTCCGTCAAAATTTTATGGTTAGTATTCCCTTTTTTCTGGCCACCCCTCTTTCGAATTCGCTGATTGATTTATAGAATGAGAAATTTGAGTTGCCCCTCCATGAGGGTTTGATTCTTCTTTTGGTTGAGAATGGCAAGCCAGTTCTTGATTACCCTTTGACAACAACCTTGGAGGAGTAAGCCGAGGAAGATGATATTACTCTTGTAGAGTTTCTAACTAAAATGAAAGCGGGTAAGGGTATCCTTCAGGGGAATGAGAAAGATAAAGACACAAATGAGGGTGGTGTTGGGGAAGCCAGCGCTTCGAGGAAGAATGAATGTGTGGGAGATCCCATTATATTTGAAGAATGGAGTCGGAAGATGTTGTATTTATAAGGGGTCTTAAAATCCATGGAGGACACAAATGAGAGGCTTAGGGAGTCCATTATGAACATCATCAACATTTCGAAGAAGATGGTTGTGGATTAGGTCCAGATAAAACACAGAATGAAGGAACTGGAGATTTAGGTTAAGTTCTTCTTTACAAAGTGGAGGGGATTGAAGGGGAAAATAAAATGAGGAGATTCAGCTTTCACATAAGTAGCTCGGAGGAGGAGTAGGTGGTACTAGATTCCAGGATGGCTGTTGTTGGCCTGGGGCCTTTAGTGGTTTTTTACTTGTTGCAGATGTTTTTTGTTCTCTGAATTGTGTGTAGACTACTTGCGAACTGTGGTGTCATGTTGCTTTAAGGTATTTTTTGTCCTCTGTGGGGTCCAGATCCTATAATGTAAGAGTTAAGCCTATTTAACTCATCTTTCTAGGACCCCTTTTTGGTTTTTTTTCCTGTTTTGTTTCTGTTTGCTTTCCTCTCTAATGTATTAGCCCCTGGGATCCAATCCTTGTTTTTGCCTTATCTAATAAAAAATCTTTGCCTTACATATTTTCTAAAAATCAACCATCAAAGAAAATAGACCAAAACAATTTTCCAAATATGTAGGGAGAAGATGAATATGATTCTCACTCATGAGTAAATGATGAACTTCTATTACTATGATTTAATCTTGCTAAACTAATTAAGATTAACTTCTATTTATATGATTTGTATTATGAGGATCCCCAAATTTTTTATTGATAAAATCAACATAATTATGCAAAGCTTTCTCTAGGAAGGAATGGATGAGACCAAGAAAATCCCTCTAATTAAATGGGATGATGTTTCTCTTCCTAAATATTATGGCGGAACAAAGATTTTGGACCTAGAAAAAAAAATATGACTTGAATATTAATAAATTAATGATTGAAGGTGACTCTCAAGTTATTGTTTACGTCATCATCAAAAATAAATCCTTGTTATAGAAAATCAATCTTATGTTAAGAAAAGTCCTTTTAAGGCTTTCATTAATTCTAGATTGGTCCTTGAATAATATCTATAGGGAAGCTACTAAAGAGGTTGTTTTTTTAGAAAATCAAGAGATTGAGCAAGAGGTAGGTGATAAGATTGGTAATCACTATTTTTATCATCTTGACCTCACCACCATTTTCAATACTAGTTGATTGTGAAGACCGAAGCAAGTTTTTATTAATTCCAAGCATGTGATGAGAGAGTCTCACCCTATATTTATCGTGTCACTCTCCCTTCTTTTCATAACATTCAGGCTTCTTTCACTGGATTTATTTTTCTCTATCATAGATGATATGTTGTTTCCTTTCATGAAATTCTCCACATCGGTGTGTGAAATGGCATTCTATACTAAGATTTCATGTTTTCATATAAAATCTATTTTTAGGATTGGATCAAAGTAAGAAATGGTTATTATTGAGGGATTTATCGATACTAAAAATATTTCTCTGGAGGTTCATCTGATGGTTAATACGAAAGTGGCCTTGACTTTCATTTTTCATTTTTTTATTATACATCTAGTGAAGGATTGGGCTTTGAAACTTGGGCATCACTGGATCAAACCAGCTTTTAGGGTTGACATGGAAGATGAAATTGATAATACATTGATTATGTCATGGCCCCTACTTTTTGAGGCTCACTATATCTAGGAAGATTTGTTGGAATAGATATTTTTTCAATAGTTGTACGATCAATTTGAGGTCATAATGAGTTTTGTGGATTATGTGGCTATTTTAAGAAAAATCTTGACATTGGGCTCCATTTTGATCAAATTCCATGACTTGGATGTTTTGGCTACTCCCCTGCAACTAACACCAGTGCATTGGGATCTAATTCATATCCAAGGCCATCAGGCATATGATTGGTTGAAGATTTGGGTTGTTGTTGGCAAAGAATGTCTATTTCTAGCTCTGCTTTCACTCATGTTTACTGCCTTGTTAAAATGGAGATTTTGGAGGTGTCCTCTTATTTTGAGAAATATTTTTTCCTAAAATATTTCATTTTGTAAATTTTCGTTTGTTTTTACATAGCCTTCTTAGTTCCATAGTAATCAAATCATCTAGTCTATCTAGTTGGTCTAGGGATTTTTTTGTATTATTAACCCCTTGTGTTTTTGGCAGTCTCTTGGGTTTTTTCAAGAAACTATTGTTGGATTTTTTAGTTTTTTGGATTGATCTTCACACTATATATTTAATATAAATGGAAAGTGACCCTTCAACCCTTGTTTAATAATAAAAAAACAAGGAATCACCGATAAAAGTCTTTGTTATGCATTACACATAGTAATTTCAACAAATAATCACTAATAAATTTGGCACACATCTCCCATACAAATAGTTGATAATTATTCATTAAAATAAATAGTAATTTCCTTGTATGGAATGTAATGACTAACATAAATGCATATTATCTCATATGGTTGCTAGGTTACAGTATATACATTTGAGAGGAATAAATCCTTATATCATTCTCATAAGATATATTATGTATAACACATAATTAATTTTGGTTTGTTTTAAGGAAAATGATTAACGATAGCTATGCTCCATTCCTTGTCCTTAGTCTTAGTGGTTGTTATGATATTCAATTTAACATGAGTTAATGAGCATCAATGCATGTTTTGTGTTGTCAATTTTTTTGTAGATGATAAGCCTAGCATCCGCTAGCCTCAATATATTTTAGGAATCCTTTCAAGAAATGTATTAACTATGTGTATAACTTTTGATCACTAGTATTTTTCAGTATTTATAATTAATTAAATCATATTGCCTAGACTATCCCTAGCAGAACCAAGTGTTGCACTACATACCCTCTATAGGGATCAAGCATTATGTAGTTCTCATAAGATATATTATGTATAACACATAATTCATATCAGTTCATATGAAGGAGAATGCTTAGTGACCGATAGGCTTTATTATTTATTGAAATTAATGGGTGCATGAATGCAAGTTTCAATAATTTCATGTTTTCAAATTAGCAATAAAATAAAAAACAAATCATGGACTACCCTAGCATCTAATAGGATCATAGCAACCACTAATATCAATTCTTAGTTATGTTGCACCAACACAATGTAATATTTTTCTACCTTAGTGGTCATTAGGATTCACATATCATGTTAGTCTTTGAATATGGTGTGATAGACTTCAAATATAATGTCTAAATTAATGTCCGCTAGGATTAAAATTTTGTCTTAGATTATGAGTATTCAGGAAAATCGTTAATATTTGTTTTGTCTTAGAATATTTGTAGTCTTCTCTATTTTGGATTATCAAATCAATGTAGTAAACATCCAGCTTAGTGGACACTAGTATTGGATTATCATATTGGAAAATTTAAAAATAATAATGGAGTTTAGCTCAGTTTTTTGTCTTGTATGAAAGACAAAAAACATCCTAGTGGTCACTAATCTCAATTCTTTGTTATGTTGCACTAATGTAATGTAATAATATTTAACCTTAGTGGTTGCTAGGATTTGAATATTATGTTAGGATTCAAATATCATGTGATATAATTTGAATATCATGTCAAACTTACTGGCCACTAGGCTTATAGTTTCTTGTTGTAATACGTGAATTAAATAAAATCATTAATATTTGTCTTGTCTTAGAATATTTGTTGTCTTTTCTTTTCTTGGAATATCAAAACAATTTAGAAAACATCTAACTTAGTGGACGCTAGTCTTGGAATATTGTATTTGAAACTATAAAAAATAATAATAGAGCTTAGCTCAGTTTTTAGGTAAGTTGTTACTAATTGTCTTGTATGAAAGACAATAAATATCCTAATGACCTTCAATCTCAATTCTTGGTTATGTTGAACCAACGCACCGTAATAATATACTACCTTAGCAGACGCTAAGCTACACAAATGTTTTCGACAAAGAATATTAATAGCTCAGTGGTCACTAGGCTAGACAACATTTATCATGATTAAGTTTACAAAAAGATACATACACATACGGGTGTACAATTTTGTATTAATATATTTAACAAAACTCTATATCTCACCAATCATATGTAGCATATTAAAAATAAATTTTATATTAAATCTATTATTCTATGGGTTCACATTTAATTAGAAATAAACTTTTAGTTTTGTAAAATGGTCTTCAAAATAAAGAATTATATCGTGGAGGACATAAATCTATGTTTTTTTGTGGCTTAACATAAGGTCCACAAAGGGAAATATATATTTAAAAATATAATGATTAAAATTTATATTTAATAATATTTATGCATATATATAATATTTTTACCTTCTAGTTTACCTAAAGAAGATTGCTAAAGACATTAAATTTTATTATTTCTACATGGGAAAACATATAGAATTAAAAATATAAATCAACGTGACAACAATATAAACAATGAACATTGAAATGATTAGCCATGATTATATCTTTCATCTTACTAAAAATCATTAAATGAAGTCATAACGAACATAAACTATACAAAATCAAACCATTATGATTTTCATAAAAAGTGAATATACGCATCATGTTTTGCTATTGGGGAGACATGCCATCACTATCGGGAATAAACAATCATAGTAAGGAGAACAAAAAATTAAAATTATCTATAGAGATACCTAGAAGGGTTGAAAAGGGAACCCTTTTAAAGAGATGAATACAAGAGCTACAAACGAACAAAAATGTGTTTTCAGAAAGAATAAAAATTGTAAAGGGGATTCATTTTCTTTGGTTATGGTAGAACAAAAACTGTGGTTTTCAGAAAGAGCATGGTGGTTTGACAAGGGGATAAAATGGAATTACAAAGGAAGTTGAGGGAAAGGAAGGGCTGGATTTCCATGTAGAACACAAGAACCTGGCGAAGACGGAGTGACTGAAAGTTCCTGCCATCAACTAAGGTACACATACACTAAAATAGATTATTTTTATAAATACATTTTTTAGTAGTATCTGATATTATTATGAGCTTGATGATTTCTATGAAACCTCCATTTCATATATCAAACAAACTATCTGTGTGATTCTATACGCAACCTCTTTTACTTGCCTCCTTTGAGTTCTTCCTTTGTGTGACTCCTCTGTAATTGAGATTTATAAAAAATGGTCAGAATTCATGCTCCCAGACATGTAATCTATCTGTAATCACTTTTTGTTACCTCTTTATTGTGCCTAAAAATGATATTATAATCATTGCCTCAATGATCCCTTGTCAAAAATGGCCAAGATTTGTGCACTCAGACCTGTAATCTAGTGCCTACACATATTGTATTATGATTTCAAGAGCTACATTTTTGCAATGACAAAATAAAAATTAACCCTAATCTATATTTTTATGGGCTATTTAATTTTTTTGATACATTCCATGAAAGAAATTTTGAGATATGAAAATTTGTATTTCCCCCTCAGTGAGCGAAAGTGCGGGATATTGAAATTTCAAATATTCACATTTAATGTGCTGGATCACAAGGGATAGGGGGAAACCAAATTTATGAATTTTTCTTTTGAAATGAATGGGAAAATGGAAAATATTTCTTTTTGAACTCACAGGGTATCAAAAAATATTAATATAAGCATAATAAAAAATATATTATAAGAAAATTGAGGTAAAAAATTATAAACATAGCTTTAAAGTGTAATAGAGTAATATACACATTTATTATTAATTTTAATCGAATTCAAATTTGATATTATTAGATATAATGCACACTAATTTAAAATAATTATTCAATTAAAATGTGCCACTTTGAAAGTTTGAACCAGATAGTTATGCAATAATATAATTGACTCATTTATTAAGAAATTTGTTATTTAAAGAAACACCTATAAAATAATTTTAACATATAAAAATCCATCATATTATTATGTAAATGGAACCCACTAAAATATTGACATGCGACATGAAATTTCTAATATATATTGTGTTTGTCAATATTTTGGTGTTAGTTACATTTTACAGTAGCACAACTAAAACATAATTTTTTACTTCACACGTATTTCACATCGTCTTATATACACGAGTGAATTTAGAGACCACTAAGCTTCATAACTATGATTTGTTATTCCAACATCATATTCAAAATAATAAATCCTTAGGTTTTAGCAACCACTAAGCTATTCCTTTTAATAGGTGTTAATGAACAACTCTGCATGTGTTATGGTGTCCATTTATTTGTCTAGGAGAAGCCTAGCGGATGCTAGCCTCTATAATTCCTAGGATGGATTTCCAACAATGTTAAAAACAATTTGTAAAGCTTTGGATTGCTATTATTTTTCATTAATTATAATCGTATCGTATTGGCTATACAACCCCTGGCACATCCAACAGCTTCAGTACATACCCTCGAGACTCGAGAGGGATCATGAATTATATATTTATCATAAGTTATATTGTGTATAATACATAATTCATATCAGTTTGTATCTACAAAAATACTTAGTGACCACAAAGCAACATTACTTGCATTAGATAAAAAAATCGTATCAAAGAAAATTCTTAGTGAAAGAGTTGACGGATCGTATCGAAAATTGTGCACCAGATCAAGTTGCACTCTGGTTGAATCGTAATGGATCCAATGTAATCACAAGAATAATTAATCAATAATGTAAAAATCTTGCATAACAGAAAAAAGCTTGCATATAGAGAAAAGACAGCGGAGTGTCTTGGCATGCTCATAAATGAATAGTAAGAGAGTACATATAGGGTGCTGAGTAACCCTAGTGCATGACACACATGTAAACCCTAAACCTAAACCTAAACCTAACCCATGTGACATGACCCTCCAATATGTGAGGAGGACACATAGGATAACTCACACCAACACCCCCCCTTCATCGAAGTTGGGGTAGCAGCTATGATGAGTCAGACTAAAAGAGAAGACACTCCTAAACAACTAAGAAAGATGTGTCAATGGGGCCCGAAAACTAAAGGCCTGATAAGGTGCCATGAACAAACAACATATTCCTAGAATAAGAAAAAATAGGTCCCGACACAAAGCCTGATGAGGTACCCATGTACAAAAAAAGTCCCAAGAAGTGAAGGAAAACCCAGTGGGAAAAGCATCCTCCATAAGAGAACAAAAAACTCTCTAATCTAAGAAAGATGCCAAAGATGGGTCCTAGCCATAGACTAGCCTGAAAAGGTACCCATGTATAAAGGGGAAATCTCTTAGAAAGATGAAGAAGAGAGAATAAGTGGGAGACGAGAGGGATGCAAAAGATGCCATAGATGGATCTAAACTCTACAACTCTAAGAAGTCTCCTAGAAGAATGTCGATCACGAGATCCTCTACCTCTAAATTGAAGAAGAGCCATCAACACCGAACTATGTGTCTACCTGTAGGAAGGACATAAATGATGTGCTGGAATTTTTCCCACTCCACGAAGGAAATCGAAGGTAGTAGCATGAAGAACTCTGAATCTAGTCCACAAAAGTGTGACATGGGTATAGCAAGTGAGTGGAAGAAACCGAAGGTAATGTCACGAGTGAAAATTTGTCAGAGTATGAAGGGTGAGCACCTGTAAAAAGGATGTCCAACTAATGTGAAATAAAAAAAACATCCCTCACAATAGAAAAAGGATCCACAAGAAAGGGTGGATCACTGAAGGTCTCCGGAAGAGTGGAAGTGGCAAGAGTCCCAGAAGGAGCACTCCCAGCAACGGAGATGATGAACTCCTCTGAAATACCTATAGATGGATGAGGAACCTATATTACATCACAAGTGCATTCTGCAAAAATATGACTAAGGTCGGGAAGATACTCATCGCAATGAGGGGGCTCAACAAACAGAAGAGCAATGTCTGATGGGTATGAGTCATCCAATAAAGAAATAAAGGAGAAAACAAAATTAGAAGAAGAGGCAAAGAAAGAGTGGGGTCCAATAAAATCTAAGCGAGTACGTCTCATATCCAAAGCATCTCCAACTAAATCTCTAGCACTTTGTAAAGTTTTTGTAGCCCAAGGAGGACCAGGAGAATCAGGATCAGAGTCAGAAGATTCTTCACTCAAGTGAGAAGGGACATAGTCCTCATCATCACTACAATCAGAATCGGAAGACTCAAAATTCTAAGGAGCACACTCAACAACATCATCATCTGAGGAGTCAGAATCTGAATCAGAGAGCTGAATAACCTCATTAGGTAGAGAATTAGAAGACTCGGCCTTCGGAGCATTTTTTTTGATAGACTTAGGAACACCTATTTGATTTTTCTCAAGTAAATGAGTAAGGTGGTCAATTTATTTTCTCATACATAAATGCTCTTTATGACCAGGCTTCTTGCAATAGGAACACAAATACTTGTCTTTCTGTGCTCTAGGCTCAAAATTCTAAGTGTTCATGTTAAATTTAGTTTTGGTCTTGGTTTCCTTCTTACTTTGATCCTTTTTCTCTAACTTATTATCAGTCTTCTTTTCCTTTCTAGTACTTGCTACAAGGGCATATTACTTGGACTTGAGAGACCCCATTTGAATGATTTTGTCCTATTCTCGAATGAGTTGGGACGAAAAATAGTCAAAGGAAGGCATATTCCAAATTTTACCCAAGGTATCTGTTGGTAAGCCACAGATCCAACTTGTGCAAACAGTATTATTGCTTTTGGAGTAGAATAGTTTAGGCAGCCATTAAAGTTGCAGGTTTTGCTCTTCATACAGACGAGTTTCAGGTTCTGGACACATTTTGTTGCATGATTCGCAGTAGACCCCACTAGGAATTGCATAGGCCAAGCTCTGTACTCTTGCGCTATCCCTCTCCTATCCGCATTCTATTCTGTCTGCATTTTGAAGACTGTCCATTGATCCAAATATCTATTCCTGTTGATGTAAGCATTACACGCTTTTCTGGATTCACGTGAGCACAAAGAACGAGGAGATCATACTGAGGGGACAAGAACACACACACCGTCGGATTTGCCACTGTTCTGCGAAATCCAGGTTCCATCTTTCAAAGTTTTAGTTAGAACTTATCAAATAAAGTAGTTAATCACTTTATTACAGTTATTTCGATTCTCGATATTGCCAGGGAAGTCGTGGGGATTGATAGTTTCTGAGAAACTATGATTCATTCCTCACTTCTAAGGTAGGATCGAGAATCTCGCAAATAGATTAGTTATTTCGTTGTTTAGAATAGATATACAAAATTGCATAGACAAATAGCTACACTCGGCTATTTTGTTTGTTTTACGTTATTAGTTTAGTTGTCAATTATAAATATTTTTAGATAGCTACTTTCTTATAAATTGCCAGAAAATACAAAAAAAGGAATTATATATGCTAGAAGTGTACTTAGATTTTACTTTATTATAGTTTGTTTCATTACTGCTTTTGCATGACAATTACGGGACCTAGGGAGCCCAGGGAATACATTTTCAAGCCAATTGTGCCCCAGCCCAATATCGTAGTGGCAGTAACTAACATTGACCAAAACGTTAGGATACAAGTCTTCCAAACAACAACAGACTTCTAACAGATCAGGTCACAGTTGAGAGGGTTAAACGTAGAAGACGACCAAGCACACACATTTTGGTCAAATCAACCAAACTACAGGTTATCCTAGAAAACATCCGCATGACTGTAGAAGGATTTGAAAGAGAACAAATATTCGGGTGTGATCCTTTAGTTCCATAGCCAGACGCTGGAGACACCCTCGTAGATATAGATACCAGCTTAAGAATTCAAGTTGCTAGAACACCTGTGAGGTATTCTGAGAAAATCACACAATTACTGATTCTAAACGTAGAGGCTGAGAAAGCTTACGACTACTGGATACTAGGGATTAGAACTTGATCTCGCGTATGACCATAACAAGACCGCAACAACCAAGATTCTATGATTGTGATCCAAAAATCCCACAGCCTAACGAATCCACAAGTCAGTTAGATATAGACACTGGCCTACGCACATTAGTATTTCAGTCTACTCCGATTCCACCTATCATCATTCAACAATTGTCCCTACTAGACACAACAGCTAACAAAGCTAGAGAATTTTGGACTAGGCCAGAGAATCGTCCATAGAGTTGACTATATTCACCATATGAACCTATCAGGAGAAATACATGAAACCATCCCGGGTCATTTTCCACGCATCCCACAACCCATAGATCGAATCACGCCAGAGCTCGATATTGATTGGAGCCTTCGAGCAGTCATCCTCGCTGATCGATCTATCACACCAGTCCAAGTTAGAAGGGCCATCTTTACCTTAGATTCACAAATACCATTAGTGCGTGTCGAAGACATTAGACTCTCCAACTAGTTTGTCTGCATATTCTACCCCCACCGGCTGTCTCAGCACGACCTCGGGAGGTCGGGTACGTGGAAGAGTCACTTGTTGATTCTCACGCTCGCCTGTTTCTTTTCTGACGTAAAAAATTGGTGAACCCGACGTGAAATCAAATGAAATTAGTGAAGCTGACATAAAACTTCCTACCTTCTCGTTCAGAGTCATAAATATCACGTTTCCCTTCACAAATCACCTTCGCTCCTTCCCATTATTCTGCGGGTATTCATATTACCCCCGAATATGTCAGGATTTGATGCATATGGCAGACCCCTCCTGGGTCTTGAGGCATACTATGCCCAACAGAATAGGGAATCATCACCCTCACTCTCAATGTGGGGTGACAACTATTCAACTAATCAGTTGTCAACGCAAACACCAAGGATTAGATATAGTTCGTCCTTCCAAGCAGAGGGGTTGGAGCAACAACTTGCTCAAACACAAACAGAGCCTTCAGGCTCAAACAATATGACATTGACTGGAGAATCTGCTTCATCTCCTCAGGTGCTACTTAGACCACATATTAGCAGAAAATCAGATCCATACTCAGTTCTAGATGACGAGTACTCAATACGTTATCCTAGGAATGAACAACGCTCTCAAGGCATGTACCCACCTGTAGGAATTTTGCAAATACAGCCCGAGTTCTCTCCTCAAGAAAATACCTCTATGCCATAACGTATAGAAAATACTCTCAGAGAAACTTGGCAAGATAGCAATCAGTTCATGATAGGCTATCACATGCCTATACAACACGAGGATATACAACAAACGCCACCAAGGCACGATATCGTGACTTCACCAAACGAATTCATTTCAACTCTAATAGAAAAGGTTAGAGGATTAGAACTTGCCCAAGTGAATCAAAATTTGAAATTCATACAAACAGGGAGTTCCAATCCTCCGCACCATCCTAGCCAAGTAGATCTCCTCACAGGAGTAGGCATATTAGGTATGACTCCTCAGTATTCACAACAAGTACCAACTAGACCCACTATCGCTAGCACAGTTCCTCCTGGTCCGGTACAGAGCAATCCATTCCTGGATAGTACCCCTTCATACTTAAACATGTATTCCAAATCACCACAAGGGGATATGTACTCATCCCTCGACATGTTTACTCAAATGTAGGGATTGCCTTATACCCTTGCCAACACGTATGTTACGCCATATCAACAACCCGTTCCGCCACCGCCTCCTCAACAGGCACCATCAATGGTTGAGATGTATGCAATAGGGAATTATTCAGAATATTTAAAGGAGCCCTTATATTTCGCCATAAGAAGCGTTATGCTTCCAAGGCCTCTTCCCAATTTTCCCAAAAACAAAGGAGAAGGAGATCCGAATGCGCATATCAAAGCTTACGCTACAACCATTCGAGAATTACTCCAATGGGATGGGGTCGTTGCTAAAATATTCCCCAAAACGCTGGAAGGCATTGCCCTCGATTGGTATTACAGAATACCCGAGGCTTCCATACATTCATTCAAATAACTCGTGTCTGAGTTCATAAAAGCCTTCGACATGAACAAACTATTAAGGACAGGAATCAAGGAGTTCTTACACATCAAGCAAGAACATAACGAGTCTGTCGCCCATTTCATCCAAAGGTGGCGCACAGTCCTTTATTCCTCGGCAAGCGCTCCAAACATAGATCAGATGGAGCTATGTGATTTATTCCTTCATTCTCTTAGCAAAGAAGTGAAGGAAGAAGTCCAGAAGTTCCCACTAAGGACTTATGACGAAGTACTTGAGAGCACTCTACGAATAGACCAGGCAGTAATAGATAGTGGCCGTAAGACGTATGGAGAAAATGGGAGGTTAATCACCTCCACTCAAAATACTACAACTACCACAAATGTCAATCAAGGACCCAAAATCCTTAACAAAAATCGTGGGGTAACAACAGATGGGGTAACTGACCAGCCCAAGAGGGTAAATGTCGTTAATACTCTGTCACAAACAAACAACCAAAGAAACAACAATTTTACCCCGACGGTCAATACGGTGGATTTTAATAATCCACAACAACAACAACGGCAAAATCCCATGCAAGGGCCAAGCCAAAACTCGTTTGGTTACCAAAACCAAAGTCAAAACCAAAAACAACAATTCCAAAACTTTGGTCCTAATAGGCAACAGTTTGATCAGAATTTTAGGCCACAATACACACCAAACCAACAAAACGGGAATTATAATCCCAATTCTTATTGTGGTTTCCATAAAATTCGGGGTCATGACACTAGAACGTGTCATGACTACAACAAATTCATGCAACGCTTGCCAAATGAACAAAAACAATTTTTTATGGATATGTTCTTAGCAGATCCTACATCACCAACGGCAAATACCTTCGCAAGGGCAGTTTCCCCTCAGAATGCCCCTCTCAAGATCTTTAATGATCCACTCCCAAATCATGATAATGATGGGTTGAAACCAACTGGAACAAAGGCGCAATAACAGCAAACAACGATCACGAGGCCTCAACTTCGCTAAATCCGTTAGTCGCGCCACAACTAGGAAATCAGCCGCGACCTAAGGTAGTTGGATTAGTGGAGTTAGACTCTGAATTACCCGTTGAAGCAATTACGAGGACACGAGAGTATTTCTCTCAACCAAGTCCAAGCCATCTGCCGGAAGCAGATAACATCCAACAAACCGTAGCAAAACCTATGGGTGCTTACGATCTAATTAATGATCTAACAAAAACCTTCTCGCATATTTCATTCCTTGATTTACTAAAGAATTCCCCTGCTCACAGGGCTGCTCTTTTAGAGGCGTTAGATTTGGGTCATTTAATTAGTATCACTCCACCACCAGAAGCACAAGTAAATCATATAGACTTTTATGGTTATCCTCCGGGACAGGCGGATAGGGATGTCGAATTCATATTCGAGATAAGTAAAATGCCTACGGATGCCGAGATCGCACGCCAAGGCGATCCAGCCATACACTTGCAAGTACAGGTTTATAATAATTATGTAAAACGGGCAATGGTTGACAATGGAGCTACGGTTAACATAGTCCCTTTCTCTTTTCTCCAAAAATTGGGATATGGTGAAATAAACTGGTCCACTACTCGAAATACCTTGAGAGGCTACGATAGCCTTAAAGCCACATCGATAGGAACTATAATACTACCGGTCACTTTGGGACCTAAAACAATCCTGACTGAGTTTTATATTATAGATCGGGAAACTAACTATAATAGATCCTCGGCCGGCCGTGGATACATCGAATGAAGGCAATCCCTTCCACGCTATTTCAAGAAGTAAGATTCCTGCATCTGGGAAAGGTATTTGTAGCCAAAGGTGATCCAAAGCCATTTGACGTACACCTAGCTGATTTAAAGAAGAGACCAGGTGTACACTCAGAATTCGAACTTCCAACAAACCAACTTAATAAACCCACTGACTCAAATTCAAAAGAAAATTTGGTACCTACGATGGATCTTGAAACCATCAGCGTAGCCAAAACAACCCCAATTCCTGGTGGTAAAAATAAAGAAACTGTATCATTAGGGGACTACTGCAAAAATCGTTGAATTAATAGAACAAGATTTACCAATGTTCTTACCATTTGATTCGGTAGGTATAGGATATTCTTTAGGGGTTGGCTCTCTTCCAGCTGAATATCTTTGCATGGTCGAAGTAGAATGTGCAAATACAGTAGAATACACCTACATCTCTGCTCCCGGCTAAATATTGGACTCTCCATTTCGATGGAGCTAAATGCCGCTATGGAGCAGGGGTAGGTATAATTCTTACCTCGCCTGAGGAAAAGGTCTTCCCATTCTCTTTCAAGTTGAACTTTGAATGCACAAACAACGGTGCTGAGTACAAAGCTCTCCTCCTTGGCTTTACCTTAGCCAAAAGAATTGGTATTGATAACATCAAAGTCTTAGGAGACTCGCAATTAGTAAAAAACCAATTTTCTGAAATATATGAAACTAAACCCGAACATTTACAACTCTACAAAGACGTTGTGTTAGATTTAAGCAAAGCGTTTAATTTCATATCCATTGAAGCAATCCCACGAGAGAAAAATCTTCTCGCCGATTCAATAGCAACTTCGGCATCACGCTTCACTCCAAGCAATGAGCTAGAAGATACTCACTTCACAGTATCCATTCGTAACGAGCCATTGATAAAAACAATGACAAATCCTCTTTCAAGCGGAAATGAATCTACCGTTCTAGACCATGTTGGAAATGATGCGGCTACTTTGGATTACTTAAATGCCTATGCAGCATTACATCGCTCCTGTCAAACACTAGATTTATCTCTGATCTCGCATTCATCTTCCTACTTCGGAAATCCTGTAACGGATCTTCCCTCGCAAAGGGAATCTAGCATATACGCAATAGAAAATGGGGGATGATATAGATCTACCTCCAGCACCACCTGAGTTCGAAGAGGGTAACGCCTCTTTAATTGAAGAAACAATCGATGTCAACATTGGGACAGAAAATGAACCAAGGATATTGAAACTAGGTTCTTCATTAACCCCAGAAGAAGTAGAAATACATACTCGGGTTCTCAAAGAACATCAGAAGGCATTTGCATTTAATTACAAAGAGATGACAAGAGTCGCACCCCACAGTGCGGTGCACAACCTCGTCACTAGATCAGATGCGAAGCCAATTAAGCAAAAATCAAGACCCATGAAGCCCAAGGTAGCCCTTATGGTAAAAGAGGAGGTAATAAAACTCCTTCAGGTAGGATTCATCAAGCCAGTTGACTACTCCCAATGGGTATCAAACATCGTTCCCTGTTCTCAAGAAGAATGGAAAGATACGCAATTTGCATAGATTTTCGGGACATTAACAAAGCATGTCCTAAGGATGACTTCCCATTGCCATCTATCGATGTCATTGTTGATGCAATAGCTAGGTTTGAGCTCTTGTCTCTCATGGATGGATTCTCAGGATACAATCAAATCAGAATATCCGAGCAAGATCAAGCTAAAACCACCTTTATAACTTCCTTGGGGAACCTATTGCTACGCTGTTATGCCATTCGGTTCTCAAGAACGCCGGTGCCCCACGTACCAGCGGGCTATGACTTATATATTTCACGATTTAATTCATAAAATCGTGGAATCCTACGTAGATGACTTGTTGGCTAAAGCCAAGAAGCGTTGTGGCCATCCCGAAGTACTCCGTGTCATTCTTCTCACGTTTAATAGAATACGGAGTTATGCTAAATCTGGAAAAATGCGTCTTTGGTGTAACAGGAGGAAAGCTCCTAGGTTACATCATATCGTCACGAGGGATCGACGTTGATCCAACCAAAATTCGGCCGCTGTCCTTGAAATGGCCCCACCTTGGAGTGAATTTGGAATCAGATCATTTCTCGGGAAGCTGGGTGCAATCCGGAGATTCATCCCAAACTTAAGCTTCGCTATTCATTCCAATCAATAATTTACTCAAGAAAGACTATAACATTGATTGGACTGAAGACTGCAACGAAGCTTTCAACGCAATTAAACGCTTCTTACTGTCACCACCTACGCTAATGCCACCTAAGCTAGATCACCCATTAATTCTATACTCACGGGCTACTGATGTTTCACTAGCTTGCATGCTAGCCCAAGAAGACGATGACAAGAGAGAGCGTGTAATTTATTTCATTAGCCGAACATTGCTCGACTACGAAACGCGCTATACACAAGTAGAACGAGAATGCCTTGCCATAGTTTTCGCAACCAAACGCCTAAGACACTACATACTAAATCAGGGAGACAAGGGTCATGGTAAAAACTGACCACTTACGAACCTTCCTCACACAAGGGTCCCTGTCTAAAAAGGCGGGACGCTTTATAACCTTAATGGGAGAGTTCGAATTAACTTTTGTAAACCAAAAGTCAGTTAAAGGGAAAATCATCGCAGATTGGTTAGCTAATAACCCGCTAGATGGAGGTGACTTAGTAGACTTAGACTTTCCAAATGAATGCGTGTACTACGTCGAAACCCGACCTGCTATATCTGAGTGCCCTTGGTACACTGATATCATTAGTTATATCATGGACCATAGGTACCCAGAAGGAGCTACACCTCAACAAAGAAGGTGGTTATGCATTATCGTAGCTAAATACGTCATTATAGAGCAAGTGCTCTATCGGAAAGCATTCGATGGAATGCTCTTAAGGTGTGTTGACACAGAAGAATCCAAGAAGATTCTCCATGAATCTCACAGCGGTATATGTGGAGGCCACTTTGGCAGCCACGCCACCACTTGAAAAATACATCGAATGGACTATTTCTGGCCCACTCTAGAACATGACGCAATAGAGTTTGTACACAGGTGTTATAAATGTTAGGATTTCTCTCATGAGATCCACATGTTGGCACAAGCTTTGCAACCGATCGCTACTCCCGTGGCCCTTTTCTACATGGGGCCTGGACTTGATAGGGAAGTTCTCTCCCTCGTCCACAGACAGCCACAATTTTATAATCACGGCCACTGAATATTTCACTAAATGGGTAGAGGCCATGCCTCTTACAACTGTACCTAGTTTTGTAATCGCTAAGTTCATTTTGAACCAAATCATTTGCAGGTACGGTATCCCGCAAATTATTATCTCAGATAATGGAACTTATTTCAAGAATGAAGAAGTTTGTGAGCTATGCAACAAATTTAAAATCAGCCATCATACGGCTTCCTTGTACTATCCCCAAGCCAATGGGCAGGCTGAAGCAACGAACAAAACACTGAAAGCCATTCTCCTTAAGAACAGTGAAAGAAAACAAGCGGGATTGGCATTTGAAGTTATATCCGGCCTTGTGGGCCCATCGAACCTCAATAAGAACTCCGACAGGAGCAACTCCTTTCTCGCTAGTATTTGGGTCAGAAGCAGTTCTCCCACTCGAAGTTGAAATCCCCAGTCTCCGCATTTCGCTACAAGGGATTCTGGATGAGGACGCTTATAGAGAAGCACGTCTTTCTCAATTAGAAAGCCTGGATGAAGCTAGGTTAGATGTTGAACAACGACATAGAGTCTATGCCGACCGAATGTGCCAGCAGTATAACAAGAAAGTCTATAAACGTGACATATACGAAGGTGACCTAGTTCTGAGGTTAGACAGCCGGATCGACAAGAAGACCGGCGAAGGAAGGAAATTCCAGCCCAAATGGTTGGGCCCATACCGAGTCATGAAAGACTACGGGAATGGTGCTTATCTCTTATGCACGCTAGAAGGTGAGGATTTTGGTGAAACAGTCAATTCCCTCCACCTCAAACGTTTCTATGCATAAGCAGCAAGCGCTGCCTATATAACTATCTACATCGCATTTTCATATAAATTAGGATCATTTTGTCCACTTGTTCTTACACAAATTGTGATCAAGGAATCTATTCTCAAAGCAATTTACTTCAAACTCGTGATGTTTCTGGCATGAAGTTCTTTAATCATACTTCTCCGTCTTCGATATCATCAATCAATTCAGAATCTTTTATCTAATAAAATCAGACATGACGAAGTCCTAACGGTAACCATACCAAGCTCTGCAAGTTTGTTCTTGCTTTGGTTTCTTCTTAGGATAGGTGTCTTGCCTATGGTCTGTTCTAGAAGCTTCATGGTGTCACATCTATCCCATATGCACATCTCTTTGGAAATAAGAATATACTGACATCTTACTCAAACAAACAAGTCAAGAAGTGATTAAACAAAAAAATTTATTTTACGCATTTCCTTGCCCCACCAACCTTCGGTGATGAGCTTGCGTCTCTTACTAGTGAGGTAGGGTTGGGAAAGGATGGAAACTCGCCTATGCCTTGTCCATGGTGATAAACCCATGCTTCTTACAAGTAGCACGGGGAAAAGTGTAGGGGGTCCTCTAGACAAGGTAAATGTTAAAAGGTCATAAACAAACAATTCAAACTTTGAGTCAAAAATGAATGAATCAGATATTCAAAATTCCAAAAAGAGTTAAAAATCCTAAAAAACCCAGATTTTGTCTACTATGTGGCCATATACGGGTCTAAGTCTGGATAAACCGCAAGGTAAGTTACATCCAAAACTATGAAGTCATTCAGGTAGAGTAAGCTTGTAGTTTTCAATTTGGTTTCACCAAAGCTTCGTCTATCTTTCATCACTATCACTTCACCATATTTCATAACTTGCGCCCTTCTTGGCTCTTGGTGATGAGCTCTCGCATCTTACTAGTTGCGTGGAGTTAAGGGTGGGGTAAGTCAATCTGTTCATCATACTGGTTGTTCTCATCACTTTGCCAAAACAAATCATGAGGTATCCAAATTGCTAAACAAAAGTTAAGATTCAAGATCACAATATATATCTACAATATCATGTATCAGCATCATGAAACACAAAAAGAAATCAAACATTTGCATCATCTGTTTTCCATTACATACATTCTAGAAAGCATATAAAACATACATCGTAGTATACACGAAAAAGCTAGAAACAGAAAGGGAAGACACAAGTGACAAAGTTTTGATCCAAAATCGGCGCATATATATAAATAGTAAATATTTGTATACAATGCCATCATGCACTAGGCATGGTCAAAATGCTCAAAGAGCCCGTAATACACAAAAGAATCCATAATACAAAAAGTGCATAGGAGCCAAGTGGCATCTCAACCCCTACGCGATCCCGCTGAAGGTGCGCACCCTCGCCTAGGACTACGACTACGTTGGCGCTCTGAATGGACGGAAGGCTCAGGGTCTAGAAGGGCGGTCGTGGTCTCATCATGAGAACGGCTCCTCATAAGGTGCTCGGCTGTCCTATAGCCTGCCAACTCTGTACGGAGAGTAGACACCATCTTGGCCACATGCCAAACGGGAGCAAAGACGTCGGTATGCCTGCCGGTTGCTAAGGGCTCCCCGGCATCTACGGATAGCTCTGCATGGGTCTTATCCATAGGGATCATCAGAGAATCAGTACATACCCTACGGATTAGATCCCGCCACTCGTCAACAGTCTCTGCAAAACAAAGAAGAAAGACGAATTAGAAACTAGGCAAGAGGCTAAAATATACAAGATACAAATATAAGGAGGGATAGCAGTTAAAACAAGTCAAAAAAAAAAAAATTCAAACTAACACTGAAAGGGAGAAAGGATAACTTACTCGGGTCACCGGGCCTCCAAGATGGGTCATTAGGGCCAGCACCCGCTGCAGATGCCGCCGCCGACTGAGGAGCTACTCCTGTAGTTGGGTCAACATGACGCCCCGCAACGGACTCATCATCTCCACCATGGCCCCGGGAGAGTGGCTCCTCGGAAACCAGAGTCTCTCTCTCTGCGCTCTGCTCCACCCTCTCCACCTGCATGATATCCTGAGTATCATGCCACTCAGGATCACTCTCGTCCGTCTGCTCCTCCGACCCTCCCTCTGTGGACTCCTCAGAATCGAAGTCAATATCTATAGGGTCATCGCTACTATGAGTAGGACCCACGGTAATCCGAAGCAAAGGTGCCCGAGGCGCACCAGCTCTCCCTCTAGCCCGAACTATCCCCCTGGCTGCAATAGGAATGCCAGGGGTAACCACTGTCCAACCACGGCCTCTAGGCCCCCCTCTAGCCTCCCAAACTGATCTGTAAACTGGTGCTACTGGAGGAAGCATGCCCATATATGGGAGGCCAAACTGCTGAGGAACCCTACTGAAAGGATGTACCTCTACCCGTCCCACACGGTCAATAAGCTTCCCTGTAATGGAGCAGGAAACCAATGTCATGGCCTCCTCTCCCCATACATCGGCCATAAGCTGGTACGGTGTGGCCTCCATGTCTGCTATAGTGAGGGAGGCTACTAGCTGGTGAGGTGCTCTAAGCACCGACATATCTGACCATCTAGCCGCCCTCACAGCCCCAGGATCTGCCACCTCCACGCCTCTGCCATAAGGAATAAAATGCTCATACACCCAACTCATGACTAGAGTTGGGTGGCTCAACGACTGTCCCTGTAAACGGACCACCCTATATAAGTCGTGATAGGTGGTCCCCAAAATGTCTGCCCCCCAGGCGTATATCCGGCCATGCCCCTCTATCTATGCAATGATGGGGGCCCAACAGTATAACAAAGTGTCACCTCCCTTGTCCCCGATCAGTCTCGAGGCAAGGATCCCTATGATGGCCTGTCGAAATACGGGGATGGGCAAAGAAGGAATGGATCTAACTCTCACTCCCTTCTTCGGCCCCGTGGAAATAGCTGCATCTCCCATATATGTCACCCACTGTGTAATCTGTGCCCGTGAGCCTGCTGTCTCTAATGTGAGTCACCTCCCGATGATCGGGACCCCCAGAATGCGATAGACGTCCTCTAATGTAATGCTCCACTCACCACGGACCCCTGGCAATCGGAAAGTGTTCCGATCTGCATCCCAGTAGGAGAATAAGTCACAGAGTATGTGACTAGACGGAGCAACGTGAGGCACACGTGATATCCGCAATATGCCGGCCCTCTGCAATGTGTCCTCCTCATCTGCTGAGAGGGCATCCAATACCCCGGGTAGCCAGTCACACTCTCTCTCCCGGCTCCATCTAATATACTCCTCCTTCGCCTGCATACACCCAAAAAACACACAAAACAGAGTAATTTAATATCTAAATGATATCAAGAGAGTTATAAAAACATACATAAATGCTAAAAATACAAGTGTAAGTTTTCAAAAGAGGTCCTTTTGCATTCTGTGCAAAACCGCCGTCCTGGGCAGGGGGCGGTTTTGTAACCGCCACCTTGAAGGCGGCGGTCTCGTGATCGCCACCCTGGACAGGGTGGCAGTCATGTAACCGCCGCCCTGGCCAGGGCGGCGGTCGCGGTCTGAAAACCCGCGCGGGTTTTTAACCCCAAAAAGCCAAAAACTAGCAAAAAACGAACATTTTGGCTAAAAACAAAGCCTACCCAGTAGGCACCCCCCCTACACGGACCTTTTAAACCTAACATTTTCAAAAATGACCCCCCCATTACAACAAATTTAGCATTTCAAAATTGAAGAGGGAAAAGCACAAAATTGAAGAAAAACCAACCTGTGATCTCGCGGGGTGGCATTCCGCACGTGGAGGCATGATCACTATCTCGCTATGGACATTTTGACTCTACTCGCGTGAGAAACCGTTACCATGGCCCCACAGCTCAAAATCTATCAAATCGACTCACGCAAATGAATAGGAAAATGGGCCCACTTTTATATATATAGCGCTCTAATTCGTTTTGAATCCCCTTTTCACAGGTTCGGAGCGCCAACGGAGGTAAGTTTCTATCCTCGCACTAATGGTACGTCCTCTTCCCCTATTATTTTAGCGTTTATTTTCCAAGTTATTGTATCTATCTGCACTTGAGTTCCCCTTTCATTTTGCAGGTAGCGGGAATTTCGGATGGCGTCATTTCGACACACGGACGTATAAGGTATAACTTCTAACTTCCCATTTCGGGACGGCCATACTCGGACCCACCGTTTTATGCCTCTTCATGGCTAAAACGCTTCTCCGAGGGGGCAATATGTACGTACCCAAAATTGTAAGGTACTGTACTGCGGAACGGTGTAATAAATGCCCCAATGATGATACAGGTCTCTTTGCAAGGTGTTTGGGATCCAGAGAAGCTTTACAGATATGTGTTAACATCCCACATGCCCCGCTTAGCCCCCACGTGCTTTGTTTTCCCTTTTTTCCTCTTTTCTTGGATTTTTGGTCTTCAGTGACGAAACCGCCGCCCTGAGCAGGGCGGCGGTCCTTTACGCGTTTTTCTAGAACGTTCTTTTGACGGAACGCATGCAAAGTTCAACGCTTCACCAGCTTTTCTTGCCAACTTGAGCATTCATTTATGTTTTTGGTCCCCTGGAATAGTGTTTTTCCTTTCTTTATTGTTTAGGAGTTCAGTTTGGTTTTGATCTTTGGGTGTTTGAATTCCTATAAATGCATGGTTTGTGCACATGCAAATGGCCCCTCATTCTTGTTTAAAAACTCATCATTTTCAGTAGTTCAGTCTTCTAGTTTGCTTAAGTTTGATAGTTTAAATCGTTTACAGTATCTTTTATAGCATAAAAATTTGACACGAAGACAAAATATTCAGGGCCTATCTTAGAGAGAATCGAAAAGATCAACTGAGAATCTTTCTTCTCTAGTTGAAATTCCTTTAACAACAATGTAGTGTGGAAAAACTTCGAGAAAAAAGCTTGTAGGTTTTCAAAATCACTAGGATTTAACCCTATTAGTTCATTTTCCAGCTCATGCACTCTCATGTCATCTTGTTTTCCAAACATTTCATCCAATGTTCTCCACGTAGAATTATGTGTTTCAGACGACTCGATGTGGAAGAGCAAGTCAATAGAAATAGACATGCAGAGAAGACCTAAAGCTTGATCATTACAGTTTAACCACTTAGATTTTTTAGGATAGTCGTCTGGTTCAGTCTCACTTCCAATGATGATGTGATATAACCCTTTAACCCTTAGTTTCATAATCATTTTTATCTCCATTCGAAGAAGTTGAACGATGTAAACAAAGGAATTGAAATTGCATCCATAGTGAAGAGAGAGAGAAAGAAATGCAGAAAAGAAACACAACCACCCAGGACAATATAACAACCCCCTGCTTTCGGCACTTTATAGTTTAGTGTGTTGATTACAATCGGGTCCATGCGTACAGTTAGAAACACTTGGTAACTCGACTTGTAATCAGTGTAATAACGCGCAAGAGAGGAGACCACAACAGTGTTTCTTAGAGCGCAACAAAAAAAATAGGACACCGTAAACAAGCACAAAGAAATAAAACAAGGAAGGAGGTGAAAGCAAATCTTGGTTGTGAGAAAAAAATGTTTCACATCGCAAAGAGTACCCCCTTGTTGCAGATTGTGGCGGACGCACTCACTAGTCGCAAGCAATAATAAGGGTAAAATACAATTGTTTAGATGAACTCGGGATGAGTCCCGATGAGCTTCAAAACGTCAGAAAATCACTCGGAAGGTAAATAGGTGCTTAGAGTGTCACTGCACACTTGAGCGCACGATTAGTAAAAAAATCGACAATAACGTGCTAAAATTTTACCATTTGGAAACGTCCTATTTAGCTAATTTTAAAGCAAATAGGACTTTTTAAAAAATGATAAATTAACATTAAAGAAGGACGATTTTAAATTGGTTACCTAATTGTAAAGGAGAAATCATAATTAAATAACTAGATTTAATTAAATCTAAATAATTACAAAAAAATTAATTAAGATCTAATGAAAAATTAAATCCTAATTAATTAAAAAATTAATTAAGATCTAAAAAAAATCCAAATTAAAATTTTTAAAAAATAATAATTAAGATCTAATAAAAAATTAAATCCTAATGAAAATATGCTCCCTCTTTAGTTTTTGTTTTTTTTAAATTCCACCCTTTTTAAAAAAAAAACAAATATGAATATTTAAAACTTATGGTTTAAAAAATTCTTGCCTTATATATTTTAGAAACTTACTAAAAAAATACTTACGGTTTGAAAAAAAAAAGCACCCACTAAAAACAAATTAATGAAATTACCAAAAAACACTTCACCTTTTTGTTTTTTTTAAATGGCTCACCTTGAAATATGTGACCCCACTTTAAAAATTAAAAAAAAATCCACTTTTAATAGACTTACCAAAGCTTAAAAAACGTGTGTATTTTTGTTTGAGTGGCATAATTTTCTGGTTTTTTTTTAACAGTTGGAGGGAGGAGCCTGTTGGATTGGAGACTGTTGTGGAGGGGAAAAGAGCCGCAGGTGGATGGGCTCGGTAGGCCATTGGAAATGGCGTTCGAAGGAACTGCTAGAAGGATGGGTTGTGGGGGCAAGAAAGAAGCCAAGGGCGGTCAGGACAAGCAGAGAAGGGCACGCCAAAAACAAAACACAGCAAAATTTTATTTTCCAAAAAGCATATAACAAAAACGACCACCAAAAACACGAGATCACTTTTTTTTAGCACGAATTGAGGTTTGGTGAGCACGATTTGAAGAGGAGCCCAGTTATAGAGGAGAAAAATCCCAAATTTCAACCAAAGTTATGGGCTGAATCTCTGCCAAAAAAATAGCAAACACATAAAAGACAAAAAAAAATAGAGATCTAAAAAAATATGAGTTTAATAAATTTTTTAAAAAACTAGAAAATACTCTGTTTTAGCCGATTTGCTAGATTTAGCTACAGCTAGCTAAATGTAGCTGCAAAATCCTTGATAGCTTAGGAATACCTACACATGCACGAAGATCACAGAAAACCCAAAAAAATTTCCAAGAGCAAGAAGTTAAATACGTGACCAAGAAAAAAATAGAATATAGTGATTGAAAAATTGCATAAGGAGTTAAAAAAATGAAAAAACAAGAGTAATCACAACTCAAAAAATGAGTGCACGTTTACCTGATCTCAGCTCTGATACCATGAAAGATTTGACGGATCGTATTAGAAACGGTGCACCACGATCAAGTTGTACTCTAGTTGAATTGTAATGGCTCCAACATAATCACAAGAAGAATCAATCAATAATTGAACAATCTTGCATAATAGAACAAAGCTTGTTGTAACATCCCCATTTAAGATACTAGAGCAAGGGAAAAAAAAAAAAAAAAATTCATAACGTTCTCTGTTATGAATTATAAAATTCAAACACACGTTCAAGTTTTAATAATTGTTCTCTGCCCAAACAACACAGTTTGGAACACACAATTTCCTTTTAAAACTAATGTTCCCTGTTCGCATATTTACAATATGGAACACACATTCAATGCCATTCAATCTTATAACAGATTCTATATGCTACTGTAAATGACTCGAGGAACTACCGATCTTCCATTTTCATGGCTCAGAGTTTCATCGATCCTTCATTTCATGACTCGGCAACAACCGACCCTTCATGTTTGTTTATGCATAGTATATTATATATACCAGTTCTCTTAACCATTTCCGGTTATCGAAGTGATCCATTTAAGAAGCCTATCTGAATATTTGTTACTGATATTCATCTGACATCCTACATCTTAAATTAAGTGACAAGGACAACGCAACCAGCACTTGCGATACTTTGGCCAAAGATTTTCACATGCTTTGCATGATCATATTCCTGGATGTGATACACATCAATGGAATACGTCCTTCACTTCACTTCACCTGTTATCTAGAATGGTCTTTCCTGGTTCCTACCAGTCCTCTCGATTTAAGGTCAGATTTAAACTTCCAATTTCCAACTAGCAATATGAACGAATGTAGGAAGGCACTCCTGGTAACTAAAGATACGCAGACATGCGGTGCCGTTCCCCACGACTCCGTGTGTCTAGTTATCTTTAGTATCCCGGAGTCATCCCTTGTCCAGAACTTCACATTCAGCCTATGTATTCTTAATGTTTTAATTCGGGAGGGCATTGCAATATGTCAGCTATAACATTGTGTCGTCATGAAGACCCTGTCTTCATGAAGACACCTTGTTGTAGCTGGCATATGTCAATGTCCTACGGAATCCTCCCATCGAGAGTACACATCCTGCTCAAGTGATTTGGATATGATCTTAATATTTTAAAATCAACTTATAAAGATAACAGACAATCGCTCATATTGAAAATCAACTCACCTAACCTGTGCAGTTCCAATCCAATATACCGCAAACAATGAATATCCAAAATACCACAAACAATGAAATAACCAATTCGAGTTCTATCTCGATCAACGATTAGTTCCAAAAACAGCATTCTCCTTTTTGTTAATGAGATACAGAACTCAAAATATATATATATTCATATATCAATACCTCTGTCAAGGCAAACCCACATAGGGTATTAAATATATAGGCTTGGTGCAGTCGAGACAAACTCAAGCAATAACCCAAATTTCTATATTTTTCCATTTACTTGTACAGAAAACAAGCCGAGATAGTAATCGTGACAACAGTCTGAACAGGAAGGCCGAACAACATCCATAAAACACAAAGAAAATCATCCTATCCTCACAGCAACGAGGGAATGTAATCATATGCAAGTTCAGAAGAAAAACAGTTAACCTTTCCTACTTCCACGAATACCCAAAACGTTATTCGTTCATTTCTTATGCAAGAAGAAGGGAAAGCAATAAAATATTACCATTTCTTCCTTTAAATTGAGTTCAAAAGCTCAATAAAACCCATATGCTATTTCTAACAAAATCCAAAACATCAGAAGGAAAAGGATCTTATTTCCTTTTAAAGATTTCAGTATAGAAACAACATCAACAACTCGTACATCCTGTACAGTTTTCATCACTGAAATTCATATAGCAAAAGAACAATTGCACAGTAGTGAAAACAACCCACATAGTCTGCCAGTTCTTTATATAACACTTAAGCAGAGAAAAACTCATCTCAAATTCCCAAATACCATCAACAACCAATACAACAAGTTCATATTCCAACTCGATTCATGCAAAGACAAATCAAAGCATAACAACCAGAAACGAATTTACCTATCATTTCCAAAAATGACAACAAAATTTGACTGAATCCAAATCGTATCAACATGACAACAATCACATAAACCCAAAACCCAAGAGCAGGGTTGTTTTAATGAGACATTTAAACAAAGCAAGTATTTTTAAAGAGAAGGGCTTAACATGCCTGCAATTTCTTTTCCAAACTCGAAGAAAACTATGTTTGCCGGAGATATTTCCTTCCTCGGCGACAGCACGAGCTTTCCAACAATTCTTTTCCTCTTCAGGCTCAGCAACAGCCTCCAAATCTCCCAAGAACAGTGATAAATCCAAAGAAACTGGTTCGACTGAACCAAACAAAAAAAACCAAATGCAGAGCAACTTCACCAAATCCGAATCGACACAATGAACAATCAAATTTCCCTCATACACTTTCCAAGGCGAGCTGGTCATGAGGACCAAGAACATTTAATGCATTAAAGGCTCTGCCTTTTTCCAAATTTCCACGCCACTGCCAACTTGATTTGGCGATCTCTAAATTTCAAATTTCACATGCAAAACCAAATTTGGTTCCATCTCCAACTAGATACCTCCGCCACTTACCTGCCCCGCCAAACTGGCGCTGTCCATGTATGGACTCCCATTTAATGCCATTGAATACCCCTTCATCCTTATCCTCTCCCTCCAAGGGTCTGCGCATCCCCTTTAGGTTAGGATTAGTTTAGGATGTATGTTAGTTATTCAACCTAGGTCATAGTTTAGTTTTAGATTAATAGGACTTAGGTTTATTTCTCCTTTTTATTTTTTTATTTTTTTGTAATTTAAAAATCCACTTAGGATAGTAGTTTGGGATGTATGTTAGAACTTAGGATTAGCTTAGGATTTAATTCCTTCTAACCACTAACACTAACCAACCTTCACCCAGTCTTCTAACTGACACTCACGTCAATGTTGTGCAGGACGTTTCATCCTTTGTTTCACATGCCAAATCCACCCGTGTCCAGACGCTTCCTGTCTCACGAGGTCTTAAGTTCGACAGTATAAGGTTCAAGAATCAAACCTTTGTCGTTGGCATTTACGTGCCAACTACTCATACCTGTAATCAGGCGCTGCACATTTATATCATCCTCAGGTTCAGTTAAAGAGTAAATCGACACAGAAATCACAAGAAGACCACAGCATACTTTGGATCAATGAAATTGATTCAAGGTGTGTTGTCAATCAGCAAAGAGAGTTTATCAAGTATACGACAAATTGTCATCACATCACCAAACACACAAGCACAATAACTGTTGTCCTATGCAATAAATTATAGCATGCAAGAATCCAAGTTAGCAACACATTCTCTTAAGATCAGAATATATCTTAACATGTTTTCCTTCATTTCAGCAGTTATAATAATATGAAAAATATTCACCAAGATAACTTACAAAATCAGAGGGTTACACTTGCATATAGATAAAAGACAATAGAGTGTCTTGGCATGCTCATAAATGAATAGTAAGAGAGTACATATAGGGTGTTGAGTAACCCTACTGCATGACACACATGTAAACCCTAAACCTAAACCTAAACCTAACCCATGTGAGATGACCCTCCAATATGTGAGGAGGACACATAGGATAACTCACACCAACACTTAGTGACCGCTAAGCTCAAATACTCACTGAAAGGAATGGATAGGCGATCATTAGTCTAAAAAAAATATTATTTTTAAAATAACGATCGAATAAAAAATCATAGTAATAGATATTAGCAGTCACTAGGAATTTTCCTTTATATATTTTGATGAGAAATATGTGTGTAATGGAAATTTTTTACTCTCAAAGGATATGGAGGGATTTACCTGGTCGAGAAGAAAGATGTTCATTGAAAATATTTACAGGGTGCTCATACAACATCATAGTGTAGAGACATGTCGTCTTACATGTTTTTGGGGCAAGATGCATTGTCTATAATATCATTTTGTCCTAAAGGATGGATTTAAAGTTTAGTTATGTTTTTGTTTTCATAAATATATTTGCTCAAATTAGTAACTGCTAGACTCACACCTTTGCATATTTTTTTCGTTACACACATCGGTGCACATCAAATAAAATTCTTAACAACCACTAATCTCCATTGTTTATTGAAAGGAATGTCTTAGCAGCCACTAGGCTTAACAAATTCTTAATTTTCAAAATATAGATCAAAAAATAAATCATAGTAGTATAGCTTCGTGGTGATTAGGGGTTTTCCTTTACTTATTTCTATGAGAAATATTTGTGTCATATAAATTTCATGAAGGCTATGGATGGTTTTTTCTAGTCATGAAAAAATATGATTGATAAAAAAATTTATAGGGTACTCGTACAACATCATGATGTGGAGACATGTCGAATTAAATGTTGCTGAGAAAAAGTGGGATTTGGTATAATAGAATTGTATCTTATTGGTTGAAATTACAGTTCAGTTAGGATTTTGTGGTTTTCAACACTCATTTCTTATCTTAGCGACTGCTAGGGTTGGATGTATGCATATGTTCTTTATAATACACATCGGTTCGTATCAAAGAAAATGCTTAGTGACCTTTAAGATAAATTACTTATTGAAAGAAATGGCTTATTGGTAGCTAGTCTTAACAAATTTTTAGTTTCAAAATAGCTATCAGAAAACTAATCAAATGCACCTAATCCATTTTTTTTTATTATTGGCAAATAGTTTTTTGAAAGGGACTATACCCTTGTACAACATGACTCAAAATCCAGATATAGCCAGAGTAACATAACCAAAGAGGATCAGAATCCAGATAAGAACAATAAGCCCAACGGTAGAAAACAATCTGACCAGAGAAGCCTGCAACCAGCAAAACAACAGCTGAAAAACAGCTAAAAGAAAAACAACTAAACAACACCTAAACCACAGAACAGCTGCCCAACGGCTACGTAAAAGACCAACAGCCTGGATAAAAAAATAAGAGCTAGCAAAATCTCCGTTCAGCTACAAAGTAGCATCTTAATTACTACCATTTTCAATTCGAGAAGTTTTCTTCTTGTTACGAACCATAATCCATTCATCCGCAGATTTATGTAAAGGAATGAGATTTTCAGAATCCTTAATTGGCTGAAAAATATTCTCCTTATCCCCTGTGAACTTTCTTGTTTCAGTGATTCCGAAACACTGTGTCTCCTCCCCAGATGACTCTTTATTTGCATGGTTTTTAAGCTCGTTCAAAGGAGTTTCAGAGACTGGCTCCAGCATGTCTTCCTTCTCAGCAACAGGTATAGTCAGATGATCGAATCTCAAATGTTTCGGGAGGGAATTTTTCCACCAGTTAGCGTTCTCCTTTTTGTGTTTTATCATTTCACAATTAACAGCAGAATGTCCCAGAGAGAAGCAATTCCTACATCTAAAAGGTAGGCCCTCGAAGTCCAGAGGTTGAGTCCAAGTTCGATTTTGCACCTTTAGCTCAATATGAGCTGGAAGATCCTTAGAGGTATCAACCTCAACAAGAATTCTTACAAAGGTTGTATGTGTGAATTCAGAGGTTTGGGAGTCTATGTTAATGAAGTTGCCCAATGTATTGCCTATGGCTATCAGACATTTTTTATCCCAAAATTACAGGGGAAGGTGGGGTAATCTGATCCAAATCAATTTGCATGAGAAAGATTCAGTGAGAGGGTTGAAGGATGGGAACCAAGGTTTTAAAATAAGGTACTTTTTTTTGGCAGTGCCAAAGCTGATTAGAAATGATAACCTTATCATCTATGGATTCAAAAGCAACAATGAAGATACCTTTAGCACATGGGTAGAGATCTATCCTTCCTCCTAGAAGCGGGATCCAATACTTGGAGATCTATTCGTGTAGGACTGGTAAACTAGGCCAAAGTCTAGCAAATCTACAAATTAAGGCATGTTCTTGATAGAAAGACTCTGCTTCAAGGACTTCTTCTCCAAAGGTAATGCATGGATTTTTCTCAGCAGGCTTCATCGTAGTCTTTACAGTAGTCTTTGACTGTTTAGATAGTATATTGGCGAAGGAGGGACCATTGGATCTTCTGTTATGTGTATCCCTTCCACCTCCCTAGCTCAACACTTCAGGAAAGAGTGTAGGTATCGAATCAGATCCACCACTCTACCAAACCACATTTTCTCTGTTGAGGGGAGCAATAGGGATCCCATGCCGTGAGCTTGAACCAAAGCCGGTTTTTTCAAACCCTTGGGCCTGTGTCTTTATAGAAGGACCCCTGAATTCCTTGTTTCCATTCAGGTTTTTACCAGTATCCACGGATCTATCAGTGGAGACTACGCCACCGCCTTCCAATGATATTTCATTGACTCTTCCAGGAACAGGAGTATCTCTACCAAACGCTAGGTTGATCCATGAGAGTTCACGACTATCTGCAGAGCGTATTTTTTCCCCAATGTTGTTACCCATGTTAGGGTTTTCCTCAAACATGCGGCCAGGGTTGCGATTTAGGGTTTTCTTAACCATTTTATAGCGGCAGAGCAACGTTCGCGCAGCAGGATTAATATTAATATCCATATTAATATCACTACATTAATAGCACCTAATCCATATTAATATCACTACATTTTTTTAATTTTAACTTTGAAGAAATAATCTTATCTTGGGTGTCAACACACTACATGTTTCTTAATATCTAGATGGATATGCAGATTGTTTGATAGTTTGAGTGTAATATAGTGAAGTTACTTGACCTCATAAAATCATATCTAAATTTCCATTTCGCAGTAAATCAATTTATGTAAAGATGACCTAATTATAAAGGAATATTACAATTAAAGATAACTTTAAAGAAATAATGAAAACTAATCAAAGACACATATGTAATGTCTGAAGAGTGATTATAACCTTTTTGAAGACACAAAATCACGCACTTACTACTATTATTATACTATCAAGTATGTTGTTTTATATATCGATCTTGCATAAGAAAAGTACTCATTGATGACCCATTCCATAGTCCATTTGTTTTTCTTATTGGTCTTTATTCCTATTTTTATTGCAAATTTGTTACTTATACAAATAGTTCTTGTCAGGTCTTAAGGATCCCTGTTTGTCATTTCTCACTCATTTATCGTCACTGGTCTCTAGACAATAGTGCCCAAGGTTGAATGGTAGCACTAGGTGCCCCTATCCATCCTAGACACCCTTTTCCTCTTTGTATTTGGTTTTATTTTTGACATTTTAGGTTAGTCTTTTCTGCTTTCCCTCTCTCCCAAGGTTCTAGTCGGCATGTCGGGTCATTAGTGTTGAAATTCAAACAAGAGATCCATATATAAACACAACATACATACCATTATATGGGAGGACTATTCTTATCAAAGGCTATTTATCTACATAGATAAAGGGACTATATTTGAGGCATTACTCTACATACGCACTACATAAGAAGGGGAGTTCATTCTATTCCATCCACACATTTACAATTTTATCTAGCTATTTCACTCTATCATGGCGTCATTGGCACAAGGGAGACCAAGGAGCACTAATGAACAAAAAATCACACAGAACTACATTGGGTATGATATGTAGTGCAACACTAAGTTGTAATTCTACCATTGTGGCAGCTGAGGATAGTCCAACCCCTCATTTTGCATCTTTATTTTTTAGTATTTGATGTCTATTTGAGGTTTTTGCAAGTGCTTTCTTCATTACAAGTTTACAGGTACCTCAGTGATCCAAGTGCAACATACATGTGACAAAAGGAGAACAATTGTTAAACCATGTCATCCAGATTAGAACTAGGTTCTGATCTTTTTCACACATTCGGGCACCTAGAAACAAGACTATATCACCCAAGGGTGCCCCCATATCTCTCCAGGCACCCCAGTCTATCCAGTTCCATCTCTGCTACACTTTTTTGTGCTTCGTTGCGACAGTCTGTTATTTAAATTTCATCATACTACTTGGTCTCAGGTCACTGTGAGGTAAGAAAGATCAAGTTTAGTAACTTATCCTTCTCATTTCCTTTTATAGGAAAAATCAAATAAATTGTTTAGCATTCATATTTTATTGTATATAATTTATATCATAGATTTACATTTAGATTCATATTAAATAATCATATTTTTATTAAATAGTTTTGGTGAACCCATAGCTTAGAACTATTTTACCTAGGATCTACAAAACCCTAATGGCTAAGGATACCTCTTCACCTTCACAGCTAGTCATGCCTCAAGTGAGTTTCAATCCTACCTATGATGAGGAAACCATAGCTTAGCTTGCTACCCGATATAGTGATGTTACTCTTTTGGATGATACTCAACAAAAAAATTTAGCTAATGAATGTCATGTACCTACTAGATTTTATACTTCTAGTATTGACATCATTTATGATCCAATGAGCTTTACTCGTTGCACACCTTGTTATATAATTAGTTGTACCCTTCTTTCTAGAATTTATAGTGAAAACTTGGATGATAATATTATTAATTTCATGTTTATTCTTGATGATAATAAACATGTATCGGATGCTTCTCATGCTAGTCATGATGATACTATAGCTACATCTCATGCCTCTCTTATTTCTAAAAATGCTAGTGCTCCTCCTACTTCATTCTATGTTAAAGATACCCTTAAGGATATCCTTTTGTTTGAATCTTTATTTTATTTTGATGACACACTTAATAGTCATGATTCCACTTCTTTTCATACTGTTGAGTTTGAATCCCCCTCTACACTATCATCTTCTTATGAGGTTGTATCTAATAACATGCATGGTTCATCTCCTTATATTATTTTAGCTCCTCATATCACTTCATCTCCTTTTATTAGTTCATCTCCTCCTATCACTTCATCTCCTTCTATTAGTCCATCTCCACCTATCGTTTCATCTCCACATCCTACGTATGTTTCCGATGTTATTCTTACTACTTATAAAGATTTTCCATGTTCTTCTCCATCTATTACTTCTTCGGCACCAAGATCTAGTGTGCCCTTAGTATCGAAATCTTCTATGTCTCCTCATGGTATTCATAATGGAAAATTACAACCGTTTAACACGTTTTTTCCATCCTACGTTATTCATTCATAGTATATCTTGTCCCTCATACATATTTTTGGTCACTTACAGTCTCAGGTCCAATCTCTCACATTAACAATCAAGTTCTATTACGCTTCCATCGATAATAATTCATTTCATAGAAATTTTATTCCCAAAAATATTCACAACTCAGCATTACCTAAGGATTTTTTTATTCCTACATTTTCATGTTTTGATGGTACTGGAAACCCATACTTACATCTCAAGCATTAGCATATGGATATGGCTTCATATTCCAATGATCCATTATTACTTAAAGCCTTTATCCGTAGTCTCATTTCTTCATCAATTCATAGTCAACAACAGCCCTTGAGTCACGTATGATCATCTACCTAGCTTACATCAGGGAAAACCTAAACCTATCATTGATTACATTTTACAATGCAATGTTTACATGCACCAACTAGTATTCAGTCCTAATGACTTATAAAAGCAGTTTATTTATTGTCACATCTTGATTCCTCCCTTAAAACAATGGTTGCAATATGAAAAATGTGAATCATTCACACTTTTATGTTATAGGGTCATTGATTTAGAACAAGATCTCATTACTACACCTGTTATAAATCCTCCTCCTATTGTTAATATTGTTACAACATTTATTTCTTCTCCATTCCCATATGTTGAGAATCCTACATGGTCTCCATATCCTCCACCTCGCAAGCAAGTTTAGTCTACTCCATTACCTACACATCCTCCATCCTTCTCCGCGTCAGGATAAACCTCATACTTTTACACATATTTTGTGAGGTCCATTTAATTTTTCACATCATGCTAAATCTCATGATTTGATGCATGCCTTCCTTAAGAAGCATTTAATTTGATTACCTTCTAATCAGCACCATCTACCACATTGATTGCAACACCAGCATGATATACCTTATTATAAATGTCACCTTTTCAATGGCCATAGGGACAACGATTGTTATGCCCTCATGATGTCTTGCAATAATTAGAAGATAAGGGCATCATTTCCTTTGGATCTTACTCATGTGTGCGGTCTATTTCTCCACTCCATCATAGGTGTGCTATTACTCTAGTTTATTTAGCTCCTTTAGCTAATTCTAAGGTCATTGTTCATCCACCACCACAGTTTATTACTCATGCACGCTCTCTATCTCATCCATCCATCATTGCACTATCTCGTCCGTTGTGTCATGTTGTTACTACACATCTGATTTCATAACCCTCAGCATTTACATTTCCCACCACCACTTCTCCCATCATTGGCGTCGTTCCACATGACATTCAATTTGGCTCACACACTCATGTCTCTTTCATTCCACATACTTCCACCGCTTCATGTCGGTTTGGTCTTTGGTAGGTTATTTAATGACCTTACCCCCCAATGATGCAATCATGTTCTTATGGTCCTTACATGACTATTAATGGATCTATTCCAACAAAAAAATCTCTTCACGTGCTTTCTTGATTCATCTAGCACACATTATCAACTCATATCCTAATGACACACTCTTGCTTTACAGTTCATTCCTGACTGTTGAGGGTTTTTATATAAATGAACCTCATCATCCATACATTGGGGGACATCAATAATCTCCCCCTACCCCTTTTTATCCCCATCATACTAACAGATGTTTCACTACACTATTACGATCATCTTATTCACATTATTCATTTTTATTTTACCATTCATCACAATATTATTTATGCATATAATGCACTCTTTTATCTATCACACATCCTAATTAAACTACATACATTACCTATCATCTTATACACTACAACATCAAAACACATCGAATATAACAACAATCATCAACACATCATATATTAACATATGATTCCCAATCATCATCAATAAACATAAAATATAACAACATATGACAATGGTCCATATATATCTTCATCAAAATCATAGTTACAACAAACCCTATCGCTAAGGGGAAACTCCCCTACATCAATACATCACAATTTATCAAATCTTGTCATCACTATCACTATCTTCCAATGCAAGATATATCTAACTATAATCTTTGCCTCTCACCCTACATAGCTGATCAAGGCCCCTAGATCTCTCTATCTATCTACACAATAATTTATTCTCTGATGACTACTCCATAAATTGACTTTGTAACTCAACAAAATGAGAAAATAAATCATGTTCTAGAATACCACCACCCACTGCATCTCTATATTTTCATGTCTCTTTTCATTTTTCATCCCTCTCACTCAACATAATGGTACATTTCATTGCTACTATCGCAAATAGCTAAAATAAATGGGAATACCCACCCACAATATCTTCTACACACTCTAGCATGCCTCGACCCATGAGTATTTTAGTGACCTCACATTCCACGTCAATGTCCATATAGATGTGTCCACAATCAATGACCAATACACATCCCCTATAACCATAATAACAACATATTAGACAACAATGGCCATTACACAACTAAGAAATAAAGAATAAAACATAACTATACAAATACTCATGCTCAGGTATCATCCCCACTACACCACTAGGGTATTTTATTTCACTCAAATCCTCCTCCTAGTGGTAACTCCACCACATCTACTAAAAATTAAAAATACCCATCAATGTGAGACCCACCATGCATTGTATGCCTGTGTAGACCCCACATCATCTACATTTATAAACTTTATTACCGCATCTACCTCATCTAGACCTAGAGGTACTAGCTTCCCTACTATGGACCCTGGTCTCGCTTCAACCCTCCTCAGTGCTTTAATAGCTCTAACCCATACATATGGCTTTGGGGCATGTCTTTGGCCATGCCAAACTGTTATGAAACCAGCTAAACTTGAAATAAGTTTTCTACCCCTAGAAATTGATCCTCCAATCACATAGTATAACATACACATTGTATCTCTACTACATCTTCTAGTCATCCTCTGTAGTCTTTGTATGGCCTCCATATAATAACCTCTAGCCCAATGCGATCTAACATATCTCTATAGGTATTTGTGTCCATCCTCCTTCATCATACACAAACCCATCTACCTATAAATATATCTGATCTAGCCCACTCTCCTTGTGGCCCACCAACTATCCTAAATAATGTAATATGATCATAGGCCCATACATGCAACAATTTTGTAGCTCCAATGCCACCCCCATGCTCCTCTTGTGTAAATTTGTATAGATCTCTATACAGATGGTCCAACACACATCATGCCTAGGCATACCTAGTGATCTCCCCCTCTGTTTGGTGGTAGATATCATATGCTTATACCTCCACCCTCCACTGCCATTGATGATGATATCACCACGGTAATAAACTTCTGTAATCACAGAACCCCTTATCTCATAATAACATCTAGGCTAATATGGGCCTTGGTAGGAACCTGATTCCCCACAAAATACAACCTAGCAACCCACATTTGTCTCTATATATCATCCACTGCCATAATATCTACCCTCTCACCCACAATAGGTAGGTAGTCGTAGTATGCAATACATGTCCTCTAGTGTGACTATCACCTCCCCTCTAGGTAACCAAAAGGTGTTAGTATATACACACCACCTCTCACATAGAGTTGTAAGCATAGCCATATTATGGGGCACATCCCCCATCATCTCTATGTGTTATAAGATGGCATGATCTAGAAAATCCCACTCATCATCTGACAACCCTAATCTGAGCAATGTACTTAAATGACATCCACCACGAAACTCTCTCAAATGGATATCCTCTGTACACCACAAAATAACAACAAACACATCATTATAGCATCATACGTATATAAACATGCTCATCCACAACATCAAAACACATTAAATTTCACATTTACATCACTTTAGACCCAACTCACACTCTCTAAACATGGGTACCCATAAGTAGGACACCAGCACCCATGTCTGGGTGCTCTTGTCCCAAATTTCATTAGCGCCTTCACCACTCTTTTCCATGTCCAAAACACCGAGAAATCCAAAAACAAAAATTTCAAAAAAATCATTCAAAATGAATAATACCACCACATTTTTCAAAAATAAGCATGCTTACCAACTCTGTTTTCGTACGCGACACCACAGTTTTTGCCACTGTCTCGAATCGACTCGGTCGTACTACTCTAACTTGTGGCATCCTCACACACTCGTACAAAAGAAAAATGAGTTTATTATTCACTCTATACACTACTATTTATAGTAACTTTCCATTATTCATTTTACTATGGTCATTCATAACGTTCATTCTCTCAACTAATTCACATCGCACTATTTCATTCATATCTTGAGCATACCTACTCTTATTTTTGTCTCGTTTACATAATTCTCTTAAAAATTCCACCTACTACCATAACACACATATTTCACACACATTATATTCCTATTCACCATTGTTTAGACTCAATATACACTACCTTTTGTGATATCCATCACATACTCATCATTACATCATTACACATTTACTTTTGTCTCAGCTTTTGTTCTCATCATCACTCCTAATTTCACCAAAAGGGGGGAATACAATAAGGTTCATTCTATAATTCCCTTTACTCCATTACGCGATCAATCTATATTTCTAACATGCCATTATCGAACACTTTCTCATACACTACACAACATGTCACATCACTTTTTAGCGATTCCCCCTAATGACCTAAAATGGGGGAAACAATTGTAATATCTCTCCATGAGTAATCAAAAAATTAATCAATCATACATTAAAATTTTAATATTACAAATTTCAATCATATCAACCAATTGAAATGAACACATTGCATTTATCTTCCCATATGACCTAACTTGGGAGTTATACCACCACTTTCCTAGATGACCTAATATGGGAAGTTATTATATACTTTATGATTGCTTCCAAATGACTTAACATAGAATCCACCACACACACACATTGTGGTGACACCCATGGAGTGGGGGAAATGCGAAGTCATAGCCTTTCCTATACTACTCCTATATGGGTTATGACATTTGACCTAAAATTTTATCTGTGTCCGTCTACAGTAGCTAGATTGTTTGAGGATGTGGTTAAAGTTGGAGAGACACTAGAATTCTCTCCCTACCCCTTCCTCTTACAACAAGAAGCCTAAATACTTACTTTTTTGCACATACACACATAAAATTAGGCTAGGAATTGATCACTCCCTTCCCCATCACATCTCCATTAATGACATAATCATCTAATCTCTAGTCATTCACTTTCAACATCATCTATTTTGCTTAGTGTTTCTCATAATGGTCCCATGTCCCTCGTCACTCTGTATGGATCAACATGATGATCCATGGTTTGTCACACTATATGTGCTCACTCAACACATACTTCTACTACACTCTTCATGTACTTCAGTGACATGTGCTTCTCCAGACTTATCACGTATGCATTTCAATCTACTCTATGCTACTGATATTTAACTCACCAACATAAAGTGGGGGAAAATGTAGACACAAAATCACGCACTTACTACCATTATTATACCATCAATTATGTTCTTTTATATATCGATATTTTTTAATAAAATTACTCATTGATGACCCATTCCATAGTCCACCCGTTTGATTTTTTGGTCCTTATTGCTATTTTTATTACACATTTCTCACTCATACATAGTTTTGGTCAGGTATCAAGGATCCATGTCTGTCATTTCTCACTCATTTTTCTTCACTAGTCTCTAGACAATAGAGCCCAGGGTTGGAAGATGGCGTCAAGTGCCCATTTCCATCTTGGGTTCCCTTTTCCTCTTTATATTTGGTTTGATTTTTTACATTTGATGTCGGTATTTTAAGTTTCCCCTCTCATCTCCCATGGTACTAGCCAGTATGTTGGGTCATTAGTGTTGAATTTTGAACAAGAGATCCCTAAATAAACATAACATATATACCATTATATGGGTAGACTATTATTATCAATGGTTAGCTATCTACATAGAACAATGGATTGAATTTGGGCCATTACTCTACATACACATTACATAGGAAGAGGAGTTCATTCTATTCCATCCACACATTTACATTTTTATCTAGCTATTTCCCACTATCTTGGTGTCATTAGTGCGAGGGCAACCAAGGAAAACTATTACACAAATAAATACATTGGGTATGAGATGTAGTGCAGCACTCAATTGTAATTCCACCATTGTGGCGGATGAGGACAGTCTAAGCCCTCATTTTTCATCTTTATTTTTTATGATTTGATGTTTATTTGAGGGTTTTACAAGTGTTTTCTTCATTGCAGGTTTACAGGTACCTCAGTGATCCAAGTGTGACATACACATGATAAAAGGTGAATAAATGTGAAACCCTAACGACCATATCGGAACTAGGTTTTGACATTTTTGTAGACTACGTCATTTAGAAACAAGACCAGGGCACCCATGAGTGCCTCCATCCATCTCTAAGTGCCCCAGTCCAGGCAGTTCCATCATTGTTACATTTTTCTATGGTTCTTTGTGACAGTCTATTATTTTGTTTCATCATACTGCTCCTCCCTAAGTCACTGTGAGGTAAGCAAGATTAATTTTAGTACCTTATCATTATCATTTCATTTTATTGGTAAGATCAAATATTTTTTTTAGCATTCATATTTTATTGTATATCATTTATATCATAGTTGTACATTTAGATTCATATACAATAATCATATTTTTATTGATTCACCTTTATATCAACTAATTTTTTTAATAAGTAAATGCTATAAGCTTTAAAAAAAGTGCATTATTTGCTTAATTCTATATAATCGATTACATCCTTATACTTTTTACATCTATGTTTACAGGAAACAAAATAAACACATCCTCCACCCACTCAAGCTTCAGAGTCAAAAGAGATGTCTATGATTTCGATCAGCTCCACCACCGCAAACCCAACCTCAAACATCTCATGTGAATTTACTAGGGAGCTCAAACAAACCTCAAAAAAGAGCTGATAATACACCTCTGACACCAAGCCACACAGAATATCCCACCAGCATGGAGGTGTGGATAGTGTAGCAGACATGGATGATAAATCAAGAAAAGGTAGCCGAAGGGCACTGGGTTCCTTTTATTTATAAACATTAATCACTAATTCAACAGAGGACTTGAGAATTTCCACTCTCTTTCCTGATTCTATGAAAGTAGACCTATCCACCCAATCCACTTGATGAGCTAAGTTAGTTGATAAAAAGGACCACAAAGCAAGACAAGCATCTCCATACATACTTTTTATTTTGGGAGAATTCATTTTTGACCCATATTCACCACCTTACATTTATCAAGATTAATGATCAAAATGTGCTCAATAAACTTAGCATATATTTCTAAATTTACTCGAGCATGACCAGATAGCTGCATCTATTTCTCTTTCAAAATATTTTCAATGTTTTTCATAGATTGTTCAAAATCAACGAAAAATATTACACTTAGTCTATGCTTCGAAATACTAGAATAAAATCCCATTTCAAAATATAAACCAGAAAAAATAATGAGTGGAAGCATGAACGACTCCATTACCCAAAAAATATGAAGGAAAAATATGAAAATAGAAAGCTCATCCAACACATTAAAAACTCCCCCTACACTTGAGTACACGTGATAATAGAGCTTAATCGTTAAATGGAACAATGAGTGGCATTAATGATACAATCTAAACCAATATTTCACACTTGACCATTTCCAATCCAGCAAGGACATTATGATTAATATTAATTAATACCCTCATGGAAAATATGATTGATATTCCATAATTAAACCTACACAAATAACATTCAACACAAACACAACTAAAATAAAGAAATATGTAAATTCATCATTGTACATTGAAGTAACACTGATCTACATGTATCTATGATGTGGAAATTGAAGTACCAATTGTTATTTTTATTTCCAAACCAATCTCTTTTCCATAAATTTTCAAGTATTTTCAAAATCTATAAGTTTCTTTAATAGTAACAAATTGTTATAATGACTCTAGCATGCATATTTTTCTAATAACCCTTACATGCATAGCGTTCAAATAACATGCATAAATTACCTCATTTAAATAGTTTGTTTCCAAGAAATTGATGTAGCTGAGAGTTATTGTATACAGTTCACTTTCTATGTACCCAAATGTCACTCTTAGCCAATGCACCCTTGATATGGCTCATTTACGGATCTTTTCTTGAATTGGACAAACATTCATATGCTCCTTTTTATTTCCTTTTCTCGTCTTATGACCCATGACATTGAATCAATGTCATGGGTGGTGCTTCCTATATTTTATGCATGTGCGATCATTTTAACTACATTTTGGAACATTCTATACTCCCATGCAATGATCGTTGATTGATCAAAAATTATAATGGTAGATAAGGTAATAACTAGCCTAGTGGTCACTAATCTAAAATGTTCGTTATGTTGCATCAACACAATAAAGTAAATATAGATCTTAACTAATGTTAGGATTATAATATTGTGTTGGGATATGAAAATCTTAACCTTACAAGGTAAGCTTAAGTGGGGATTGATTATGGTTGTAATGACAAGGTGACTAGTTTTCTATGTTTTATTAAATGTTGAGTGAATAAAAAATGTGTAAAATACTATTAGTGAAGAAATATCCAAATAATTCATGCTCCTGCATAGTACTTCAAACCACTAGGGGAATCATCTTTCCACCATTGTTCCAAGAGAGCTTGATTATCAACAATTTTCCATTGTCATTGTATCTAGTATTGAATTCCAGTTAATAGTTGCCGATGAATCTTGTGTTGTTATTCCAAAAATGGACACGTGAAGATGGAATTATTTACACCTTTCAAATCCATTTTAGTTTCAAACATGTAATTGATGTCATATTCTGTAAACTCAATCATGGGTGGTGTGTTGTGGCATGGAATTGAGCATAGTAACTCCTCCAAAATAAGCAAGCCAGTGTTCTTCTTGGCCATGGCTATCACTTTATCCTTATGACAGGAGGACAAAAAAGAGGCTAGGTCAAACACCTAGATTTAATTATTCCTAATTCCCTCAATATATCATAAGTGTGGGGGTTTTATATGGCTCAAGTTGTACTATGACATGACAACACAAAACTCACCATGCCATTGTAGTTGTTGGCCATGGCTATCACTTTGGCCTTATGACAAGACGACCAAAAGGAAAAATTTTCAAACACCTAGCTATATTTGTTCCCAATTCCCTAAATATGACTCAGGGTTAAGAGGTGTGTAGTGGTTAGGGGTGAGATGTGGAACAGTACCACCAGACTCATCATGCCAATGATGTTCATGGTGATGGATATTACTTTGGCCTTGTGACAAGAGGACCAGAAGGAGGTTGGCTTAAACACCTAGCTATATTTTTTCCCAATTCCCTAAATCCATCTCAGACATGGGGGTTGTGTTATGTCTAGGGGTACATTGAGGTATTATACCATCATACTCAACATGCCAATGTTTTTTTTGGCCATGGGTATCACTTTGTCCTTGTAAAAGGAAGTATAGAAGGAGGTTGGTTCAAACACCTAGATATTTTTATTCCCAAATCCCTAAGTTCATCTCCTCCCCTATAATTTTTAACATTTTTTATCACAAACTATGAGATTTAAATAAGAAAGAAGATGCGGGGGAGTGAGGGTAAAAGGCAATAGGTTTTGAAATATACCTCATTTTTTATGTAGATCCCTTTGTGTACTACTTCCAATGGAAAATACATACTTTCTTTGGTTGTGACTTTCCCTTTCACCCACTTCCTTTACAATGTGATGTTGACATGGTGTGTAACCCACATAAACAAATATGAGAATGGGAAATGGAAACAAGATTATTCTAACTTCTGTAAATTCCCTTCCCAGTCAACATGGGATGCTTCCAACTTAAGTAGACTGACTTCCAATTTCCAACTTCTATTTTTTTTTTTAATGTTTTTATAAGTACCCACCAAACACGTTAATAGAGACGTCAAACATTTCATCTTTCAAGTTCCACTCTAGTCTTCCTTGTCCCTTCTTTGGCGATTAATCATAAATTATATTGATATGCAAGGTAATTACTATCCTAGCAGTCACTAAACTTTGTCCCTTATTCTCCTCAACACTCACCTAATTGGATGTAATATTTAATAATTTGGTGTGAAATAATGTTACAAGAGATATCCTAACAAGTGTCTACCAATGGAACGGATTGGGTCTTTCAATTCCATTTTATTATTAGAAAGAAATTTGATGTAATTTTCTATCAAATTGAGCATGTGGGGCACATTGTGGCATGGAATTAATCATAGTAGCACAACCAAACTCTGCATGTCAATGTTTTTTTTCACCACGGCTATCACTTTGACATGAGGAGCATAATGAGGCTGTGTCGAAGACCTAGCTATATTTGTTCCCAATTCCCTGAATCTGTCTCCTCCCCTACAATTTTGAATGTCTTTTCTCCCAACTATAAAGAAGATGTGCGGTAGTCAAGGAAGGGGGCAATGGATCCTAAAATTTACCTTATTTTTTATGCAGACCCCTTCTTACATTTCTTTCAATGGAAAATATTTGCTTTCTTTTTTCGTGAATCACCCTTTCACCCACTTTTTTGGTCTCGTATGTGACCCAAATAAACAAATGACATAACATGGTAACAGAAATTTCCCTAAGGATTCATGAAAGAAGTTTTATGTTGATCATCGGTGGTGATAAGAACTTTATTATAACCCAAATATCCATCTATGGCTAACTTTGGAATTATGACAATAAGACAAGAAGAAGGCTAGGTTGAACACTTACCTATATTTGTTCCCAATTCCCTAAATCCATCTCAAGCATGTGGGGTGCGATATGGATAGGGGGTACATTTTGGCATGACACCACCACACTCAGCATGCTAATGTTGTTTGTGGACATGGCTATCACTTTGGCCTTGTGATTGTAGGACTATATGAAGGATGGATCGAACACATACCTATATTTGTTCCCAATTCCCTAAATCTATCTCAAGTGTGTGGGGTGTGTTTTGGTTGTGAGGTGCATTATGGCATGGCACCACCAAACTTAGCACACCAATGTTGTTCGTGGCCATTTCCATCACTTTTAAAGGAGGAATAGACTGAAGCCAGGTCAAACATAGCTATTTTTGTTCACAATTCCCTAAATTTGTCTCATGCATGATGGGTGTGTTGTGGTTATGGAGTGCGCTATGTAATGTCACCACCAAACTCATCACGCCAATGTTTTTCATGGTCATGGATATCACTTTGTCCAAAGTTGTTTATGGTCATGGCTATCACTTTTTTCTACGTTTTATTAAATTTTGAGTGACTCGAAACTATCTGAAAGACTATTACTAGAGAGATCCAAATAATTCATGCTCCCACAGTACTTCAATCCACTGGGGAATCCTCTTTCCACCATCAATATAAGGAGCTTAATGCTCAAAAAAATTTCATCATTGTTGTGCCAACGCTGAATTACAAAAAAATTGTAAATGAAGCTTTTGCTATTATTCCCAAACCAAAATGTGAAGATCAAATCCTTTAGGTCTTTCATATCCGTTTTAGTTTCAGACAGACAATTGATGTCATCATTTGTAAACTCATTCATGGGTGGTGTATTATGGCATTGAATTAAGCATGGTAGCTTTGCGAGACTTAGCAAACCAATATTATTTGTGGCCATGGCTATCACTTTAGCCTTGTGACAGGAGGACCAAAAGGAGGCTAGGTCAGACACCTAGCTTTAATTGTTCCCAATTCCCTAAATCCATCACATACGTGGGGGTGCATTATGTCTTGGGGTACACTATGGCATGGCACCACCAAACTCACAATGCCAATGTTTTTTTGGTCCATGGATATAACTTTTTCCTTCTTACAGGAGTACCAAAAGGAAGCTTTCTCTAACACCTAGCTATATTTATTCCTAATTCCCTAAATTTGACTCAGGGGTGGGGTACACTATGGATGGGGGTGTGTTATGGCATGGAACCACCAAAATCAACAAGCCAATGTTATTTTTGGTCATGGCTATCACTTTGGCCAATGTTGTTCATGGTCATGGCTATTTCCAATTTCTAATTCCCACCCACTGTTAAATTAAATTAGAGGAGATAGAAATTATCGAATAGAGGAGAGGAAAATGTTAATCTTCTGATTTGCTTGACTTGGTTGAGATGGCAACTAGAAAATGGAGGAGAGGAAAGGAGAGGAAATTTAAATTATTTTCTCTCATTTATGTCAATTGATTCGGTTTTTCCCTTAATTATTTATATTGACTACCTCTATGATTCCTATTATTTGGTTGTATCTCGTTTTGGTCTCATATTTTTCATGTCCTACATGTTAAGATTTTTTGTCATCATCCTATTAGATATGTTTTAGGCTAAAGTTTTAAACTAGGTACATAACTATATTATCATACTGACATCCTCATCACAGATTTCTCACAATGTTTTTTATCTGCTCTCTTTTAGGTAGAATTTTTGGTTTACGCACATAAGTAGATTGTTGTATTATTATTTTTTCTTATCAATATTTTTTATTAACTATTTAAACTTATCTCGACGTATCTGAAACTTGGGAATATTAGATGAAATTTTAAGGGTTAAGATGATATTAAGGAAACCTATCATATGTTTCAGTGAGGTTTTGACATGAAGATTGTTGTTTTTCATGGTGATTGATGGTGGTGAGGGTATTGGATTCTAATCCAAGAAAACATATTTGATTGGGGACTTCAGTATGTAAATACCTAGAGGTTGTACCATTTATCCAATTGTCATGTTCTCCTACTTTTCGAAATTCTTTCATATGCTTGTGTTTGACACATCAGTTGTGTTATTGTGAGTTACATCTATCATCACAGAACCCATAGCATGATGAGATACACTTTGACTTCTTAGGCATGGGAAACTATTTGTTCTCCAAACTAATGGGTTCACTGGAGGTAAATGAGACTGGGAGGAGTGTAATATATACCTCTTGTTTAACCCTACAAAATATTTCCAATTTTAATCTGCTCTCTAGAATATGCCTCATTGATTTGGATTTTATAAGTACATCTCATTTATTTGGATTTCAAATTCTTTGAAAATGATATTCGAATCAAATTATTCAAGAACATCAAGGCCATGGTAGTTAGATATCAATTGAATTAAACCATGAATATCTATTCAACTTATACAAGTGTAAGAGAATGGGATAAAAGTGGGGGACTCGAGAAAAAAGACTTGAGAAAAACACTATTCCACCAATGGGGGGTGTGATGTGAATGTGGCTCATTCACAGTGTCCAACACTGGGGAAAAGGTGGTGGAAATTCTTGACTCACAAAGAATACAATTGTGCCACAATGTGTTTTTTGATTGATGTAAACCATACAATATTTTTCCAATGTATCTCTAAGGGCATGTTATTATGTTTATCACAAGCATTTTTTTGTATTGTGCTAAGAATTAATTCATTTTATTCCTAATGGAAATAAGTGAATCATTGTTTATATGGAGAATGGAATAATTTACAAGCATAAATTCTAATTTATTTCACAGTAATTGAATTTTTTATATACATATCTCCCAATGATGTTGTCACCTTTTAATGATAAATCTAAGATATAATTTATAATAATAATCTGTAGTAAAATTAAGGCCATCTACAATCTAAGAGAAGAAGACTTGAGTTATTTCAATGCTATGAATCAGATTAGAAAACTTAAATGTCTACTAAAAAAATTACTTCTACCACGTATCTTCAGCAATTTTCAAATCTAACCCAAACACATAATGACCAGCTGGCATGAGTTCAATATTCTTCTTCAATAATGTAACTATTATAATATCAAACAAAAAGGTCATATTTTTGAGATAATCATAACAAATACGAGCACTTAATTTTATTTTAAGTTGACCAAAAATCAAAATAATACCATTAGCATTTGAGGTCAATGCCAATATTAAGGATGCATATAATGACTCCACATTGAAATTATGAGTCTTTAAACATTGAAAGTGTGAGTCCTCACACTTTAAAAGTGTGAACCTCGCACTTTTAAATTGTGATCCTAAAAATTTCCTCACACTTTGGAAGTGCGAGGCTCACACATTGAACTTATTTTTGCAGGAATTTATTGTTAATTTTTATTTTTATTTTAATCTAACGAGATTATGCCTTATAATAGATATTGGTCGCTAACCTTACATCTAGGCTTACACTTTCAATGTGCAAGGAAGGTGTGGGCATCTCCTATTTAAATTGTGAGGCTTGTACTTTGAAATTGCTTTCGCATGAATTTATAATTAGTTTTTCATTTTTATTAATCCAATGGACTCATGCGTTATAATAGTTAGCGGTCGCTAACTTTACATACTCCTAACATAAAAATATTAAAAAAATGAAATTGGAATCCAATTATAGAAATATTGGAATCTAATAATAGCAAAATTGGGATCCAATAATAGTGATATTAGAATATAATAATAGCAAAATTGGGATCTAATAATAGCAATATTGGAATCTAATAATAGCAAAATTGGAATCCAATAATAGCTAATTTGGAACTTGAATAATTACAATAATGACAATATTGGAATTCAATATTGCTACTAATGAAATCCAATAATAGTAATAATGGAATCTAGCATAAAGATATGGAATCCAATATAAGAAACTTCTGAAACTTGTAATATTGGAGTCCAGATTCACTAGAATATGTCCATATTTACTGAAATAAGTGTTATAATTAGTTTTTCATTTTTATTAATCCAATGGGCTCATGTCTTATAATAGTTAGCGGTTGCTAACTTTACATACTCCTAACATAAAAAATATTAAAAAAATGAAATTGGAATCCAATTATAGAAATATTGGAATCTAATAATAGCAAAATTGGGATCCAATAATAGTGATATTAGAATCTAATAATAGCAAAATTGGGATCCAATAATAGTGATATTAGAATCTAATAATAGCAAAATTTGGATCTAATAATAGAAATATTGGAATCTAATAATAGCAAAATTGGAATCCAATAATAGCTAATTTGGAACTAAAATAAGTACAATAATGATAATATTGGAATTCAACATTGCTACTAATGAAATCCAATAATAGTAATAATGGAATCTAGTATAAAAATATGGAATCCAATATATGCAAAAATAGAGATAGATTTCTTCTGAAACTTGTAATACTGGAGTCCAAATTCACTAGAATATGTCCATATTTACTTAAATAAGTGTTATAAGCATTGAATTTCCATTAGTGATAAAATGATAATTAAATCAACCTTAAAATTTTACCTTGAAAATTCCAAACTTTACTTGTCAATTGTTGAAGATCATCATATTTTTTTATGGACTATGACCATCATAATGTCAAAGAAAGGTTAGTATCATTTAAACCATCATCATTATTTCTAATTACTGAAATAATAGATTTTAGCCATGTATAGATTTACTATTTTTGATAAATCATTATTTCTAGAAAGCAGATGAAACAAAGTCTCATTAACAAGTACTAGAACCAAATGGTACACCAATACATCAAAATCATCACACACAACAAGGAAAAGAAAACTTGTACAACCTAGCAAAGAAAAAATATGTTATTAATGTTAATTATCCTATAAAATGTTTGGCAACAAACGTTGCTACGTAGTTAAGCTTACAACTACACATAAGTATGTATATCCTTTTCATGGTATACGTACATACATTTAGCTTCAACTTCAGCTGAGTAAAAATTCTTATCTCCTTGCACTCTTATTCCACTTCACATACCATAACTTAATCTTGCCAAAAAAATGAAAGGAAAATACGGGATGTGATAGCTGATCAGATAAATATGATATTATTCAAGTAAGATCTACATAAATAAATACAAGAAAGAGTGAAATGTTTGAGATAAAGATGACTCGTCTTGTAATTGTAGGTATGGACTGATTCTGAGATGATGAATTTGAATAGGATGGAAAGGCATATTCTGAATTGTATAAGCTCTGTTATGGACTATCACATGGGAGCTAGTGTCTGTAGAACAACTTCAGTCTTTGTTCTTTCTATGTAGCTTCTTGTTCACTTTACGTAGTGTAAGGATTGTTGTACTTATTAGCTATCATGATTATACCTCTAACAGAAACCCTAGCTACCTACATAATACTCAAGGGCATATTAGATGAATAAAAATGAGTATATGTTTGAGTTAAACTGACCTTGGTAGTCACCCCCATTTTACTATCATTGAGCGTTGTACTACATTTTGGACTCAATATATTTCTATTTTGTGTGATTAGAAGAATGTCCCTTGAGCTAGGATTCCCTAGTTCCAATCACACATAGAATAATGGACTATAATTACTTTGTCCTAATGTAAATGTGTGGTATAGAATTCATAATAAACTCTCCTATGCAATGAAGTATGTAGTCTCAAAATGTAGTCCATAATGTAGTAGATCTAGAAAATATTATCTCCTTGTAATAGTATGTGCCTCTTGAATTTCTTTCCCCCTAATGAGGTTAAATAATACATGTCTATATATATGATTCCTTTATTTAAGTTTTATCATTAACAATTCAAAGTACGAATAAGGATGATAAAAAAAGATAAGAAATAAGTAACATCCAAAAAATTATAAAAAAGAGAGGAAATAAACACCTAAAGGGGGCAGTAACACCTTGGTGCTCCTATTCGTAATGAGTGGTTTTGTACATGATGCTAAAAAAGGTAAACATTGAAATCAAAGATGAGAAATATGTCAGCTAGTATGTAAAAATGTAAGTTGTAAATGAAAAACAATAAAAAATAACAATGAAAAAAAAATTATTGGTTCAGAAATATTTCTACTCCTTCAACTTGAATTAACTAAGGAAGAAAATAGAAATATACCGACCTCAAAATACGCGGGGTTTAGCAATACCCGTAGATGTTGATTGACAATGCTCGATACTACGCTCTGTGAAACATGTGTACAATATCCTTTCTTGTGATCAAAGACACTACACAAGATATGATTAATAATATGGATAAGCGAGCTACTTGGTAAAGGCTGATTTTAGGAATCCAAAAGGCTTCCTTGAAGGATGTCATCTTGTTGTTTAAACAATCAAGTGAATTTAAATGGATAAAAAATACATGCTAAATCGATACAAGATATAGATATGACAAATTATTAGCTTATACAAATTATGATAGAAGATAGATAAGATATGGATAAAAGACAGATACATTATGACTCAAACTCAATCTCGACAGGGAGGTCCTATTCATGTTCTAGCTCAAATGCAGCCCAAGTAAGTTCAACTTCAATGAGTATATAATCAAAGTATCCACACCAGTAGTCTTCTACTACTTAATAAAATTTGTGAGTGAACTCAAAGATGTTGTCTAATTATTCTAAAGGGACATAATGGATGGTGCACAAGGTCAGATTGTGTAAGATATCATACTGCTCCTAGTAAAAGGGGTGTCAGATTATTGGAAAGGAATAAATGTTGGTAATTTCATGAGAAGGGCCACCAATTTCCATCTAAAATCAATCCATGCTCAAGAATATGTTTGAATCAAATAGTTTAATATGATTGATAAAAGGTACTGAAATAAAACAGATAAAAATTGTAGGAAGGTAAAAGGGACAGGAATCACTGGCAATTATGGTAGTTTTGAATAATTTAATAAAATCAAATGTTTGATGATTTAAACTTGATCTTTCATATTAACATAATCTTAGAAATGATGTAGATAGATAAATAAATAGATAAATGTACCTAGAAAATGATGTGGGGGTGAGAAGTAGTCTCTGACCTTGATGAAAGATGATGCAGGAAGCTGGTGAAGCCTAAAATTGGACTGATGAGATGTTGATTTACAAGGACTCTTAAATGTCCTAAGAATGCTTGATGATTGTGAATAGTGATGCTTGTTAATAACTCAAGTGACATGATACTCAGTGGTGACCTACGGGAAGATATTGACTCAGAAGAAAAAACTAAGAATCGTGAATAAAATTTGAGGATTCTTGAGAGACGCTAAAAAATTGGTTTAAGTAATCATTGGTGATCACCTAAAACGTCAGCGATTTTGGGTTGTTTGATTTTATTGAGAAAAAATGGTTGAAACAGCTTCCAAATCAAGGCTATTTGGTGTGGATTTCAAGGTGTAATTTTTTAAGTTATTAGGGGACATGTTGTGTTTATTTTGGAGGGTGACAAAATAAGCAAGATATGATGAAAAAATAAGCTAGATATTACCTAGTTGGTTTTTAGAAATATTCATAGGTGATTAAGTAGGATTTATCAATTATGCGAAAGGATAATCATGAGATAAGTGTGATAATGATACGATATTGATTTTAATTAATTGAATAAGGATGGGTTTAGGATATGGGGTGTTGATTTAATTTAAATAAGGATATATTTAACTAACTGAACAAAGGTGAGAGATATGGTGTATGGCTTAGGATATGAAATATTGATGTATTTAAGTAATTGTTTGAATAAATATGAGGGGTGTAGATTTTCGGTGTCTACATTTTCCACTTTTTGTCTAGCATTTTAATGGAAAAGTGTTAGAAAAAAATGATGTTAATTTGTATGGGTGGTCTCACACTCAAAATGGAACAACTGCAACATAGTGCAAGCAACACCAATTTGACAGTTGTAATAGGATAGAAGTGTTATGTGTTTCGTTCAAAAATTTTCCTATGTCCCAGGGGTACCGAAATGGGATGTACTACCAAGGAATAAAATGATAGGGGAAATAAAGGGTTCATTACCTATAGATGTATGATCTGTGAAGGTAGGATAAATAGATTGGGAAGTCAAGTGATAGGGAGCCAAAGGGCATGCATCCCATAGTCATATGATGAATCCCAATGTTGATTTATTTTATCGCATATTTAATGTTTCAAGGACTAGGGTCCTTTAAAAGAAATGCTTTTATGGAAAAAAGTGATGATTTGATAAAAATGGGCATGGATGCCCAAAATGGGACGAATTGCTAGCAATTCAGTCAATCGCTAGCTATTCTGAAGAAATCATCAACGATTGCGGTAATCATCAGCAATTGGATCAAGGTGAAATATGGGGCTATAAATAGCCAAGGCCAATGTAATATGCTAATTTTAACTGAGTGAAATATGAGTATGGATAGTGATTTAAAGTGAAAAATGTGATTTTGAGCAAAAAAGTCAAGATTTGGACGCAATGGCTTCATCGAGTAGGCATTGCAAACCCACTATGGAAGATGTAGGTTGTTTTAACCTGTTTTGTGTTTATTTTATTTGATTGTTTAGTAATTTTTAGGATTTTTTGTCATTTTGGGGGCATACAGATGCCCTAATTTAGAAACGTAGGAATCATGAGTGATTCATGTAATCGCCAGCTATTGAAGTTAATCACCGGCGATTCACCTGTGACATAATCAATTTGTATTTGTTATTGATAAAATATGGTTTTTTAGGAAATATTTATAATGTTTTAGATGTTTTTTGTGTTTTTTTGGTGATGATGTTGTTGTTGATGTTTTAATGTAAATATGTTTTGATATGTTGTGGATGATATTAATGTTTGTTTATATGTTTTTGTATTTCATAGGTACATGTGCATCTAGCTATCCGCAATCATATTCCATTGATTTTAGATGAGGTGAGAGTTGATATGACAAATCATGACTAAGAGCATGTAGAGGCTATTGGTTTCGGTGGTATGAGGGATTACTGATGGATACATAGGTGCCAGAGTTTGTTATTGACCTTACTAGAGTGGTGGAATCCTTCCACTTGTACTTTTTGGCTGCCCACTAGGGAGATTACTATTAATTTGGAGGATTTTCATCACATCATGTGATTACCTATCCATGGAGAGGGCATTTATATTATTAGTGAGGCGAAGAGGCCAAATGTGATGACAAGATTGTATGGTAATAAGGCATAGCACGTGAGATATGTGTCAGGGGAATTTGAGTATTAAGCATTGTATGAGCATGGGAGGGATGGTTTTACCTGAATGACCATGACGATGATGGCCATCTCATGTTTCATTCTACCAGATTCAATGGGGTTGTTGTTGAGATGATGGAGCATAGAATATTTTTTGATTGGGGACCTACATTACTTACATAAACATTTAGAGAGTTATTGGTCTAGAAGGCCCACAAGAAATGTGGGATTGATGTTGGATTTATATTATAGAGTTGGGCATATGAGATTATTAATATTTCTCATCCATTTAGGCCTATCGTGGGCTATTGATGAGATTCATTCCAGTTTTATGATATGGTGGCATGCCAAGGGACAGGGGTAGAAGAAGAAGAGGACCGGTTTTTATAGGGATTTGTTAGCAGGGTTGTAGATGGGGGATGTGGTGTGGAGGCCATATTTATATTTTCATGATTGGCCTAGTTCTGAGCATGAGTTCATGGGCATACAACAAGATATATGGGTCTAGGAATGTAGGGTAGGAGAACATGAGTTGTTTCATTTTGATCATTTGAGGAGATAGTTTGGTCTTGTACAAGGTGTTCCCAAGGAGCCCATGTAGTATAGACGAGAGGATAGAGACACTGAGACTTCTAGGGCCATTTTAGTAAGGCCCATGATCATTTTTTATGAGTAGGGAGTTATGGAGCCTAATGATGATGGTGATATTGTGCCACTTGATGACACAAAGGTCACTCCAAAGTATAGTGCATGGTTGACCCAAGCACTTAGATATTTTGATAGGACTTGAGTTTTACATTCGAAGTTGAGTTTAAATGATAACAAAATGGGAATGCTACAAGGAGATATGAGAACAACACTAGCCCCTCCCCCTTTCTGGAACTTAGAACCATCAAAGAACAAGTTCATTTTGGCAGGTATAAATTCATATTCATCAGCATTGCTGATGGATTCATCTAGAAAGTATTCTTAAGGAAGTTGATTTTTAGGAAGGGGAACATCAACGAACTAGTCTGCATTATCATAGCCCTTAATATATATTTTTGATATAAACTCAAGGTAAAATTCAGTCATAATCATTAGCTATCGAGTTATACATTCACTATGATATGGTTTAGAATGCATGGTTTTGAGTGGATTGAATCTAGTGACGATATAAGATTTGTGATTGAGAAGATAATGAGGTAATTTAGAAGTGGAAAAGTATAAAGCATAACATATATTTTCAACTTTGGTGTAATGAGTTTCATATTTGTGGAGTTTGTAACATATATAGTATATGGATTTTTCACGGCCTTGGCTATCATGATGAGTGAGCATGGCTCGTAGAGAATGTTTTGAAGCAGATATGTATAAATATAATGGCTCTCCCTCATGAGGTGGAATAAACATGGGTAGTGATAAGAGGAATTTTTTAATTTATTCAAAGGCCTTCTAACAATCAGAATCCCATTGAAATTCTATGTCCTTGTGAAGAAGATGATGAAATGGTTGACAATGATCATAAATTTATGATATAAAATGTTAGATAGACTATAGTTTACCTTGAAGGCTACATAGTTGCTTAAGATTAGTTGGAGGAGGGATTTTAATGATGGATTTAACCTTTTTTGGGTCAACTTCAATACCTCGGATAGATATCATGAATCCTAAAAAATTTCCAGTGAGAACACCAACAACACACTTTACACGATTGAGATGAATACAATACTGGATGAGATGAATAAAGATGGATTCAAGGAGGAAAAGGTGATCTTTGCGTTGTTTGGATTTTCCTAAGAGATCATCAACATAGTCTTTGACTGTTTTGTGGATGAGGTCATGAAAAATGTAGGTCATGGCATGTTGGTAAGTAACTACTACATTTTTAAAACCAAATAGCATAACACGATAACAGAAAGTTCCCCAAGGAGTGATGAAAGAAGTTTTAAGTTGATCGTTGATGGCGATAATAATTTGATTATAACCCAAAAATCCATCCATAAGGGAGAGAATTTCGTGGCTAGTTGTTATGTCAACGAGTTGATCTATATTTGGAAGAGGGAAATAATATTTGGTACAAGCAAGATTAAGATCCCTAAAGTCTATGCAAATACGTAACTTACCCAAATATTTGGTTACAGGAATCATATTAGAGACCCATTGTGGATAATCAATGGGTATGATAAAGTTAGCATATATAAGACGTTGTAAATCTTCTTTAATAATAATATCTATACACGAATGTATTTTACGGAGTTTCTGCTTAACAGGCTTAACATTTGGATATGTGATGATGTTGTGTATGACAATATTAGGATCAAGACCAGGGATAGCATTGTATGACCAGGCAAAAATGTGACTATTTTTTAATAAAAAGGAGCTAAAATCCTCAAGTTCTTGAGGATTAAGTGATTGATCAATCTTAACTATATGGGAATCATGAGGAGTTCCTAGATTAATGTCGATAGTGGATTCATTTAGAATGGTCTATATGTATGGGGGAATTGATTTCTGAAGGCAATGATCCTCAGCTTCCATATGGGAAAGGATGTCTTGGTCATCATGACATTGAAGGATATCTATAGTGGGTAAATATTCTTCAATCACTTCTGGCTAGATGAGAGGGAGTTGTTTAGTGGTGTGGTTGGAGTGATAAATTAAAGGACCTAAGAAAATAGTATTGACTAAAAAAAACTAGGCGGGATGGATACAGTGTCGTTTATGTCCATAGGATCTTCAAATTTCATAGGTGATGACAAATCAAGTTCACTGATATGTATGGATATAATTGGTTTGAATGGGTCAGAGTCGAGTTTCTTGTAACCTAGACCATATTTCTTATAATTTTTAAGGGAGCGGTGGACAATTAAGTCATGTATTCCCTATTCATAATGGCCAAGGCCAAAAACCTTCCACACACAATGGTGAAGGTACATATAAATGATATCCAAATTAGCAAGGGATTTGAAATCTAGTGTGAAGGGCATGGCACGATGTGGATTGATAGAATGGGATAAAGGATGATCCAGTCCCCCATAGACAAGGTTTGTTTTTAGGTGTGTGGGACTGTAAGAGATAACATCCCCTACGTTAGGTTCATACATGGGTTACTTATCAGGATGACCATAAGTCTTAGGTGAGGGGATGTAGTTGAGAAAGAGGAGGTGGTACTCCCCCAGTGTAAGATGTTACACAACGTCACTAAGGGAAGAGTCATCTGGTAATTTGGAGATAGGTATGGATGTGTTGGTAGGTTCTTCATCAAATGATTTTGATGTGGATTTAGGTACAAGGATTTCATTTGGATGATACATCCTATAATAATCAGCATATGGATTTGGATCTCTAGGGACTGTGAATTTTTTACCCTCATTTCCATACTTGAGACACTAATGAATCATAGAAGGAACACACTACATAGTGTGTATCAAGGGGCATCCTAACAACATGTTATGTTGGAACTCTCCTGCTATAATGTAGAATACTTCATGTAAGGTCTTAATGTCAACTTTATGTGGTAGGATAATGGTACCTAATGTGGGTGTGATAGTGTCGTTGAAGGATCGTGTTAAAACTAGAGTTTGACTAATGACAGAAGGAGATAGTTTAAGTTTATTGAAATCAATGAATGATATAATGTTTATGTCTACACCCCCATCAATCATGACCCTTTTGATGAGCACATCATTGATTTTAGTGGTGATAAAAAGTGTTAAATCATGATCTTCATGCCTAAGCAAGGGAATCTCATATGGCTCAAATGATATGGTTGTGGATGCTTTATGGTCACCTACAAATTTTGTGAAATATAAAGGGTCATATTCCATTATGTTTATTGATTGGAGGGCTTCTACCATGGCTTGTTTATGAGAAGGTGATGTCTGCACCAATTCATAAAGTGACATTTTGATGGGGGCTTGAGGTAACTATTTAATAATGAGCTTTTGTATTGAGGTGGATGATAAGGGTGATGCGATGAGTATTGAAACCTTGGCTTTGGGTGAAGTTGTTTGAATAGATGCTTCAAGAGCTATAGAGATAGATACTTGAAGATTATCAAATGAAGTAGATAACTCTAGAAAAAATTTATCTTTCTTAGGTTCCGATGGATCTGTGTCGTAGTTCTATGATCGGGTAGTTATGTGCACAATGTCAACCTGGTGGGTAGATATTTTGGACATGGGAACTTTATATTTAGACAAAGTTAATGATGATGTTATATGTGGTTCAGAAGAAAGGAGAGCCATATTTTTTATTTTTTGAGTGATTAGATGAAAGACCTTATAATTATCTATGGTAAAAGGAATGATAACTAGATTGTACCAAGCCAAGAACATAGATGATAATCAAACACCATGATTAATAAGATAAAAATAAGTTGCCAGAATAACTTTACATAAACCTTTGCAACAAATGAGCAACAATATCATATATTATTATGGAACTCAATTAAATACAATGAGAATGGGCCCTGCTTATATAGGTAAGGAATAACAATCTAAAAACTAGTCAAGGTCATAGATCAAGCCATAATTCAAGGAAATAACTAGTTATCAAAGAACTAGTCAAGACCATAGATTTAGGAGAGAACTAGACATCAAGGATCTAGTCAATACCATAGATCAAGGAAATAACTATACCTAACAACTAGATAATATCTCCTAATATTTAAATAAGATAAAATAAATATCCACACACATAAGTGGGTGAGGATAAATACAATAAAGGTAAATAAAGTACCTAGGTGAACATGAGCTAAGGTAAATACCTAATCTAACACCCCCCCTCAAGTGAAGCTAGGGGCCAAAATAGAAGTGGCATGTCCACAGTATGAGTCCCAGAAACTAGGCCTGATGAGGTACTTATGTACAATAACTGGGAAAAATGGACAATGCAAGGTACCCAAAACCAGTAAAAACAAAGTAAAGAGAGTAAAAACCTGCTACAAGGCATCCTAAGAACCTTGGCTCAAAAAACTTGTACAATGCTGAAGAAGTTTGGTGTGCACTATGGTATGAATCCATTGCTCTATCACAAAACTAAAAAAAAACTGACACGGGGCTTCACCAGAATAGCTCCATATAAGGAGACTGTCAACAACGTGATGTAAAAAGTGCAAAAAAAAAACACCAAACATAATTCGATCAACTGCTGCAAATAGGTGTAGCTATGAAGCTAAATGATGATTTATATGCAAAATTTGAAATTGGGAACTCACCAACCTGAGTCGGCGGTGGCGTGAGGAAAGAAAAAGGAATGCATTCAATGCATTCAATATCATTGGTCTTAGCGACCAGCTCGCCTTGGAAAAAGAGGATAGAGGAAAAAGAAGTTTGTTTGTTGTTGTGTGCATTTGGGATTTTAGTTGCTCTGCATTTTGTTTCTCCATGGTTCTGTCGAACCTGCTGTTTTTTTGATTATTATCTCTGTTCTTGGAAAGAAGCAAAGGCTATTTTTGCCTGTGGAAGTTAGGGGACTGGTTGGAAAGCCTGGCCTGAGGACGTCGTGGAGAGAAAGAAACAACTCCAGTGGGCGCGGTTTTCTTCGAGCCACAAAAAAAATTAACAGGCATGTTAAGCCCTTCTCCTTAAACCGCTTGCTTTTGCTTAATAGTCTCATTAAAACAACCCTGCTCTTATGATGGGGGGTTTTGGTTATTTGATTTGGATTGTTATGTTATGATGAAGGTACTACCAGGAATAAATGATAGGGAAATAAATGGTTCATTACCTATAGATGTATGATCCTGTGAAGGTAAGGATAAATAGATTGGGAAGTCAAGTGATAGGGAGCCAAAGGGCATGGCATCCCATAGTCATATGATGAATCCCAATGTTGATTTTATTTTATCGCATATTTAATGTTTCAAGGACTAGGGTCCTTTAAAAGAAATGCTTTTATGGAAAAAAGTGATGATTTGATAAAAATGGGCATGGATGCCCAAAATGGGACGAATTGCTAGCAATTCAGTCAATCGCTAGCTATTCTGAAGAAATCATCAACGATTGCGGTAATCATCAGCAATTGGATCAAGGTGAAATATGGGGCTATAAATAGCCAAGGCCAATGTAATATGCTAATTTTAACTGAGTAAAATATGAGTATGGATAGTGATTTAAAGTGAAAAATGTGATTTTGAGCAAAAAAGTCAAGATTTGGACGCAATGGCTTCATCGAGTAGGCATTGCAAACCCACTATGGAAGATGTAGGTTGTTTTAACCTGTTTTGTGTTTATTTTATTTGATTGTTTAGTAATTTTTAGGATTTTTTGTCATTTTGGGGGCATACAGATGCCCTAATTTAGAAACGTAGGAATCATGAGTGATTCATGTAATCGCCAGCTATTGAAGTTAATCACCGGCGATTCACCTGTGACATAATCAATTTGTATTTGTTATTGATAAAATATGGTTTTTTAGGAAATATTTATAATGTTTTTAGATGTTTTTTGTGTTTTTTTGGTGATGGATGTTGTTGTTTGATGTTTTTAATGTAAATATGTTTTTGATATGTTGTGGATGATATTAATGTTTGTTTATATGTTTTTGTATTTCATAGGTACATGTGCATCTAGCTATCCGCAATCATATTCCATTGATTTTAGATGAGGTGAGAGTTGATATGACAAATCATGACTAAGAGCATGTAGAGGCTATTGGTTTCGGTGGTATGAGGGATTACTGATGGATACATAGGTGCCAGAGTTTGTTATTGACCTTACTAGAGTGGTGGAATCCTTCCACTTGTACTTTTTGGCTGCCCACTAGGGAGATTACTATTAATTTGGAGGATTTTCATCACATCATGTGATTACCTATCCATGGAGAGGGCATTTATATTATTAGTGAGGCGAAGAGGCCAAATGTGATGACAAGATTGTATGGTAATAAGGCATAGCACGTGAGATATGTGTCAGGGGAATTTGAGTATTAAGCATTGTATGAGCATGGGAGGGATGGTTTTACCTGAATGACCATGACGATGATGGCCATCTCATGTTTCATTCTACCAGATTCAATGGGGTTGTTGTTGAGATGATGGAGCATAGAATATTTTTTGATTGGGGGACCTACATTACTTGCATAAACATTTAGAGAGTTATTGGTCTAGAAGGCCCACAAGAAATGTGGGATTGATGTTGGATTTATATTATAGAGTTGGGCATATGAGATTATTAATATTTCTCATCCATTTAGGCCTATCGTGGGCTATTGATGAGATTCATTCCAGTTTTATGATATGGTGGCATGCCAAGGGACAGGGGTAGAAGAAGAAGAGGACCGGTTTTTATAGGGATTTGCTTAGCAGGGTTGTAGATGGGGGATGTGGTGTGGAGGCCATATTTATATTTTCATGATTGGCCTAGTTCTGAGCATGAGTTCATGGGCATACAACAAGATATATGGGTCTAGGAATGTAGGGTAGGAGAACATGAGTTGTTTCATTTTGATCATTTGAGGAGATAGTTTGGTCTTGTACAAGGTGTTCCCAAGGAGCCCATGTAGTATAGACGAGAGGATAGAGACACTGAGACTTCTAGGGCCATTTTAGTAAGGGCCCATGATCATTTTTTATGAGTAGGGAGTTATGGAGCCTAATGATGATGGTGATATTGTGCCACTTGATGACACAAAGGTCACTCCAAAGTATAGTGCATGGTTGACCCAAGCACTTAGATATTTTGATAGGACTTGAGTTTTACATTCGAAGTTGAGTTTAAATGATAACAAAATGGGAATGCTACAAGGAGATATGAGAACAACACTAGCCCCTCCCCCTTTCTGGAACTTAGAACCATCAAAGAACAAGTTCATTTTGGCAGGTATAAATTCATATTCATCAGCATTGCTGATGGATTCATCTAGAAAGTATTCTTAAGGAAGTTGATTTTTAGGAAGGGGAACATCAACGAACTAGTCTGCATTATCATAGCCCTTAATATATATTTTTGATATAAACTCAAGGTAAAATTCAGTCATAATCATTAGCTATCGAGTTATACATTCACTATGATATGGTTTAGAATGCATGGTTTTGAGTGGATTGAATCTAGTGACGATATAAGATTTGTGATTGAGAAGATAATGAGGTAATTTAGAAGTGGAAAAGTATAAAGCATAACATATATTTTCAACTTTGGTGTAATGAGTTTCATATTTGTGGAGTTTGTAACATATATAGTATATGGATTTTTCACGGCCTTGGCTATCATGATGAGTGAGCATGGCTCGTAGAGAATGTTTTGAAGCAGATATGTATAAATATAATGGCTCTCCCTCATGAGGTGGAATAAACATGGGTAGTGATAAGAGGAATTTTTTAATTTATTCAAAGGCCTTCTAACAATCAGAATCCCATTGAAATTCTATGTCCTTGTGAAGAAGATGATGAAATGGTTGACAATGATCATAAATTTATGATATAAAATGTTAGATAGACTATAGTTTACCTTGAAGGCTACATAGTTGCTTAAGATTAGTTGGAGGAGGGATTTTAATGATGGATTTAACCTTTTTTGGGTCAACTTCAATACCTCGGATAGATATCATTGAATCCTAAAAAATTTCCAGTGAGAACACCAACAACACACTTTACACGATTGAGATGAATACAATACTGGATGAGATGAATAAAGATGGATTCAAGGAGGAAAAGGTGATCTTTGCGTTGTTTGGATTTTCCTAAGAGATCATCAACATAGTCTTTGACTGTTTTGTGGATGAGGTCATGAAAAATGTAGGTCATGGCATGTTGGTAAGTAACTACTACATTTTTAAAACCAAATAGCATAACACGATAACAGAAAGTTCCCCAAGGAGTGATGAAAGAAGTTTTAAGTTGATCGTTGATGGCGATAATAATTTGATTATAACCCAAAAATCCATCCATAAGGGAGAGAATTTCGTGGCTAGTTGTTATGTCAACGAGTTGATCTATATTTGGAAGAGGGAAATAATATTTGGTACAAGCAAGATTAAGATCCCTAAAGTCTATGCAGATACATAACTTACCCAAATATTTGGTTATAGGAATCATATTAGAGACCCATTGTGGATAATCAATGGGTATGATAAAGTTAGCAGATATAAGACGTTGTAAATCTTCTTTAATAATAATATCTATACACGAATGTATTTTACGGAGTTTCTGCTTAACAGGCTTAACATTTGGATATGTGATGATGTTGTGTATGACAATATTAGGATCAAGACCAGGGATAGCATTGTATGACCAGGCAAAAATGTGACTATTTTTTAATAAAAAGGAGCTAAAATCCTCAAGTTCTTGAGGATTAAGTGATTGATCAATCTTAACTATATGGGAATCATGAGGAGTTCCTAGATTAATGTCGATAGTGGATTCATTTAGAATGGTCTATATGTATGGGGGAATTGATTTCTGAAGGCAATGATCCTCAGCTTCCATATGGGAAAGGATGTCTTGGTCATCATGACATTGAAGGATATCTATAGTGGGTAAATATTCTTCAATCACTTCTGGCTAGATGAGAGGGAGTTGTTTAGTGGTGTGGTTGGAGTGATAAATTAAAGGACCTAAGAAAATAGTATTGACTAAAAAAAAACTAGGCGGGATGGATACAGTGTCGTTTATGTCCATAGGATCTTCAAATTTCATAGGTGATGACAAATCAAGTTCACTGATATGTATGGATATAATTGGTTTGAATGGGTCAGAGTCGAGTTTCTTGTAACCTAGACCATATTTCTTATAATTTTTAAGGGAGCGGTGGACAATTAAGTCATGTATTCCCTATTCATAATGGCCAAGGCCAAAAACCTTCCACACACAATGGTGAAGGTACATATAAATGATATCCAAATTAGCAAGGGATTTGAAATCTAGTGTGAAGGGCATGGCACGATGTGGATTGATAGAATGGGATAAAGGATGATCCAGTCCCCCATAGACAAGGTTTGTTTTTAGGTGTGTGGGACTGTAAGAGATAACATCCCCTACGTTAGGTTCATACATGGGTTACTTATCAGGATGACCATAAGTCTTAGGTGAGGGGATGTAGTTGAGAAAGAGGAGGTGGTACTCCCCCAGTGTAAGATGTTACACAACGTCACTAAGGGAAGAGTCATCTGGTAATTTGGAGATAGGTATGGATGTGTTGGTAGGTTCTTCATCAAATGATTTTGATGTGGATTTAGGTACAAGGATTTCATTTGGATGATACATCCTATAATAATCAGCCATATGGATTTGGATCTCTGGGGACTGTGAATTTTTTACCCTCATTTCCATACTTGAGACACTAATGAATCATAGAAGGAACACACTACATAGTGTGTATCAAGGGGCATCCTAACAACATGTTATGTTGGAACTCTCCTGCTATAATGTAGAATACTTCATGTAAGGTCTTAATGTCAACTTTATGTGGTAGGATAATGGTACCTAATGTGGGTGTGATAGTGTCGTTGAAGGATCGTGTTAAAACTAGAGTTTGACTAATGACAGAAGGAGATAGTTTAAGTTTATTGAAATCAATGAATGATATAATGTTTATGTCTACACCCCCATCAATCATGACCCTTTTGATGAGCACATCATTGATTTTTAGTGGTGATAAAAAGTGTTAAATCATGATCTTCATGCCTAAGAAAGGGAATCTCATATGGCTCAAATGATATGGTTGTGGATGCTTTATGGTCACCTACAAATTTTGTGAAATATAAAGGGTCATATTCCATTATGTTTATTGATTGGAGGGCTTCTACCATGGCTTGTTTATGAGAAGGTGATGTCTGCACCAATTCATAAAGTGACATTTTGATGGGGGCTTGAGGTAACTATTTAATAATGAGCTTTTGTATTGAGGTGGATGATAAGGGTGATGCGATGAGTATTGAAACCTTGGCTTTGGGTGAAGTTGTTTGAATAGATGCTTCAAGAGCTATAGAGATAGATACTTGAAGATTATCAAATGAAGTAGATAACTCTAGAAAAAATTTATCTTTCTTAGGTTCCGATGGATCTGTGTCGTAGTTCTATGATCGGGTAGTTATGTGCACAATGTCAACCTGGTGGGTAGATATTTTGGACATGGGAACTTTATATTTAGACAAAGTTAATGATGATGTTATATGCGGTTCAGAAGAAAGGAGAGCCATATTTTTTATTTTTTGAGTGATTAGATGAAAGACCTTATAATTATCTATGGTAAAAGGAATGATAACTAGATTGTACCAAGCCAAGAACATAGATGATAATCAAACACCATGATTAATAAGATAAAAATAAGTTGCCAGAATAACTTTACATAAACCTTTGCAACAAATGAGCAACAATATCATATATTATTATGGAACTCAATTAAATACAATGAGAATGGGCCCTGCTTATATAGGTAAGGAATAACAATCTAAAAACTAGTCAAGGTCATAGATCAAGCCATAAATCAAGGAAATAACTAGTCATCAAAGAACTAGTCAAGACCATAGATTTAGGAGAGAACTAGACATCAAGGATCTAGTCAATACCATAGATCAAGGAAATAATTATACCTAACAACTAGATAATATCTCCTAATATTTAAATAAGATAAAATAAATATCCACACACATAAGTGGGTGAGGATAAATACAATAAAGGTAAATAAAGTACCTAGGTGAACATGATCTAAGGTAAATACCTAATCTAAACACCCCCCCCTCAAGTGAAGCTAGGGGCCAAAATAGAAGTGGCATCTCCATAGTATGAGTCCTAGAAACTAGGCCTGATGAGGTACTTATGTACAATAACTGGGAAAAAATGGACAATGCAAGGTACCCAAAACCAGTAAAAACAAAGTAAAGAGAGTAAAAACCTGCTACAAGGCATCCTAAGAACCTTGGCTCAAAAAACTTGTACAATGCTGAAGAAGTTTGGTGTGCACTATGGTATGAATCCATTGCTCTATCACAAAACTAAAAAAAAACTGACACGGGGCTTCACCAGAATAGCTCCATATAAGGAGACTGTCAACAACGTGATGTAAAAAGTGCAAAAAAAAAACACCAAACATAATTCGATCAACTGCTGCAAATAGGTGTGCCACGATCGAAGAACAATAACCAAAGCAACAAGGCAAGGACACAAAATCCAAAGTGTCACGATCCAAGAAAAGCCAAGGTAACAAGGCAAGGAAACAAAACCCGAAGAAGCAGGATCAACACCACACCATCCCATACTAATGAATGGGTGAAGTGACGCTACAAATTTGTATGAGATTTCCAAAAGCAACTACTCAAAAAATGACAAAATAACACTGGACTTCACCAGAATAGATCCCCCATAAGAGATATTGTCAACATGTCAAAAGGTTCAAAAATACAAATACAAAATCTCTAAACAAATAAGAGAAATACACTACAACCACTAAAGAAAAATTCTTAAAACAAGAAGCATTACAATGTAGAAGGTATAGAAAGTGGAGAAAGAGGACGAATGGTGGAGGAGCCATGCCTATAGATTCCTCTCAACAAATGCCTATGTCTCCACCACGAGTGATCAGATATACACCCCAAATCAACACGGATGGATGAAAAAGATGCCTATATATGACTTGGTGCAAAATGCACAATGAGTGCATGCAAAGGAAGATCAGAATGTGTGTTAGTTTGATCATGTCTAATAGCTGAAATCTCAGGTTTATCAATCCTGAGTGAAGGTGCAGAACTGATGTGTTGCTCATGATCCTCAGAAATATTTGAGTGAACAAAAATAGGATCTCTGTTAATGTGTGATCCCAATGAAGTATATGCTCGAAAACCAATTTCATGGTGAGACTTCCATTTAACATGTGGAATAGGGGAAATAATACCCTGTGAATGTCTTCCAATACTCTACTAGTGAAACCCATAGAACGAAGCATGCAAGAATTGAATGTAATGGTATGGTTCTCAAAATAGCCATGTATATGAGCAGAAGTAGGATACACAACATGTGTTATTTTAATAGGCACATATGTGGAAGAGCATGTAGTAACAAGCCTCATACGATTAGGAGCATCAAGAGCAATAACAGGCTCAAAGACTGGTAGATCAATGTCAGTGGGTACAAGAGAAAAAACTGCAAGTGGACTAGGAGCATCAATATGGCTGTCCAAAATATGATGTCGATGTTGTATGCTAGCAATTTTTCACTACAAGGAGTGTATTAGTGTATCCTTATCGTGAAGGAGTGATTGTAGAAGAATTTTTTGCTTCTTGAGTGATCTATTTTCTTCCACAAATTTCACAATATCCTCTTGAAGTTCACACACTTCAAATAAAATCATATCATTCTTAGAATCCATGATAGATACAATAATTCAACTCCCAAAAGTTTAGGATGTCAGGCTCAACCAAAATTGCATCCACAATTGATTACAACAATCCTCCATAATTGTCACTTTATAATGAGTGTGTGTTACAATATGGCACTTTATCATTCTACTTCATTTCTCAAAATAAATATTTCCAATGGAAGGAGCATGTAAAAATAATTACTTTTACAATAAACGGTACTCAAAACAGAGTTACCGATCAAAAGATACAAGCTTTTCAATATTATACTTTGTTATTTATTTTAGTTACCACTAAAACAAAATAAAATTCTCTTTCCTTCACCACACAAAAAAAATGCAAGGGTGCTGGAGTTAAGCACCTACTAATAGGAATCACAAGATTTAATCTGTCATATGACCATACCATATGACCAAGGGCTAAGGATTTCAATGGGTGGGTCGTAGATCAAGCCATAAATCAAGGAAATAATTAGTCATAAAATAACTAGTCAAGACCATAGATTTAGGAGACAACTAGACATCAAGGATCTATTTAATACCATAGATCAAGGAAATAACTATACATAATAACTAGATAATATCTCCTAATATTTAAATAAGATAAAATAAATATCCACACACATAAGTGGGTGAGGATAAATATAATAAAGGTAAATAAAGTACCTAGGTGAACATGAGCTAAGATAAATACCTAATCTAGCATATGGAATGACCTCGTGTCCTATGATAATCATAGGAGACATTGAATTCATACCAAGCAGGTTTCCATCTTCAAGGGTCAGATCGTTTGGGAGGTGGTAATGTTATGGTAATTGCATAATGCCCCTAGGTATAGATGTGCATGGTAATGAATTTTTGAGTATTTTATCCTCCGGAGGAAGTAAAACTTTCATTGTGAGTTGTTGGGTTATTTGTTACTGGGGATTCTTAGATGGTGTGACGGATAAAGGGCAAGGGCCTAGTGTGGAGGCTTGGTAAGTAGGCCTTGGTCTTGACATGACAGGGTGATTACTAGGAGTGGAAATGACCTTTCTCAGAGGATGTGGAAGAAAATTTTGAGGACCATGAAAATGATATTGTTTCGGGAATGTATAGTAAAAGATTTTTAAAACTTGAACAAAACCTTTTATATGAGCTCCTTTTTTGGTTTTTGATGAACTAGGTGTGGATGTTGAAGTATATTTTGATGAATAAAGAGGAGTTCGAATGGTGTGGTTAATAGGATTTATATACTTTGTAAATTTTTGATTGATTGGTGTAGAGATAATTGGTTTTGTAGATGGGGAGCGAATACAGTTCATGGTTTCCTTAGGTGGAGGTGTTTGTGTCATAAATGTTTCAAGAGGTATCATAGTTATATTTTCAAATTGAGGTATAGACATAGGTGTGGTTATGCTAGAATATGTGATTGGTGTGGAATTGGATTCAATAATAACATGTGACAAGGATGGGAGAATGATTTCAGTGGTATCTTTAAAGGATGATAACTTAGTGGATGTCAATGTAGGCTCAATAGATGTTAATGTTGGTTTTGTAGATGTTGATGTAGATTCATTAGATGTTGGTGTGGAATTATAAATGGGTAATTTTTTAGTGATGGTGTTGATAGTATGGTGAGCGTGAATGGAATTTTTTTTTGGTTGATCGGTAGATGGGGGTGATTAGGAAAGGGTTGTATGAATATGTCAAGATTTTGATTTTGGGTTGCATTTGGATTATCTAAGTTGAGTTCACCTTTGTCAATCAAATCTTGAAGGAAATTATGGAACATTCGACACATTTCAATGTTGTTTCCTTTCACCATATAGTATTTACAATAATCATTATCTTGATACCAAGAGTTTTTGGATACAGATGTATCGATAGGTTGGATGGGTGGAATGGATATCATGTTTGTAGTGATTAACTTGTCAAAAACTGCACTATAAGTTTCTCCTAAGGGTGTATAATTACGTTATTGATGGGAATGCTCAGTAGTAGAATTTTCCTTAGGATTGGATTTGACTTCTACGGTATTAGATGATGATTTGGATTTTTCAAGACTAGAAGATGATTTAGATGGGAATTCAGTTCGTGGTTTGTTAGGATGAAGTTTGACTCTAAATTCTTCTATAACTTGTAATTCCAACTTACTCTCCATAGTGAAGGCTTCATTAAATGTATGAAAAGATTGGATTTTAAGTATTTTTCAAATGTGTTTGGTACATGAGTGACAGAAAATCAATCAATTCAGTTTGTGGTAATGGGAAAGAAATTTGATTAATTGTCCCCCTCCAGTGGGAAAAAAAGTCAGAAATAGACTCATCCTCAAAAATTTTGATGGTGTATAAGTCATTAGTAGTGATTTTAAGGGATATTTTTATGGAGAAGTGTTCTAGGAAAAAAAAAATGAATTGTGCAACTGAGAAAAGGGAGTACTAAGGGATGTTATTATACCATTCCAAGGCAAGACCGGAGAGGGACATGGGGGAAGTCCTCAGCATGAGATCTTAGTCATGGGCTATTACATAATAGGTGTGACGAAAATCACAGATGTGTTGTTAGGGATCTTCCTTGTTATAAAAGTTGATAAACTTTGGAAGTTCCCAATGGGGTGGATATACTTTATATGGCACCGAGGGGTGAATGGGATCATTGAAAATTTGGTTATAAGAGAGCACATTCTTGGGTCCTGATGAGGTAGCTTCAAGATTAGATATGTAGTTCATGTGGGATTGAATAGGATCGGGTTGTGATGGTTGTTGCGAGGATGAGCCAGGTTGAAATGATAACTGACTAGGTTGTATGTATGTCTGATACTGACGAGGCATGTTTTGTTGAGGAATGTTCTACTGGTAGGGAATGTTTTGTTGAGGAATGTTTTGTTGAGGAATATTCTATTCATAAATAATGTTTGTTTGAGGAATATTTTGTTGATATGGGATGTTGGTAGGGATATTTTTTTGATATGGAATGTTTTATTGAAATGAAAATCTTTGATGAGGAATATTTTTTTGGTATGGAATGTTTTTTTTTAGGTATGATGTTTGTAGGGATGTTATAATTAGGTTAGGATACTAACAATTGTGATGGTTGAATGTACTGCTAAGGATGTGGGATAGATGTGGTGGTAAAATGTTGTGAATAAGGAGGTGGTTGCTAAAAATATATTACAGATCCAACGGAAGATGGTGCTTGTTCTAGGATGTCCTAAATAGGAATAGATTGTGGTATGGAAATTAATGGTTGTGATGGTTGTGGTATATTTTGTGAGACAAGAGATACAGAGGATTGGACTCAAACAGAATGAGTAGTGGTGATAGCACTAGTACTGATTAAGGGAATGGATGTAAGAATAGTCATGGTAATTTTTTGAACAGGAGTGATAACTGGTTGGGAATGTCGTGGCTGAGATACAGTAATATAAGTGACAATAGAACTTACTAGAGATGTCTGAATGGTCAAATATGTTGGAGGCATTGGTATTGTGTTGGGGAAGTGTGGAACCAATAGAAGGCTCGAGTGAAGATGTGGGTTTTTGAAAAGATGTGTCTTGAGAAGAGATCATATGGATACTAAAAACAGGTATGGAAGACACAACACTAGATGTTTCATTTTGACTTATATGAATGGAGGACTCAATATTTGATGTTTTGGATTGACTAATAGGAATGGAAGACTCAAAATTTGATGTTTTGGATTGACTTATGGGATGATATGAATGTATTTTTTGGATAATAGGTTTTTGATTTGAATCAATAAGATGTGCAATACTAGATGAAGGATCAAGAATTTGTGGTTCAAATAAAAATGGTTAGAATTAGACACCCCTAGCTATAAGATAAGTGTTAAAGGAAATAGGATTTGAATCTAAAATATCTTCAAAAATAGGGTCTCCTCTATCAAATAAATGAGGTTTAGATGATTTTGATTGAGAGCTGGGAGAATATGGTTATTCAGTTTCTTTTTTATCACATTTGTGCAAGATTTGACTACGAAATTGGAGTGTAAAATCTAAGAGATGTTGTCACATTTCTTCATTATATTGTTCCTCTATTTCATTCCAAACTTTTTTATGTTTAGACAAAGGAGTAGATGTGATTGGTTGATAGAATGGATTATGTTATTGTAATGGTGTAGAGAATGTTAAAGGTAATGGGGTAGATAATGGGATATTTTGTTGTAATGGTGTAAATAATGATGTAGACATGTTTTCTGAAGTTTTATTACAAGCTTTTTGTCTAGTAAGCACCATATTAGACAAACACACAAGCACCTACAAATTAAAAATAACTTTGTGGGTTGATTACAAACAGCAGAAAAAACAAGAAAATTAAATTTTTAAATTATCTTGATTTAATTAAGAAAAGTGAAATGTGAAAAATGGTTGATGGGTCCTAGGAAATGCTAGTCTATTTCTAATTTCAAGAATGTTTATGGCTAGCATCCTCCATATACCTAAAGGTACGTGAGGCTCAAATATATGGTGTTTCCATTATGGGGCTTGGTATTGGGGCCTACCCCCTCACTTCATGGTCCCATAGTGATAAGGAAGTTGGGTGCTTAGCTAATATATTGATAGACATTTGTTTATACTTGGACAGAACACCGAGTCAGTTTCCCTATTGGGTGATGAAATTTGAATAGTTATCACCTGGGTGGGTATTTTTTAAATGTGTTTTTTATGTTTTAATTGATTTGGTTGTGTGTGGGGAAAAATAAAGTGAATGTAACTGATTAATTTTCCCTAATTAAAACTATCTAAACAAGAAGGATGCAATGGTTCACTTTAAGACCCAAAACGAAATGTTATTTTTGATAAGAAAAACCATAAAATAATTCAATACTGAAAGATAAAGAAGTTTTTAGGAATCATTGTGATAAACACTTCCTTTTAAAAAATGCTTTTAATCAATAAGAAATTCAATAATCCGGCAAGCAAAATCTCTAGAAACAGTAACCTGCAAAATAGGTTAGCAAAAACAGAGAAGAAAGGACAAAGAAAATAGAAATTATAAGGATTACTATAAATTAATAAAAAAATATTCAAAGGAATCGTTAGTGATTACAATAATCATTGGAAATTTCTCAAATTGCTAATGATTACGAAACATAAAACTATATGTGGTAATTATGATGTTTTCGATGAATGAAAGACTTTTCTATTTTTATTTTAAACAATAAATCTATAGAAATATACAAATCTTAAGACGTAAGCTAACAAAAAGTGGAAAAACAATAGAAAATAGAAACCATAAGGAAAATTGTAAGGTGATTAAAATTATTTAGAAAAATCATGGGTGATTGACTGAATCACTAGTGATTCATGAGACTAACTAAATTGCTAACAATTACTAAGAAGAGAACTAGAGAATAAAAAATATGATATTTTTAATGAAATAAAATAATGAAACAAGGGACAAGTGGTCCCACTGGGAATTCTAGAATGTTCAGAAATATTTTTACTCCTTCAACTTGAATTAACTAAGAAAGAAAATAGAAATATACCGACCTCAGAAGACGCGGGGTTTAGCAATACCCGTAGATGTTGATTAACGATGCTTGATGTTACATCCCATGAAATATGTGTACAGGATCCTTTCCTGAGATCAAAGACACTACATAAGATATGATTAATAATATGGATAAGTGAATTGTTCAATAAAGGTCGATTCTAGGAATCCAAAAGGCTTCCTCAAAGGATGTCATCTCGTTGTTTAAACAATCAAGTGGATTGAAATGGATAAACAATACATGATAAATTGATACAAGATATAGATATGAAAAATGATAATTTGATACAAATATTGATAGAAGATAGATAAGAGATGGATAAAATATAGATATACTATGGCTCAAACTCAAGCTTGAAAGGGAGGTCCTCTTCATGTTCTACCTCAAATGTAGCCCAAGAAAGTTCAGCTTCAATGAATATATAATCAAAGTACGCATGTCAGTAGTCTTCTAATGCTTGATTGAGTTTGTGAGTGAACTCAAAGATGTTGTCCAATGCTTCTAAAGGGACACAATTCATGGTTTATAAGGTCAAATTGTGCAAGATATCATACTACTCCCTATAAAAGGGGTGTCTGATTATCGACAAGGAATGAATGTTGGTAATTTCATGAGAAGGGACACCAATTACCATCTAAAAGTAATCCATGCTCAAGAATATGTTAGAAGCAAATGGTTTAATATGATTGATAAAATTTACTGAATGAAAATTGATAAAAATAACGGGAAGGTAAAAGTGAAGGGAATCGTTGGCAATTGGGCCAATCAATGGAGATTCTAGTAGTTTTGAATAGTTTACTAGAATAAAATGTCTAATGATATAAACTTGATCTTTTAGATTAACATAAGATTAGAAATGATGTAGATAGATAAATAAACAAATAAAAATACCTAGAAAAATATTTGGGGGTGAGAAGTAATCTCTGACCTTGATGAAAGATGATACAGAAAGCTGGTGAAGCCTGTAACTAGAATAATGGTATGTTGATTTACAAGGACTCTAAAATGACCTGAGAACGCTTGATGATTGTTAATAATGATGTTGGTTGATAACTCAAGTGACTTGATACTCAGTGGTGACCTGTAAGAAGATATTGACTCAGAATAAAAAGCTAAGACTCGTGAATGTAAGTTGAGGATCCCATAGAGAGGCTAGAAAACTAGTTTAAATAATCATTGGTGATTACTTGAATCACCAATGATTTCAGGTTGTTTGATTATGGTGAGGCAAAATGGTTTTAAAATATTCCAAATCAAGGCTATTTGGTTTGGATTTCAAGGTGTAATTTGTTAAGTTCTTGGGGGACGTGTTTTGTTTGTTTTGGAGGGTGACAACATAAGTTAGATATGGTGACAAAATAAGCTAGATATTTCCTAGCTGGTTTTTAGAAAGATTCCTAGGTGATTAAGTAGGATTTATCAATTTTATTAAAGGATAATCATGAGATAAGTGTGATAATGATAGGATATTTATTTTAAGTAATTGAATAAGGATGGGTTTATGATACGAGGTGTATATTTAATTTAAATAAGGATATATTTGATTAACTGGAAAAATGTGAGAGATGTGGTGTATGACTTAGGATATGAAATATAGATGTATTTAAGTAATTATTTGAATAAATATGAGGGGTGTATATTTTCAATGTCTAAATTATTTTCAAAGAAAATTAAAACGGTTATCAATGACTAGTTATCTTGCTTCATAATCATGCATATAAATGAAGTATTTAGAGGCTAGATGTGCATAGTAAGTGCATGATTTAGTGAATATTTTTTCCCCCGCTTTATGCTAGTGAATAAGTATTCGATAACATAAAGTAGAAAATAAAAGTGTACCTTGGAGATTCAAAATAAGATTGTGCCCAATAGCATGTTAAATGAGTGTTATAGCATGCCAAAAAGAAATAGTGAAAAATGTGTACCACAGAATTCTACGTGAAGGGAAGGATAAGGATCCTAGGGATGACCTTTGCATGCATGACATGGTAATGATGTGTGCATGTATTTCCTTAGAATATTTTCTTTATCATAGCATGCTTGAGATTGCTTCATTGTTACTTGTGTGTTTTTCCTTTGTTAGGATAGAATAGGTCCTGTAAAAGAAAACAATTATATTCAATGTTCTATGTGAATGTAGTTGAACTTTAATTTGAATAATATGTAAAATTAAAAATGCATATATGAAAAAAAATACTAAACCAAGGGGTTGGTGTACACCTGAAATTATGTAAGAGAAAGGGATAGAAATTTATTCCTACTTGTAGACTTCTTGCTTAAGAGATGGTTAGAATAATACAAAGGATTTGGTTATCATTTCACCAAACTAGGGATTTGAGCATCCCAATGCTAAACTTTGAATTTTGGAATTTATTTCCGCTAAGGGAAAGTATATTAGGAAATCTCGTAGGCATTTCCCTACAACCATTAACACTTCACCGCAGATAAGTGCCACTGTAGATGATCACAAACCTAATTTGTAACTTGCCTCAGGTGACACATTGTTCCAAGAATATCATTGTCCTGTATATGCCCTAGGTTTCACTTCCTTATTTTTTCTACTTTGGTTCCTCAATTAGTGCTTTATGACATGCCACTGACTTTATTTCTTGTTAGTAACTGAGTGCAATCTAAAACTAATTGTGTAACTCCTAAAACTAGAGAAGACTTTGATTATGCAACTACTAAAAACTGCTCTATAAATGTTTTTTTCCCCCAGGACAAGAGTACCTTGGTGGGACACTAGCACCCACCACTCCTATTTATACTAAGTGGTTTTTTCTAGAATGGGTTATGTCCAAGTCTATTTCTGGTCTTGTTTTGTAATTGATTTATGTTTCGTTCCTGTTGATTGTGATAATGTAACTAATTTTTGTAACTTTTGGGAGGGTTAAAACATCATTTAGAACACACATTCCATGCCAATCAATCTCATAACAGATAACCATATGCAGCTGTAATGACTCGGTATACTACTAATCTATCATTCCATGACTTGGTTACTAACCGATCTCTCATGTTAACTTAAAGTATAGAATAATTTATGTATACTATGTATACTTGGTTTCCTACCCTATTCTAGGTACTGAGTGATCAGTTTAAAGAACCTATCTGAATATTTGTTACCAATATTCATCTGACATCATGTTGCTTTAAACTATGTGACATAGGACAATGCAATCAACAGCTTGCGATACTTTGGCCAAATATTTTCAACATACTGTTCATGTTACTATTCCTAGACGACATACTCGTCATTTCAGAATACGTCCTTCACCTCACTCTTCTATTATCTAGAATGGTCTTTACTGACTACCATTAGTCCACTTGCCCAAGGTTTGACTTGTAGCCCAGGTTAGCAACATAATTTTTTATAGGAAGACGCTCACGATGACTTAGGGTATGTGGGCATACTTGGCTGACCTAAGTCATCTGAATGTGCCAAGGTACCCTGAGTCATAGAAAGCTACTACCTATCCAAAACATGCTACTAAACTTGACCTAGAGGGGAACTAAGTTCAATTCCAAATGTGTGTAGATCTAGATGAACAAATACGAAAGGGTGTTGCCACATGTCAACTGCAACACTGTATCCTCGAGAAGTCCCAGGACTTCTTGAGGGTTCAGTCCTATATTTGGAATGTGCCAACATCCATGAAAACTGATTCATCAAGATGTACATACCCCCTTAGTGGTCATTATCATGATTAATATTGGATTAAGATTAAGATTACAGTAACCATGCCTAACCCTAATTCCAACATTCATTAAGTTCTTTATCCATAACTATCCTGAATAGATATGGAGGACTTCATTATTTCAAGTTTGCATTGTTGTTCATTAATGTGGCATAACAAGTAGTTATCCCAAAAAAAATAGGACAACAAACATCAAACGTTTAATTCTTAATGCAACCTAGCTGTCCAAATCAAGTGTGTCATCCACCTAGATTCAGCTAGTGTTTACTTTATAACCATAGTTAAAAGATTAAGGATCATAACCACTATTCCTTTTTAACATTATTAGCTCATATAGTTCAATTGTATGCCCAATGAATATTTCATTGTTATCTATAGTTGTGTAAATAAAGAACGACACCTTTATAATTTAACAAGTTTCCTTATAATAAGGGGAAATGTATTATCCCCCTTATCTAACTTATTAACCAATAAAATTAAAAGTACACAACCATATACAAGAATACCACCAAGATATCACTATTAATTACATCATACAAGTACAAAAGAATTCACACCACAAATTGGAATCCAACTCAAAACCTTTCAATTCATGATGATAAATATACATTTACAAGACTATGCATTTCAGACATTCTGCATGTTAATTAGAATTAAGATCTTAAAAGAACATCACTTTTCTTTTCCAATACAACTTAGAATGATTTGAAATCCTTTACATAAGATCCATAATTTAGTAAACCAATACATCATAAAAGTTTTTGCCTTCTTTTATCACTTACGATGTCCATCTACAAAAATTGCTAGCACGGGCCAGTTCAATGAACTGAGCATGATAAGCACTAAGCATTAAAGTGAAGTGCATTCCACTAATTGTTCCATTAAAACAACTCTTCTTTAATGAAACAATTAATATATCATACAAATAATCATAAGTAATAATATCTAGAAAAGAAGTACAATAAAAGAGTCTGAATTCACTTTTAAGAAAGGAGCATAATATAATCCGTAACATCTACATTATATCATAAGGTTTAATTGATCCTATTAATTACTTTAAAACAATCAACATGTCTTGTCATCCAATTGTCTCATAGTTCTACAAGAATAGAAACACACATTTATCTTTTACTAAGCAGCTAAAGAAGTTAATTACAACCTAGCTCATATTAGGATGCCTCATCTTTCCATGTAAGAAAGAAGAAGAATCAATACATACTATTTCCCATACATTAATTGTATGAAAGACAGAAACATGTTTAGAACAGACAAAATTGCCTCAGTTCAAAGATAACAATATAAGGATTCAAAATTAAAGGATCAACATCCAACAAGAATCCCAATTCAATCCAAGTAGGGGTTGAGAGTCAAAGCAATCCTCCTGCAAGTCTAAACTAACTTCCACATGTTTATAATTCAAAGATCTGAAACTAGATTTCCACAAATCCAAGCTTCAAAGATCTCTTAAAAAGAAGGGTTCATAATAAGAATGCAAAAAGAGGCAACCTTCCAATATCAATCCAAATGGAGTATGACTCAATCAAGAAAACAGTCTCCAAGCATGTTATTATTTTCTTTCCTAATACTCATAATTCTTTCACATCATTACAACCAATGACTTACACAAAGTAGACCAAACAATACACAAGAAATTTCCATCTCAGAAGAGAATCGAATACAGAGAATTTCAATCAAATGAACTTATCCAAACAACAGTAAAAAGGGATCTCAATTAGAAAAGGGGCAATCAATAATTTATTTCATTTATACCATCAAACGAATTCCCAATTCTATTTCAAACTTAGAAGTTCTTTAACTAGTTCCCAAGAGAGAACACAAAACCAAACACATAGTTGAAAGAAAGAACACTTCTAGTTTCCCTTACAAATCTTTACCAACTAGTTATCTATTCCCATTCATTAAACACAAGTTCAAATTCAATTCTTAGAAAGAAGTACACAGTACAGTCCATAAATAGTATACTGTCCCCAAGAGAACATATTCCTTTCTCTTTGAAAACCCGAAGATTCGTTCAGTGAATCCATCAAGGAATAGAAATCCACAAACAATATAAGATATACAAGGTTCATAAAACTCGCGAACTCATTAGATAATGTATTCCCAACTTCTAGATCTTACACGGCTCCAAATAATAGAGACGTAAAATTTGAGGTCATCGTGAAGACAAACTCAGTGAGAAAACCCCAAACCAGAGATGATAAATCCTATCAACAAGATTCATCATGAGAGAGTAATCAACTCATTTCCCTAACAACCAAAAAGTCAATTTAAGAGGATCTGAAGGTAAGAAGAACCCAATATACGTTTAAGACAAGTTCTGTCCCAATCTTACCTCCATGTGACTGAAACAAAATCACAACAAGGACTCTCAAGTTATATCAAAGAGGCTTGCGACAAAGAAGGTATTCATCCCAAACATTGATCACAAGAAAGAGAATGCATACTGCATATCCCTAATCCTTAAAATTGTTAACGACTATTCCAAAAAACTCTAAATCAAACCAAACCCAAAACAAGATACAATTCCAGTCCAGTAATCCTTCTAACATAACAGTCAAGCCTTCAACAAGACGCGGGTTCACTCAGGGCAGAGAAGGAAAGGATATACTTCGTATTCACACACCCTATCAAGTTCAAAGAAGGCGGTACAGTCTAAAAGATAGAAGTACTAAAACCATTCACACTCAAGAAGCTACACGAAGAAGATCTCAAAAGAGATTACCAGATCAACTTGAAACCGAAACTAATCTCTCAAGCCCTTATCGAGCAAGACAGTCCATAAATGAGTTCAAGCATTTCAATCCTTGAACACAAGTAAAACTCCAACTCAAAATACAAGTATAGAATCAAACACATCGATTTGACTACAAGTTCTAAACTTGCAAGTACCGAATACGAGTACAGTGTTGAACACGAAGCTTCAATAAAATTTCAGAACTACACAAAGCTCTAATACTATCTTAGAACAAACGCAAAGTTCAAATACTCATAACAAACACATGAGCCCCAATACAAGCTCAGAACAAAACACGAATGCTCCAATACCAGTTCAAACGAAACATAGGCTCCAAATAATAGTTCAGAATGAAACATAAGGCAATGAATGCCCGTTCAGTCAACACTAATCCCGAATACCAATTTCAGAATGAAATACAAAGCTTCAAATACAAGTTTCACATGCATGTCACCATTAAACTAGTACAAAGAAATTTTCCCAAGATCTATCATTACTTTGCAATGGATCTACATCCCAAAAATCATAGAGATTCATAAAAACATGACAGTAATTATCCAGAACAAATCATGCCCATATTTATCTCATGAGAGTAGAGTTGTTTTAATGAATCATTTAGACGAAAGCAAGAAATCTTAATGGGTAGAGCCTATCATGCCTGATAGTGCCTCTACCAATTCAAAGGAGACTTCCAGTTGAGCTTCCCACTCTTTTTCATCTCTAAGAAAGATCAACAACCAAACAACTTTTCTTCTAATGCCTCATATACATTCCTTTGATAAAAAATAGACCAGAGAAACCAAAAAGAACCACGAAGTGGAAGTCAAACAACTTGTTTAAAGAACCAGATAGCTCTATGCAGAGAAAAAATCGCGAGACATGCAAAACCAAACAACCTCCCACAAATTCATCTCCCTTGTTTCCAAGATGGTTTGCACACAAAAACCGAGACCCATTAATGTCATTACTACCAAAACTCCCGCTTATCTCTCCTTGCCAAAACCTCCCAAAAATGACGAATGCCATTTTTCAATTTAACATGCAATTCCATATTTAGTGAAGCCTCCACGTAAGCCCCCACTAAAGTTAACTAGTCTTTTTCAAACTGGCAGTACCTCCATGCATTAAACCCAATCAAAACAATTAAATGCCATTGGAACCATCGCCTTAGTTTTATGCGACCCTTAGGTTCATTTTTAATAATTTAGGCTAGATTTCCCAAGACTTAAGTTAGTTTAACAATAAATCACCTTAGGTTTTAAAACATTGCCATAGGTAGTTTCCACCTTAGGTTAGATTAAATTCACTTCCATATAGTATTAGGCATTAGGTTAATATAGCCTAACATTACTTTTGTAATCTCCCCCCCTTATTCATTTAGCACAAGAGCTTTAGGTTAGGACGCCATCCCATCAAAATAGAATAAGAAGCTTAGGTTAGAATGAACCCAAGTAAGTAGACATAGCTAGGGAGTAGGTGATCTTACCTGGTTTAGGATACCGTTAGGATAATCCTTTAGTTTTAGGATTATGATCCCCTTCATAGTCATAAGGAGACTATATTTTATTTACACCAATAATGTCCTGCAAAGATCAATCCCAAAGACCCAAGCACAACATACAACCTACTGAAGTCACGTTAATACAAGACCAAAGAATTTGTAAAATACAAAAGTTCAGTCTGCTATGTCTCTCAACTAATGAATGTCAATTTACCATTCAGTCCATTAAGAAGATTTTAAAACATTCCTTGGATCACTAAAATTGATCCAAGGATGAGTCAGTCAAAAGAGATAAGTTTGTAACTCTCAAAATCAGATTGCAGCTTATCAATAAGGAGTGAAAATAGATTCTTGCAAGCCATATCATTCCGTTCTAAAGAATCCAAAAGCAGAAATGATTTATCCATAACAAGCATGATTTTCTACAATCAAGGGAACACACCCCATTCAAGAAAATCACTTGCCAACGCTTGTAATGCAAAGAGAAATATAACAATTTGACCAAGGTGTTTGTCACAAGACAATTGAAACCATTAATGATTGTACAATTAAGGAAACAAACAAACACAGGGACTAGCCCGTAAAAAATAGTAAACAAGATATAAGAAAATTAGACAACCATGATTGTAAGGACTCATGTAAGGAAAATACTACACATGAAGCACTTTTTAGCAAGTTAGGAAAGATAAATAGTATGTCACAAAGTAATATTTGAAAATAGGAGTGAAAATGTGAAATATTGCAATGATAAAACCAGATAATAAGCGGGAAAATGTAGATGCCCCTATGAGCCTTAGTAGAACTAGTAATCGACAGGACCAAACATCATACATCCTGTAAGTGAGCTTAATTCACCTCAATATACCATATTATCATGCATGTATGTATGAAAAATGATAGATCATACTATGAATGGTAGTAACATGATAAATAAAAGTACAACATATAGTAGTATAAAGAATCAAGAGTACATCTAGTCAGATATGAAGAAACATATTTTTGGATTTTTAATTATATATATGTGAAAGAGAACAACTAGAAGGGAGGAATAAGTACTCCCCTTGTGTGTGTATACAAATTGAGGTTCATGTAGGAATGCCCTCAGCAATCAATTATGAACTAAGAACAAGAGTGTTTCATCAGGTGGTGTGGGGGAATTAGGATGCCCCCAAGTGTGAATTTGAAATTGATATATGCAATGAGAGTACTAGGAAAGGGTTCATGATTAGTTAACGTAAAATAACCATGCATGTGAACATGATCTAGGACTCTATGGTCATGGGAGAATGCTTGAGACCATGTATATGGGCTAGGCATAGTCCAAGCATGTGGAGAAACAAAGAGTGAAATATGTCTAGATGGAGCATGTGAAGCATATGACCTATGGGAAGAGCTGCCCCTATGAGGTGAGCTATGTGATCTAAAAATGCACCAATGCCTATGAGGAGGGTCCTGAGATGGACGTGCAAAATATGCTACAGGAGGAACAAAGGATCTAAATACTATAAGAGGTGTCAAGGCTAAGGAGCCATCATGAATAATAGAAGATGCACTAGGATTAGAAAAAAGTAAATATGGGATGGCTAGAGGAGCCAAGAAAAAGGTTTCTATAGTGGAATTCCTTAAATAGTAATAAGATGGTGGTCATAGATGAACTTAAGGCATAAGTGAACAATAGAAGGCTTGATTTGGTAGCCTAGAGCCAAGGGATTCCTAAGAGCATGAAGAATCTGTAAGAATAGATCCAACAGTAAATGACATAGAATTAGTAAGAGGCCCAACAGTAATGTGTAGTGGTGGTGAAACTTAACTTGCAACAATTAGCATGTTGTTCACTAATCCACAATAATTTATTCATCAGACCTAGGGACATAAATTTTTAACTCTTCCAGTGTTGTATACATAGTTATAGGTGCTTAAGAGGTATAAACTAAAATATTGTTGTCACAACAGTTGGAAAATACAATGTTGGAAATAAACTAAGCTGCAGATGAAAGTAGATGTTGCAGTTAATCAATAAAGTAGGTAAAATCATAACACAAGTAAAGGAATAAACTATTGTAAGTATAATCTATTCATGTAAGGAAATAAAAAAACAAATAAAAAGGAAAGGGGAATTTAGAAAACCATAAGTGGGCCTTGCATTGGGTGTTAAACCTTCCTAAGGCTTGTGTCTATAGAAAAATGATAGAACTTAGATTGTATTCATCAACATGAATATTTAGAATGAAACTTACAGCAATTCCCTAATTATGGATCGATATATTCTACAGTCTCGATATTCTCTTTATATACAGAAGATACATGAAGAGATTGATTCAAACTAACATTTGCATTCTTATTAAGTACAAGATCATTACCAAGAAATATGTATATTCTTATGCATGTAATTAGAACTGAGAAAAAGGTGTTCTAATACAACAACATAACTAACTATTTAATCTAACAATCAATTTTCAAGTTAAATAAACTAGTTCCATTGTTGTAGCTATAGAGCATAATCAAGTATTTGCATGATATTTGATTCTTATTGCCATAATTATTTCTTTATTGATATGCGCAAACTTAGGTGAATTATCCACATTGATCAAGCTTCCTAAAATCATGGTATTTTATATGCATGTGTTCTCCTTTGGTTACAAGTGCTTTTCTCTAAATGATTCTTATTGCATGTCATTTTATGTGGACAAGTCCCTTTACATTGTGACAGAGTTTCTTCAGCTATATGTTAGTGGAAACATATAACTTCTTGCAAACAAGTATGGCATTCAGACCAAGCACTATTAATATTTTCATTATATCAAAGAGATTAACATGGACATTCAAAATCCACAGAAATAGAGTAACTTAGTAATAATTATATTAATTAATATAAGTGCCACAAGTTCAATATTTATCAATAATGTTTAGTAGTGTGCGGGAAACACAAGTTCATGGGAGTATACATGGAAAAACAAAATACACAAATGAGGCATTTAAAATAGTAAATAAAAGGGCTCACCACACCCCCAAACTAAGCTTCTTGAATGTTCTCATTCAATAATTTTTTTGTTCTTCATCTACTTTATTGGGTTCATCATGAATAATGTTACAAAACCTCCTAAAATCCATTGGTGTTGAGGTGCCTTCTAGTTCACTGAAGAAATAACTTGAATTCTTTATGAAATTTTCCATTAACTTGTCTTGCAGTTCCTCATCTAGATTTTTATTTCTATACCATTAGGGGGTAGGAAATTTAAAAATTGGTGGATAATAAGAAATGGGAAACCAATCTTTTCCAAACCCCTTAGAGACTTCAATATAGGAATTTATCCTTCTGAAAGTTTGAATGATATTAGGATATGAATGCACTTCTTTCATCTTCATTTCTGGTGACATTTATTCCCATGTTTTCCTGCAAGCATGCACTATTTCCATGTTATCATACCTAATGTAGTCTCTTACCTCATCGTGGGATTCCTGTCTCATCCTATGTACCCTTTGTTTTATAATCAATTATGTCATAAACTTCCCATGTTTCTCAATCATTTCCTTAGTGTTTCCAAATTTTTCCCTAATCATTAGAGGTTGTACCTTACACAAGTGTCTATAATCCACCATTTATTTCTCCTTGTATAGCTCATTATTGAAGTAAGAACATAGTTCCCAAATTTTTACATCCCTAATGTAGAGTATAGGGATCCAGTCTCTATCATACTCTAAAGCATAATTATACACATGCAGTTCACAGAGAAGTAATTGGATCTCATGTGGCATTTTCAGATATATTCTGAAGAAAGGCTTAGCTCCATTGATAACAAATGGGATATTATTTTTAACACAAGTATATTTCAATTCCAAAATTTGTTCCTTTAAGAAGATATCATAAATGTTTGATGTTGGTCTAATTTTGAATATTTCATTTATCACTAGAATTGTGGCTTCTTATTTCTTTTTTAGCCTTGCAATTTCATTGTCCTTATCCCTAAGATGTCTTTTTCCTCCAGAACCTACTGATGTTGGAAGATTAAATCTTCCTTTTCTCTATCCCATTTCCTTTGCAGCTTGTTAACATAACTCTAAAATTGTTGCACCCAATAGTCTAACAAAGTGGTTTAGGTTGTTATATTTCTTCATATTGGCCTGGGAGGCTCTCTAAAAACTTCTTTTATGATAATTTGTGGCTGCAAGTTGGGTGGTGGCATTAGTGGAGACACGGGTTCTGAGATTACATGAGTTGTATCTGGGGTAATTGGAGGATTTTCTATGTGCATTGGCTCGAGGGTTTGGATAATGTTTTCAATTATTTCTTCAATATCAAGTGGTAAACTTTCTACAATATCCATTGCATCAGTTTGTTTTTCATTTATTGGTTGTGTTGTCACTTTTTCATGCTATTCTTTATTATCTTCAGCCGCATTGGTTACTCAATTTCCTTGGTCACTACATCATCTTCATGTTGTGCATGAATAGTCTTTGTTTCATCAGGGCTCTTTGAACATTGGTTACATTTTCAATTTATTCTATAGACACTTATCCTTCATATTACATATGGGTTTGCCCAGTATGAATGGCCTTTGTTTAAACTCTAATTGGTTTAGTAGGGATATCATGCATAGGTTTATCACTTAACTCATCCTCCTTTTTCTCTTCCATTTCCTTGGTATTTTCTTCCATGCCTATGTCTACATGTATATTTCCATGGGATCCCTACTCGACATCCATTAGAACAAGCTCCTCATTTCTTTCTTGTTCTTCCACGTCATTATCTAGGAAGATTGAAATATTTCCTTTAGACTTTGAGGTCTTGGTATTTTTAGTATTCAGCCTATGGGATATCCTAGATGGTTCAAATATTTCACTTGAGGCTTTTCATTTTCCTTTTGAGGAAGAAGACTCTTGTGTGGATATATTTAGTCAAGTTTCAATGACTAGAACCCTGTTAGGAGAGATAGGCCTAGGGCCTTATTTTGGATATGGAGGTTTTTCATGGACAAGTGTTTCTGTAGGTATGGAATATTTTGAAGGAATGGGGGTTTTTGCAGAAGTAGGGATTTCTGATCGAATGGAGATTGAAGTTAAGGGTTCAGGTGGAGGCATAGAAGAACTAGTTGAGCTTCTTTCCTTTTTCTTCCCCTTCCCCAAAAAATCATTAATATGTTTTTCTCTATAAAACTCTTCCTAGTTTATCATGAGATGGTCCAATGCTAATGCATGTTTACAAATTAAAGTGATAAGAAAATGGTGAGATAAGGTAGACCTACCCCTTTTTGATTCCTTAGTCATCTTCTTCAAACTCTCATGTAAGAAATTAGGAACATTCACATGTCTGCCATTATTTAAATAATTGAGTAGTTTAAAATGGATAGTATTTAACATTGAATACTGACCCTCATAGCTAAAATATTTTATGATATAGCTTGACATATCTACCTGAAATGGTTTTAAATAATTTCGTAGAGTACGTTGTTTTTTTGTCACAAATTTTTCATCATCATTTCCAAACTCTGCACAATCTTCATTTAGATTTACTTTTACAGGAAACATCTCGCCCTCTGTTGGTAGTCTAGTGACTGTAGCCAATATTTCATCATCAAATTTAACTTTCAAACCCTTTACTATTTCTTTCCCATCCCTGAAGGTGGTGGCCAATTCTGTGACCATAAACTCATTGAAACCTTGGAATTTATTGATGTAATCCATCTAACCAATATCATGAAAGTACTATAGAATTTTTGATTGATTCTGAAGTTGTGAGTGGTCTGTAAGTTCATTTCTAATCAAGTGTCCTCCCATTGTTAAGTTATGCAACTTCCTTAAGCTCTGCGAAGCAAGAGGTCTTACCATTCGAATTGATTATGTTAAATTTGAATGAATGGAAGAACTCAAGTGTTTGACTTTTCAAAATTTGTGACCGATTTTTCACGCCACTTGAAAAAGTGAGAATTAATTTGAATTAAAGGATATACCCATGTGAAATGAGGATTTTTGATATCATGGGGTGACGTGAGAGATAGGTCACATTATAGAAGGTGGTGGAACATTATGGTTAATAAATTTTATTGATGACTTGGCACATAAATTAATTACATATAATTATTCCAGCACTATTTTATTAAAGGATCTTGAGTGCACTTAAATCGAGATGTACGTTGAATGATTGTGACATGTGCCTTGTTGGATTTCATGCCCTTAGATGCATCCATGATGTTACATATTGAGGTACTATGTTATTACAATTAGTATTGTTGCAGGCTCTATTGCTTCATGTGATGTTGTATAGAATAAGCTCTATAATGAATTCAATTGATTCCTAGAGACGAAAGATTGAATTTTTTGGTGCCAACTATCTTCATCTCTTTTTTTCCATTCAGCTGGGTCCTTGATTCTTCATATAATATCATTTTTTTCCAAATAGGAAATAAAAACAGGGGTTTGGTTACATGTTGTTATAAGTGGACGTTCTAGTCTTTGCACCACCTTATTTCATCAGATATTATGCACTCCTTGCCACAAATACACCAAGTCCTACAAAATATAAATGCTAATAAAATAAAACATGTTAGTGAGTGGTGTTGATCACCATGAATGAAAATCACATCACTTTTATTCCTCCTTGGATAATTGAGGAAGTTGGATATACCAAGGCCACTAAAGATCTCATTTCTATAAAACTTCAGAAGATGAACCAACGGGTTCAACTTCTAACCACAATTCTGATGTGCTCATTTCCATCATGCTTTGGTCTCCTTTGAACTATTGGATAAAGGTGCTCCTATTAGTTGGATTTTTTTACAGCCTCAATCTATGACCATTTACCAATAGTTCAATCTCACAGGATCAATGGTGGTGAGCTTTACAGCTCCATTGGAAAGATATTCTCAATCTCATTTGGAACTAAACACCTTGCCGTAATTTTTCGCATGTGCCCCTTATATTTGGAGTTAAAGATATGAGCCCAATCACCTTCTTGAAATTGTCTTGTTTTGATGAACATCTCATGCCACTTGATCTTTTTTTTGTACCACCTTTGTATTATGAACATCATGCCTCCTCATTTCATCCAACTCATTGAGTTGAAGAATATTTTTCCCCTGAGCTTCAGAAAAATGTATACCCAATTCTAATGCATTTCTTAATTTCTTGTTCTCAAACTCAATAGAGAGAACCAAAATATTACCATACAGTACCTCAGAAGGTGTGAATCTAGTTGTTGTCTTCCATATGGTATTAAATGTCCAAATTTCTTCTATAAGTCTTTCTAACCAATCCCTTCTATGCAGCGTAATGGTCTTTTTCAATATGAATTTAATTTGTTTTTTCGTTACTTCAACTTGGCCATTGGATTGTGGATGATAAGGTATAGACTTCCTATGTTAGATTTCATATTCTATTGCTAAATCAGTAATAACTTCAGCAGTGAAGTGGGTAACTTGATCTATGAAAATCTCTCTTGGCACTCCATACCTTGTAAAGATGTGGTCATATAGGAATTTTGCAACCTTTTCACTCTTCTGATTTGGTAACTCTTTCACTTATGTCCATTTGATGAGGTGGTTTGTGCACACCAGAATGTACTCTTTTTGTTGTGACTTATGATCTATGGGACCAATAAATTCTAATCCCCATTTATCAAATAGCTACAATACTAGCTAAGGATGTAATGGTATTTCATCTAATCTGGTAGGCTTTCCCATTCTTTGGCACTTATCACATCTTCTCTCATACAATGGTGCATCCTTGTGTAGTGTAGGCCAATAATATCTTGTTTTTAATACTTTCTGATGTTATTATTTTTACATAAAAGTGTCCTTCACATGGTTCACTATGGCATGCTTTAAGGACATCATAAATTTCATCATCATCTTTACATTTTATCATAACATTATCCTTCCCTGTGTGGAATAGGAAACCAACTATCTAATAAAACTCACACTTTTCTCAACAATATATTTCTTTTCAGAATATAGATAGTGTGGAGGTGTCTTACCTTAAACTAAATAGTTGGCTATATCAGCATACCAGGGTATCTTGGTAGAAACGAAAAAAAAAATCTCATCTAGGAAAGAATCATCCACCACTGCTTCTTCATTATTATTCACCATCCTTGAGAGAAAATCTTATACAACATTATCTTTCCTAGGCTTATCCACAATTTTTACATCAAACTCTTGTAAGAGCAACAACCATCTAATTATTGTACTACTTACAACTAGTTTTTTGATCATATATTTAATGACAACATGGTTTTTATGGATAAATACTGGATAACCCATGATATAGTGCTTAAACTTGTTGATGGCATATACAACTACAAAAAAATCCTTCTCATTGACCGTATAATTAAGCTTAGTGTGTTGTAAGTTCTTACTGATATAATCAATTGCATAATTAATTATCCTATATTTATTTCTTAAAACATCTCCACTGAAGTGATCTGAGGCATCAATGTGTATATGAAATGGAAAAATCCAATCTAGTTCTCTTAAAATAGGTGTTAGAAGTTAGAATTTTCTTTAAAGTTTGGAATGTAGCTTCACATTTCTATATCCATACAAATGTAGCATCCTTTCCCAACAAAAAAAACAATGACGTTGAAATTCTACTAAAATATTGAATGAATCTTTGGTTATACCTAGCATGACCCAAGAAGTTCCTTACATCTTTCTACTTTATAGGTGTTTGTAAGTTTATAATCACGAATATTTTTGTTGTATATTCTTGTATTCCATAAAATGAAAGATAATGACCTAACATTATCCCCTCATACATTGTCATATAACATTTTTCATTGCTCAAAGATAGGTTATGCTCCTTACATCTCTTGAGAACCTTATATAAGTTATTTATTGCTTCATTGAAATTACTTCCATGGATTGTAAAATCATCCATATACACCTTCATGTAGTCCTTGGTTAGATCTGAGAAGATGCTAAGAAATTCTCTCTGAAATGTGGCAGGTGCATTATACATTCCAAAGAGAAGAACAGAGTATAAAAATGTTCCCCATGGGCATGTGAATGTGATATCATCCTGATCCTCTGGTGCAATTTGAATTTATTTATAGCCACTATAGGCATCCAAAAAAGAAAAATACTTTTTTCCAACAAGATTTTCGAATACCTGATCAATAAAAGGGAGTGGAAAATGATCCTTCTTTGTTGCTACATTCAGCTCCCTATAGAGTACGTAGATTCTCCATTTTCCATTCTTTTTTGGTAAAATGACAAGGGGTGACACCCATTGGCTGTTTGAAATTAGATATATGAATCTAGCGTCCAATAATTTCTTTAATTACTCTTTCACTATATCCCTCACCATTGGGTTCATTCTCTTATGTGGCTATCTTACTTTCTTGTAGTTTCCTTTGATGTATATCTTATGATTACATAGTAGAGTATGGATCGCATGCATGTCTCCATAGTCCAATGCAAATGTTGTCTTATGCCTTTTGAGAAGATAAATTAATAGCTGCTCGTTTCGCATGCTCAATGTTTTGTTCACATTGAGTGGCTTACCCGGTGCAATTTTCACTTGCTTAGAAAGATCAATCATGGAGCATATGTTGATACTTATAGAATTCAATATATAATCAAGTGGAAGAAGTTGGTGTAGGATGCATTTCTTACTTGAAACATTCATAGTACTTATTTACGGAAAGATTTGATTTTCACGACAACTTATGCATTACAATTTTCCATCTTCTTCTTCATTCTTACCATAATTATTCTACAAAACATTAGAGATACCAACATACTCTTCATTTCCTTCTATTATACATGAATTCTCCACTATCATGAGCTGTTGAACTGAGATCTGGTCTTCTTCTGGTTCTTCCACTCAAATGGTTTGGTCTTCTTCATTAAATCTCTGTGTAGGGGGTAGAGCATAAGATTTTTGGTGCCACTTCCATTGGATATGGTCATATTACCAAATCTACATCCAATGAATGCATCAGTAGTTTATAACCATTGTTTTCCTAGGATGATAGGATATCCTCCCAAACTTCCTTTTGGTTGAAGAATAGTGAAGTCAGCAGGGTGCTCCCAGGAGTCTACCACTACTACCACATCCTCCAGAACTCCTTTAAGATTAACTAGTGATTTGTCTACAAGTTGCAAGGTTGTGGTTGTTGGTCTTAGTCCTTATAACTTCAAATCATCCATGATCTATTATTTCATTACATATATTTCTACCCCTAATTCAATCAAAGTGTTTTTATCATTGTTCCATTGATTATGACATTTACTAAAGGGTTTTCTGGATCTATATACTTGGGCAGAACTGAGTTCCCAAGAATAATATCAGCTAGTTGTCCAATGTCTTGTATAGTAGATAGATCTCTCCTCTTCCTTCCTAATTTCTTAATGCATAGGTCCTTAACTATTTTATTATATATGGGTGCATCCTTAATAGCTTGAATCAATGGTATTTTGACACAAATGTCTTTGAGTTGATTGACAAAGTTAGATTCTGATTCTGATCTGAGGTCAATTTTCTTTTCTTGTAACCTTTCAAGAAATGGTGGTTCATTACCATGCATTTTATCCTTTCTATAATTCTATGTAGGTTATTGAGGATCGGCTTGTAACGTCTTCTGACCTTGTTGTGGGTCATCATGTAGCAACTATGGTTCTTCTGTAATTTCAGTATGGTAGGTCCATCTGGTGGAGGAAGTGCTCTTCCTGAGTGAAGATGGATATTGTTGATATCAACATAATAGGTAGGGTATTGATTTGATTCAGTGGAATAGGTTGGCTGAGAAACTTTGTTGTTAGGATTAGGCATTGGTTGAGTAGGTAGTTATGTGGCTTTTAGTTAGGAGGATGCTTGGGGTTTTGACATCATAGCTTGTTGCCACTTATGATAAGGAGGTTGTGGATAAGCTTGTTGGTAATTAGGAGGTGGGTTGTTCCACTACTACACTCCCCTCTAGGGCTATTGCCATGATTGAGGAAGTTTTTTCCATTATTTTTTTGGTTTTCCTTGGAATTGAGGTTGTCATTATTGTTGATATTGATTAGGATATGGGTCCCATCCTTGAGGGTTAGCCCAAGGTAGGGGATGCATATATGAATTATTATACTAATTTTGAAATGAATGCATAGGGTCCTTTATCATACCTCCTTATCTCAGTGGCCATGGTTTCCTTTGATTAACATAGAAAAATTTCCCATCTTCTATCTCCAACATCTTGAAATTAGGTGAATCCTCCCTCTCTTGAGCAATGTTGGCTAACTCTCTACATATATAGTCTAATGTATTCCTTCTTCATGCATAGAAGTACTCTATGAGTGTTGTTTCTACATCTTCTTTCTTATTTTCAGTATGTACAGCATCTAGTTGATTGGCCATATCATTTAAAATCTCTTCCTTCATGTTTTTGAACATGCTAACAACATCTGACTTACAGATGTCCCCCACTGTTTTGATAGATAATCCACCTCTTGATCTTACATTCCTTACCCTCTTCATAGTAGCCCTTGAATATTTTTTTTAGGCCTCATAGATTTGGTCAAAATTAGGTTTTGAAATGTCCCTTACTCCTATCAGATCTAGAGCATCCTTGTTCTCCTCACTAAGTCCCTTCAAATGAGTAATTTGAGGGAGTTGAGTGGTATGTCAGTGGTGTGTCTTGAATTCTAAACATAGAACATGATCCTTTCCAAACATTCTTCCAATGGTTCATCCTCCTTCTATGTCATCCTATAGATTTCATCACCTCCTTTGTTGCTTGGTCTGCAATAGTCTTAGTACTTATTGAGGAAGTTATCCTTCATTTATGCCCATGTGGTAACAACATTCCTTCCCAATCCCATGAACCACCTTAAGGTTGCATATTTGAGAGTTGCAGGAAATAATTTCATCTTATGTACATCAGTGGTATAATCATAGCTCCTACACAAAACATAAAACTTAAAGAAAAAGGTGTTTAGATCTTCTGACATAGCTCCATGGAAATTTTGTAAGGTTTATGGCGAAATATTATTCATACTAGAAACTTCATTATTTTCAGTGATGGTGAACTGAAAGGTGGTTTCTCCATTTCAATAATTCTAGTCTACTTCTTCTACCATCACTAATTTCTCACAAGAAGCTATGGAACTATCACTTGGGAGAGTGTCTTCAAAAAGTAAACCTAGTACAGAGGTTTCTTCTTCAAAATATTCAGAGGTAAATGAAGTTATTTTTGCTACTTTTGGATTAGATTAAAATCTACCATGGGCATCCCTTGGACTGTGCATGCAACAACTACTCAACTCATTCAATGGTAATTAGTAGGGGGTTCTAGTTTGAAATGAATTCCTAAAACCTATACTTCTTCTAAGAAATAAAAAACCCTCATAAAAAACCTGATAACTTGGAAGGGTCCCCAACAACAGTGCCAAAAATGGTGGTGCAAATTAACTCATGAAAATTAGTATGTTGTTCACTAATCTAAATTCATTTATTCATCAGACCTAGGGACGTACACTTTCAACTATGTCAGTGTTGTATATATAGTTACAGGTGCTTAAGAGTTATAAACTAAAATATTATTGTCACAAAAATTAGAAAATGCAATGCTAGAAATAAACTAAGATGCAGATGAAATTATATGTTGCAGTTAATCAATAAAGCATGTAAAAACATAACATAAGCAAAGGAATAAAATACTGTAATTATAATCTATTCATGCAATGAACTAAAACAACAAACAAAAAGGAAAGGGGGGGTTAGTAAACCACAAGTGGGCCCTTCCTTGGGTGCTAATCCTTCCCAAGGATTGTTTCTATAAAAAAATTATAGAACTCAAATTTTATTCATCAGCATGAATATTCAGAATGAAACTTACAGTAATTCCATAATTATGGATCGATATCTTCTACAATCTCGACATTATCTTTATATTCAGCAAAGATGTGAAGAGACTGAGTCAAACTAACAGTTAAATTTTGATTAATTAAAATATCATTACCAAGAAATTTGTAGATTCTTATGCATGTAATCAGAACTGAGAAAAGGTGTTCTTACACAACAACATAACTAACTATTCAGTCTAACAATCAGTTAGTAAGTTAAATCAACTAGTTCCACAGTTGTAGTTACAGAGCATAATCAGTTATTGGTGTGAGATCTGCTTCTTATTGTCATAACTACTTCTTTATTGATAATATGTGCAAACTCAGGTGAAGTATCCACGTTGATCAAGCTTCCAAAATTATGGTCTTGTATATGCATGTGTTCTCCTTTGGCTGTCGATGCTTTGTTGCAGACAAGTCCCAGTTGCTGCATGCTAGTTGTTGTGGACATGTCCCTTTACATTTTGACAGAGTTTCTTCGGTTGCATGTTAGTGGAAAATTTAGAACCATATCTAATGTTAGTAGGAAATTTAGAAGAGGAATGATCGAAATCATTAGAACCATATTTGATTTTTCCCAAATAAATTAGCTTAGTCTCACAAGTCTTCAAGGTATGGAATAGATGGTCAAAGGAATGATAGGAGTAAAAAATCCCACATTATTTCAAAGGAGGTAAAATATTTTTTATAAATAGATCTTACAATTCAGATTCAACTACCACATTATTCATTTTAGAAATATTATTCTTGTAACACAATACATAATAACTAAGATGATCATTAAATCCTTGTCTAATTTTAGCCATTTGTGCATAAGATATTTTCATTCCAATATTCTTAGAAAAATGAGCTAAAAACAAATCAGTAAGAGTAGTAAATGATTTAACATAATGCAAGGTAAATTCATAAAACCCTCGCAAAGCATAATTATGTAAGCTCTTAGGAAACAACTTGGTGAAGAGGGTGTCATCACATGCATAGTCCAAGTAAGAAAATTGAAAGGATCTAAGGTGCTTATGAGGGTCTTCATGGCCATTAAATAGAGGATAATTTGGTGAAACAAAGCTAGTATGAAGAAAATAAGAAGTCACTTCAGGTGCAAGAGGACTGTGAAGAAGAATGGAAGAATTAAGGGATAGAGAGGAAGAAGAAGTAGCTTGTATAAAATGACGAATATGTGCTTGCAAATCATGATAAACATACTCTAAAACATGGGTGCCTGAATAGGAACTAGGCCAAATGTGGTAAATAAGAGGAGAGGAATAGAGAGTAGAAGGGGTAGGAATAGACATGTGAATGGTGGAGACCAAATATTAGAAGGAGAAGAGGAAAGTGGGATAAAATTAGTAGTGGTAGAGAGTGGCAAAGTACGAATCACCCTATTATGGGTATAATTATCATGGGAATGTTGGACATCCAATAGAACATCAAGGATATGTGGGACATGGGTTAGATAATCACACATAGCAGAGAGGAAATTAGTAAGGACATCCAATTAGGCTTGATCGACATTAGCATCTTCATCATAGGAATGTTCACTGTTGGATGCTTCTATATATTCTAGAGAGAGTTCTTCTTAGAATCTCTAATAATTTTTTCATTGATGGGGTCAACCATAGTATAAGGATGATGTCAAGTGGGTGGGGCAAGCTCTATATAGGTTTTGTATCCAAAGTGACCACTAAGGGCAATAGACATAAAAGAAGAGATTAAAAATGGGAATGCAAGAGGTCGGGTTCACCAAATGTTTTAATAAAATTATATCTAAAAAGGACACTATTGAAATTAGATAAATATTACTTTATTTAAGAAATATCTAGCTAAGTAAATACAAGCAAGAGTGAAAGGTAGGAGATAAACATGACTCGGCTTGTAGCTATAGGTTTGGACCAATTCTAGGATGATGAACAAGTTGGAAATACGTATTTTAGACTGTATAGGCTTTGTTTATGATTCTAGAATATAAAAATCTCAAGGACATGAGTGCCTGGAATGGGACAGGTCCACCTGGGTGCTAGTATCCATTTAAGGCACTATTGCTTTTGGAATAGATTTGATCTTGGTTCTTTCTATGTCTATTTTTGTTCACTTTAGGTTGTGTAAGGTTCATTGTAATTATACTTTGTCACACATGTACCTGTAAAATAAACCCTAGATACCTTCACAATACTCAAGTGTACATTACATGAATAAAAATATGTATATGGTTGAGTCAAACTAACCTTGGTGTTCACCCTAATGTGATTGTCACCAAGCATTGCACTACATTTCAAACTTGAGGTAGTTCTAGTGTGTGTGATTATAATAGTGTCCCTTGGAGTAATATTCCCTAGTTCTAGTCACACAAAGAATAGTGAGCTACAACTACTTTTTCCTAATGCAAATGTGTGGTATAGAATACATAATAAACCCTCCTGTGCAATCCTAATATTTATTCCTGTATGTAGTAGATGGAAAATAATAGCTCAATGTAATAGTATGTGCCACTTGAATTGCTTGCCCCATAATGAGGTTAAATAATACATGTATGTATATGATTCATTTTCTTAGGTTTCCTTATTAACAAGTGAAAGACCAACTAAGGGTGATAAAAATAAATTAAAAAAGAAGTAACATATGAAAAATTAGAAAAAGAGAGGAGGATAGAAGTGTCTAGAAGGGACAATAGCACCCAGGTGCTCGTGTCCTTGATGGGAACTTCTATACCAGATAATCACAAAGGTAAACAGTAAAATTAGAGCTGAGAAATATGTTGGCTAGTATGTAAAACTACAAGTTGCAAATTAGAAACATTTTTTTATTATAGGTGAAATAGGGTTGAGGGGGCCCTACCCCTTACAAGTTAGAGCTCTAAAAAGAGAAAATAATTCATTACATAGAATTCAAAAAGAGACAAATATAATGACTATTACATCCAAGCTTGTCTATGAGCATATAGACCAGATTAAAACAAAACAAAAAAGAGTAATAATAGTAACAATAAAACCACAGACTAACTAATAGAAAAATTAAAAGAATGACAATATAATAACAACGACCCTGAAAAACTTTATTTTTTAGCGTTTCCCATAACATCAAGTACATTCACCCATTCCTTTGACACAAACTCAATGTTGACCCCCAACAATGTTACCAGGTCACATATAGAAGCATCCCCTTTTCTTTTCTTCAAATTTCCCTACTCATCCATGCAAGCCTATAAGCACTGGTCAACTTACCAAGGGTCTGGAGATGTTTGAGATTGGATTTCATAGTGATAACAAAACTATTCCATATAGCTATGTAAAATAGCTCTAATGTGATCCACCTCATTCGAGAGTTTGCTGAAATTGGATTTCATAATTTTAAGCTCTCCCCCATTATTGATTTTTGTAACATATTCTACCTGCATTTTCATTATATGCCAGTCATTAAATTGGAACTTGAAAATAACTCTTAATAAGCCTCATATTACCTTTCAACTCTTCAATATCCATGGTCATCTTGGCAAGATGATTATCCCCTTTCTCATGAGCCACTATTCCCAAAGTTTCCATCTATTGCTCCAATTGGAAATTCACATGAACCTAATTTTCTAGCATGCTTGATTCTCCTTTTGTTTTGATAGACCAACTAGGAACATGCTTATTTTTTAGCTCTCTAAGATTCTAAGTGGCATCAATTTCCAAAACATCCTTATCATCCCCCAACGAATATGCTTCCTCAGACTCTGTATCTTCACTAGAATGCTTCTCCTTTGAGTCTAGTATTCTTCCTCGGCATAATCCTCAAGATATTTCATGAGGGTAACCTGATTTATCAATATCAAGAGAATATATTTTAACTAGGTCAAGGATAAATCCTTGGTGAAGAGCGACATCATCTCTATTATTTTTAAACTAGGGAATGGATGCACTCAGAGAGAAGAACATAAAATACAGAAAACTAAAACGATGGCCATGGAAAAAAAAAATTAAGCATAGGCAGATGGCAAGCATAAATACACTTATGACCACCTTCTAGGGTAAGAAACTGATTAAGGGATAAAGACACCTCATCAAAATGCCTAGGTAAAGTAGAGTGGAGAAAAACAACAAAATGAGTGGTGAGTTTTTCATTACCTTGCAAGAACAATTTCGGCTTATCTATGGCTTCCTTTTTAGGCTTATAAACCTCCCTACCATTAGCAAGAATACCCATCACTTTCTCTACATACTATCACAATAATATCGATATGAACACCTTTCATGTCCACAACTACCCCCTTTTTAGTCGTCTTCCAAGTTATGGAAAATTCCTTACTCAGGTTTTCATAATGACCTTCAAATATTTTGAGGAAAGGTGAGAAACCCTTTCTCTCGAAACAATTTCATGGCTTCTGGATTAAACCCATCCAAATCAAAAGGCTTAGTTCTCACAAGATCACCCCCCAATTTGGAAATATGAGTACTAGTTCACAGAAAATACCTAACTTCAGATAATTCTAGAATGATACAAACAATCATAGCAATGTCAATGTTACAAGCATGAACATGAATTAATGGCCCTTAGGTGACACAAGTGTATCCAATCCAAAATATTCGCATCATCCCACCATAAATTCACATGATTCAAACAAATCTTATACATTATTTCCTTCCCATACCATGACCTGACACTATTACCCAGCTATGACGTGTCAATGTTGATCTTTTTGGAGGTATGCTCACACCTCAGTTTCTAAATCTTCTTCATCATGGATTAATGTTATCTCATGAAAATTAAATCCCTTATTACAAAAATAGTCAGTGAAAGATTTTTCTTCTCTATCTAAATATGTTTAAAAGTAATTGTTTCAAATAAGTTAGACATTTCCTTTATATTATTTATAGAGTTTTGGATAGATGTAGAAGTAGTAACTTTATCAGTAATGATGTTAATAATGTTTAATGAGTCACCTTACACTTCCAATCTTACAAATCCATGTTGATAAGCTATAGATACCCCCCCAATAAATAGCCTCCGCTTCAGTACCATGTAATTCGTTTAAATACCAAGATTGCAATGATACCCCAAAATGAATCTACCTTCATAATCACGATAATACCCCTCCTAAACCAGATTTTATGGGGTTTCCTTTGGAGGCCCTATAGAAATTCATCTTTATCCATTCCTTGCTAGGTTTCATCCAACCTTGGAGCCTAGGATTGTGTGTAGGAAGGTCAGTTTGAGTAGGGCATAAACCCTAATTCTTAGATAATTTTATCCTCAGTATAGAAGAATAGTTTTCTCATATGCGGCTATGTTTGGGAAGTTTACATTAATAGCATTAAAAAAATGACTTCCAACTTTATTTTCTGATTCCTTCTTTCCTTTAAAAATTAACCTATTTCTCTCTTTCCAGATGTCGTAAGCTATGTGCATAATAGAAAGAGTCCATAGATGTTTTAGTCCTTAACTCCTAAAATGGGGGAACCATTGGGACCATAGTACTTTAATGTAACATGGGAAAACCCACTTGATTTTAAAAAGGTTAAGAAGGGTTTTTCTTACTGCTATCATAAAAGGGAAATGGAGGAATAGATATAAAGAGTCTTTCCTATCTTTTTCACATAGAACAAAGCTATTAACCATATAAATTTTTTTCTTATTAAGATTTTTGAAAGTAAGAATTTTATCATGGAGAACAAACCACTAGAACATATTTATCTTGGGAGTAACCTATTTTACCCAAGAACTTTTCTATTTGAAACTATTGAGATGAAATTCATCAAGGAAAAAGGCATTGTAGGCACTTCTAACTGAGAAGATACCATTATCCCCTCTAGACCAATATAACCTATCATCTTCTAAAAAATCTTTATTAACAATAACCCCTCGTAGTATGTTGTTAATAGAAGTGATATCATTGTTGTTATGACCATCCAGTTCAATTGTTTTCCATTGGCCCATGGGTTCCTCAAAATTGAAGTAATCTTTGACCTTAGTCCCATATTTAACCACAACATCCTTATAGATGTTAGGATATATAAACTTAATAGGTTTGTCCCCTAACCATTTATCTTCCCAGAAATTAACCACTATCCCATTGCCAATCATCCATTTACCCCCCTTGGAGAAAATGAATTTTTCCCAATTTATAGATTTACAAAAAGTAGAACCATTAAAGTCATCAATGCTAAAGCACCATTCATTAGCTAGAATATTTGACCAGTATTTTTGTCTTATTATTGAAGTCCACACAATGTCTTCCTTAACCAATCTGTAAATCATGTTTGAGAGCATATATTTATTCATTTTAGCCCAATCTCTAATCCCAAGACCCCCTATTTTCTTAGGCTTACAAACCTTTTCCCACTCTATGAGAGGAATTTTATCTTTTTGTTTTGAACCACTCCAATGGAATATTTTTTGGATACTCTCCAATTTATTAGCAATAGTAGAAGGTAATCTATAAATAGACATAGAGTACACATGCAAATTTTGAATTGAGCATTTGAGAAGGAAAAATTTACCTAATTGAGATAAAATTGATCCTTTCCATCCTTCCAATTTCTTAAGAAATTTGTCTATCAAAAAATTCTATTCAGGAATCTTTGGTTTTTCAGTTCCAATAATCATTCCCAAATACCTAGTAGGGAAAGTTTTAGTCAAACAACCTAAAATACCAGCAATTTTGGCACGTCTTCTTTTAGGGGTATTGATAAAAAATACATAACTTTTACCATAATTGATCATTTTGTCAGAAGCTTCCTCATAATATATCACCATCTATTTAAACTCTCTAGCCTCTAGGACTGTAGCCTCTCCAACCAACATAGTGTCATCAAAAAAATGTTGGTGAACAACATTCTCACTATTAACAAAAGGACAAATGCCTTTAATTCTTCCATCCAAATTAGCCTTATCAGGATCTCTACTAAGAGTTTCAGCCATGACTATAAATAGAAAGGGAGAGATAGGATCTCCTTGTCTTAAACCTCTGGAGCTATTAAAACAATCAACATGGAGTCCCATTGACCAAAACACTAAAATTTAGCTATGGAAATACAAGTCTATAGTCAAAATCCTGAAGTATTCATCAAATCCAAACTTGGTTAAGAACTTAAGAAGGAAGGACCAAGAGACACGGTCATAAGCTTTCTCCATATCAAGCTTAATTAACATAGCTTCCTTTTTATTTTGCCTAGCCATGTGAAGATTATCTGGAATAATAACCATACCATATTGTATTTGTCTTCCCATTACAAATCCTCCTTGTTGATTAAAAATAATGGAATGTAGAATAAGTTTAATTATTGAAGCTAGGATTTTAGAACACATTTTATAGGTACAAACTGCATAGGCTAATAGGTCAAAAAATTCGTGAAATTTGTAGAATTATGGTTTTTTGGGACTAAATATAGGAAGGTGGTGTTTAGTTCATCAAGAATATTTTTGTTCTTGAAAAACTCTTAGATAGATTCTGCACGTATCATCCTTGACAATCTCCCAAAATTTTTGAAAAAATAAGGCTAGAAATCCATCAAGTCTCGGAGATTTGTCATGGCTCAAAGTTTTCAACATAAATTAAATTTATTCCATTAATGGAATATTAGTTAGCATACTATTATCAGTCTTAATTATCAGCCAAGGAATGCTAATCTAAAAATTACTCTTCCTTATTATTTTTAGAAGAACTAGATATAGAAAGAATTCTGCTGAAAAAGGAGGTGGTAGCAAGTTGAATTTCCTTGGTGTCAGTGAACATCACACTATCTTCCCCTGTGACACACAATATTATATTAGTATTTCTCCTTTTCAGGCTAGAAATGTGGAAGAATTTCATGTGTCTTTATCCCCTTCTCTAAGCCATTGAACCTTATATTTTTGTCTCCAGAAAGTTTCCTCTTTCAAAAGAATGTTGTGATAATCAGATAATAATTCACTCTCTTTTTTGTTGTCCTTACCTGAATACAGACAGTCATTATTCAAAGTTTCCAAAGTATCCTCAAGAGAGGATATCTCACTTTGCAATGAATTATTTTTCTCAAATATTTTATAAAAACCTTGTTTTATTCCATCCTTTCAAGTTATTCTTAACATGAGAAAGTTTCTTAGCAATTATAAACATAGTTATTCCTTTGATTTTCATATTCCACTAGTCTTTCATAAGATCAAAATTTTCCTCGTTTGGTAACCACATCTTCTCAAATCTAAAGGGAGTTCTCCTCCTATCTTTATCTTTGATTTGGAAAAGAAGCAGATTATAGTATGAACCAATCCAAGGGAGATAGAAGAGGCAATCTTATTTATTCAAGCATCCCCTATAAAGTCATATCCTTATCATGTTTGACTTGAATCAATTGATCTCCTTTTATCCTATTGGACCAGGTGAATTTGACTACCCTTCAACTCAATATCCACAAGGTTATTTTGTATAATAAAATACCCAAAGATATTCCATACTCTCAGTTAAATCAATATTACCACCCTTCTTTTCCCCGGGAACTCATATAGGGTGTTGAAGTCACCCATAATCATCCATTCAATACCTTTAATAACATGTTTTGAAATTTAGGGAGTTTAGCCTAAAAAAAATTTCTTTCAACTTTGTTATTTGGAGCATATATCTTAGATAGCACCCAAAATTCTTTAGATTTATTATCCTGAAATACCACATAGCCATGTGATTACTTCTTTTAAGAATATTCATAACCTTTTAGTTTTTCCTCATTCCATATGACATCCATTCCTCCTGTAGAACCTTTTGAGCTAGCAGCCAATCCCACAAGTCTTTTGTAGCACTTACATTTCTCTTCCAAAAAGGATCCTTCCTCCATCTTAGTTTCCTATACGAGCATCATATCAGAATTGTGTTTAGAATCCATCTCTTTTATTAACCTCCATTTCGTAGGGTTATTTACACCCCTAACATTCCATGAAACTATATTCATTTAAACCCTTGGTTTTGGTTCTTCTAAAGTTTCTGTAGATCGATTTTAGACAGAGTTCCATTGTCAATATCCTTTTGACTCTACTTTTTTTTAGCAACCTTCGTAGTAGGTCTCCTTCAAACCTATTATCTTCTCTTTTGGGTGGCTTCTGAAGACTCCACCTCTTTTAGATGGGGTTTTCAAAGAGATCACTACTTATACCTCTTTAGGATCCACTTCCATTGCTTTGTTCTAGTCAAGAAGAGATTCTTGTCTATGGGGATAAAGATTCTTGGATGATCCTTTGGACATTTTCGCTATCCATCTGTTCTATATTTTCAATCATCAGATCATTCTCCTCACAACCCAAAAGATTGTCAAAAGGATTAGTAAAAGGACCCAAAGTTTCATCAAGACTCATTTCCTTTATTTTAAGAGGTAAATGTTCCTTATTCGCTTTGTTCATAAGATTATCCAAAAATTTTGATGGTAGGAGTTTCTCTGCCTAAACATGGGACTTTTTCATCTAGAAATGAGGTTCAAATAAGGCTTTTTATTGAATCTTTTTATTCCTTACTTCAATAAATCCAACATCCGTTAACTTAGGAGTCTGAGTTTGTTTTATATTTGACCTCTCTCCATTATTCTCAATAATGATAATGCCTTTATTTGGATTAAAATTCTTAGTAGTATTTTTTCCAAAAGAGATTATTTCCTTCCATTTAACCTATTCCTTAACTAGATTTTACTTATAAACCTTTGAAACTGTCATTTTGCACTATTGTTTGGTATGACCCCAGCCTTAGCATTTCTCACATCTTTGACGCTAGTTCTCAAACTTGATTCTTTGTTCCCAACTTCCCAGTCTAGATCTAAGCATTATGGATTTGGGTAAAATCGATCCCATCAAAGAGTAGATATAGAATCTGGAACTTACATCATGAGTTTTAGAAAGGTTCACACTATCCACAACAACATAAGTACCAAGAGTTTTTATAATCCCTTTAATACTATCAACATCCCATAGTTCCAGTGGAAGACCTGGTAACCGCACCCAGACAAGGAACTGATTTATATTTTCTTTATCAAGGTTGAACATAGGATTCCATTTCCTTAAAAATATTTCAAACTTCCCCAAGAACCACGGCCATCATTAAGGATTCTTTGGGGGTCTTCCGGATTGTTAAAATTGAACAAGAAGAAGCCATTAGGTAAAGTTGTTACTTCCATATGTCCTTTGGGTTTCCATTTCATAACTAACCAAGATCTTATTAATTCTATATTGGGTCTTCCACCAACCAGTTTCCCTATCAAATCATTCTCCATGTGGCTCAAATTCCTATCAATAATTTTATTATGAATTTCTAAATAGTTACTGATTCACCTTGTTTAAGTTGTGGAATGATCCCTAAACTTTTTTCATTCCCAGATCTCTTGATTTTTGCATATGTTCTAGGGGTCCCATTTCCCACATGGGTTCTAGACATAGGTCTAATCTCATCCTTACCTTGATCCATCAAATATTGGTCCTCTGTGACTGTGTCCCCCCCAGACGCAATATTTTTTTGTCATTTTCCCGCCCATCGATGTTCGAAACCTTGTCTCTCTCCTCAAGATCCTCGTTTCTCATGCCCATCTTTTTCAAATTCGAAACATTAAGCAATATAGATGAAAAGGATAAAATCAAATTCAAAGCAAAGTAAAAGGGTTGTTAATGAATAATGCTCTTGTTTAGGAATCAAACATATAAATTAATAATTTAGAGGCTAGATTTACATAGTAAGTGTGTGATTTAGTGACTAAAAAAATTAAAACAAACAATGGACCTATCTAGGAAATTTAGAAATATGAGGACTTTGAATAACTTTTAAAAACCTAAGTGGACTATGGAAATTTGACATATTGTTGTTTTAAGTAGTGATTTTGGAAGTATTGGAAAAATTGAGAAATTTTGACTGGTTTCAAAATATGTGCGTAGGTACAAACATCTAATAATCTATAGATAATAAAATTATACGTGAATTCTATTCATGTGATTTGGAATGATGTAATTTGATTGATTTTGTGTGAAATTACATAATTAAGTGTTACGATAAACATATATGATAATTATGATAAATGTACTTGATGTTTAGGAATTGAGAAACTGATTTTGAAGTGCATATATATTGGGTTGTGCATGAATTGAATGATTATTGTGTTGTACATAGTTATATTTAAACTTTCATGTTATTTTAAGCGGGTATGATCTGTGTTGAGTGTGCAGATGGTGAATAAATTCTCGAAAACCATGTACAAGGAAATAAACAAAGGAAAAATAAAATAGGATGAAGGGAGACTAACTCACATGAGGATCACTGACCAACATAAGTCACCTAGGATTGGAATTAGGTGGGTTTGGGTTATGTGTATAGTGATAATATTTTCATTTAGATTATTTTTTCATTGTCACGTTGTTACCCGTCTTCATGGGACATTTAACTTAATTTATTTGATTTATTGCTAAGATTATTTTGTAATTTGGGTTAATGACTTAATATTTTTACTTATTTTAGTTGGGTTTTCTTTATTTAAGTTGTTATAAACTTTCTAAGTTTGGAAAATTCGAATTTCACCTTTGAATCCACATTTTAGTGATTAATGGTACAAGAAAACTTTGTCCCACACTCCCAAAAATCTCTCATACACCTGTACATAGGGAGGGTGTATTTTTAAGGGACTTTTTGGCCATTTGGGGGCTTAAAAGGACTCCATAATGAGCCTTGGAAACCCTTCAACCACTTTTAATTTATTTTGGTGTAAGACCTTTTATATGGATTGTAAGTTGATTTAAGTAAATGACTTATGATTTGAGTTATATTATTATTGGAAATTTTTATTTTGTTTAAATTATTAGATTTTCATGTCATTTACTTGTAAGAGAATTTATTTTTGGCGGTTTATTTTGTAAGATTTTGGATTTGGATCATGTTTGCATGTTTTTTTTGAAAATTAATGTTTTGTTGGGATTTGGTTTTATTTTGGGATGGAGCATGCCACATGACATAATCCTAGGGGTTGATCCATTTGGAATTTTTTCCATTTAAAGGATTATTTGCCTTTGTTTTTATGAAGCCTCTTTGTCTTGGGAAGGTGTTGTTAGTTTGGAGTTGTTTGAGGATTTTATTGGAGTGCTTTTTGATTATATACTTACAGGAAATTTTTGTAGAAAAATGACTATTAAGTATGTCTTACCGTATTTTTTTAATATGTAAAAATTTTGAATCTATTCCTTACTCTAATTTTGGTATTATGATTTTGATTACACACTTGAGTATGTTCTATATTGATTTAAAGTTATGAAGAATCTTGGATAACACCATTTTGGGCATGTGAGTTGTAATGCATGTTAGGGGAATGTGTCAAATCACTAAAGGGATAAGTAGTGTTGAAGTGAGAGACATGTTCTCTTTTTTTTATCTTACTTTGGATGAACCAAGGTGAGGAGTATGAACTATTAGTGGAGGCATAAGTGGTTTTGGGAATGAGAGGTATATGGAGTGGATCAAAGTTAAAAATTACTCTTGCAGAGGAACCAAAGGCTATCTACCCTCTCTTAGTGGATCTATAAGTAGTAATGTGATATTTGCTTCCCCTGACATGTTTTTTGTATCCTTTATAAGAGTTGATATTTATATTTTAAGTCATGGGTGACTTAGGGAACTTATGGGATAATGAGAAGGTAATCATTCCCTTATTATATGGTGGCACGGTAAGTGTCGCCAGATTCTTCTATTTTTTTTAGTTTGGAAGTGACATGTCTAAGTGTGTGAAGATGGAAAATATTGAAGTGGAGGTAGCTTGGAACTTATGTTATATGAGTGGAAGAGTATATGTTACATTCTCCTAGTAAATTTCTGAATTTTTGGTATGTTATTGCATTCTTACTTGTAAAAAAAGATTTGTACGTCATCTTGTTGCATTTGAAGAAATTCAAAACCCATCTTGTAGAAATTATTGTTGGTCTTTATTTTGGTTTCATTTCTTGTTTCTCATTAAGTAAAAGTGTATCTGGGAGGGAGTTGAATAAAATCATTTTTTTACTTTGTTATATGCGATTATGATTGTACAAGAAAAAGTTGTAAAACAAATTGTTTTGGGAAGTAGAAATAAGTTTTTGTTGTATGGGTAAGAAGAGTATATTATAATTATGTGTACGAAAATAAAATTTAAGCCACCACATTATTGTGTATTTGAAAGTGGGGTTGGAAATAAAGCTTGTAAAAAAGAGTTTTTTAAAATAATGAAATCATATCTTTCTTTATCAATCTCTTGATAGGTTATTTACATAAATTTATGTCTTTACATTGAAAGTGAAACAATGGTCTTGACATTTTTAGGTGAAAAGGTCATATGGATAAGTGTATTTTTATTGGAAAAAAAATGAAAGGTTAATTTAAACTTACGGGTTATCAATTGTAGTCGAGCTCACACTATGGTTTGGAATGCATTATTTTACAATGGAATAAATATAGATTATACTCCCAAATTTTATAAGTTTATAGTTGTATTTATCAGTTTCTTGTATGGAGGTATGAATTTAATTATTCATATTGTGACATGAGTTAATAGTTAGATTATACTAAACTTATGAAAGAAAAGAAATATATATATATATATATATATATATATATAGATAAAGCATATTGTTACATATACCTTATATCACATATGTTATATTATATAGATGTATATTATATATTATAATATATACCTAATTATTTATATCTATATTTATATTATATATTACATTGGATACGTTATAATATAAATTACAAATGAATAAATAAAAAAATAAAAAAATAAAACCTGGTGGCGGCCCCTGTCAGAACCCAATCCTACTCCATACAACCAAACCACTCCCTTTCCATTCTCTAAAGAGAGATCATCCCTACCTTGGCCAAGACTCCTCCCCTTCACACTAGTTAACATTCCTCACACCTCTGTTATGACGTTCAACCCGTCTCCATATTCATTTGGGTCGCTGAGCCTCTTTTTTATACAAGTTATATACAGGATTCCAATGTATGGTTGGGTTCAATTAAATGTGGTTTTAATTCACATACATTTTGAATCACAATAGGTATTAGAGTGTTGAGAAAATAACCATTACATAGGTCCTTATGTATAAGAATGATCTACGTGGATAAGGAAAATAATCTTTATTAAATTCAACCATTTAGTGAGATGAATACAAGGGATATAGACCAACAAACTTGTGACCCTTTTTATATGTTGTAAGTATGAATCCATTCCATGGGGTGAAACAAGGAAGGAAGTGAATACCCTACATTGTTTAATCAATCTAAACCTACCATAAACCTACAAAGAAAATAAAATATGTGTAAAAATCATAAAGATACTTAGGTCTTGAGGTAAAACTAGAAAATCCTATAATGGAACTTTATTTAATTGGACGACTCATATTGTTTCCTAAATGGGCACTTAAGTGGTTGAACTTAATTAAATTCGTAAGTAGTGTAGGTATTTTTTATTAATAAACCATGTTAACTTTAAATTTTTAGCTATTGGGTAAAATTAGTAACCTTCCACCTTATTACAGTGATCATCCATCTCAAACTTAAATTACGTGACCATCGATGCATAATTTTAGGCCATTACATATTATTAAAGTCAAATTTGGAATATCTATTTCAAAAATGTTATTGGGTTGGCCACTTAAATTTTTGAACACTATGTCAATTGTAAGCATAAATAAGTTACAAGAGTGCACGCCTAGTGTTGCTTCATGATGACGTAATGAAATAAGTATTTATAAAGCAAACATATATTTTTTCTCATTAATTATTTCAAAAATATAATTTTCCCTTAATTTTTCCACTACCTAGTTTGTTATTTGTTGTTTTATTATATGAGGCACTACACTTATTATATGGCTAGGTATACCTAGCCTTGTTATTGAGAAGGAAAATACTAATTAATTAAATAGTGTGTTCTAGGCCATTGCCATCTTCTTAGACTATCATACATGTGGGGAATATGCTAGTGGTTCTCAAGTAAAAGATCCAAAGATGATCAGTTTTAGGTGGTGCAAGAGTGGGTGGAGACAATAGAAATGATTAACCAAATCAAAACGACCATGGAATTAATTTTACAAGAGTTACAACAAGTTTTATTTAGAAGCACATTAATGGGATGGATGGTATAGGTGAGATGAGGAACAAAGCTCTATATTGCCCCAAGCTTTCTAATAAATGACCTAGTGTTAGAGACATTTCTAGGTGGAGTCATCTATAAAATTGCATAGATCTTAGCATCATTAACATAAATTCCTCAAGAGGAAATATTGTATCCTAAGAAAATTCCACTTTTCACCCCAAAAATGCAATTTTTAGGGTTTTAAGTAACACCATACTCGATCAGGCGAGAGAGAATGATGCAAAGAACCTTATGGAAATCACTCCTTTTCTTAGTGATTTAGAGGATATTTCACATGGCAAAAGTTCCCTAAATCTCCCAAATTTATTTTCATGTGGAATGTCTCATTAGAAACTTACTGAAACTCTCTAAATGAGGTGAAATGGACACCGTATAGAGGATATATCGTTCGTACAAGATCATGTGTAATTATCATAATAGAAGGAACATGTGCAGTGAAAAGTGGCACTACCTTAGATTGACAATTGGCCACTTGTGGAGCCAACAAGTGGTGACATGCAAGAAAAATGGATTTCACCACCACATATTTCCAAATGAACATTTATGGAGCCAAAAAGTGGTGACATGTAAGAACATGGAAAAATGGGTTTTAGTTTAAAACTCTGGTCTTTAATGGTTAAAAATCAACTCAGAATCAGCTCGGTGAGCTCATACCCAAGTAACATACCACTGAGCTCATTATTCCAAAACCAATCTCAACACATTGCTAGTGTATATGATAATCCAACTAAATTATATGCCATAAGCATGGTTGGAACAAATCAAAAGCCTAAGCAGTCCATCGACTGATTTGAATAGTCTTCAAGGTTATTTTAAACCCTCAAACATCTCCTACATCCCACACATGTGGGATGAGTATTATCCCCGACCACATTTTAAAAGGTGGGCCCACATGGTAAGTTAAATGTGGACAAGATTTAATCCATAAAGTGGGAATCCTATTTTAAAGGCTTATATCTTATGTGTCCACATAAAGACTATATGTGTAATATGGTGGACATTAATCCCTAAAAATTTACCAAAATACTTCTTAAAAGTGCATGGATAATGGGATAATTATCCCACCAAATAACATGATGCATTTAAAAAGGCTATTGACTGGTTCACCCATGTGAATGTGGGGATTTTAAATAAAATGATAAAAATATTATCCTTATAATTAGGGCCCATCATGGGTATAAAAGGGGACCCCTATCTCATTTGAAAACACACCCAAGCCATTTTTAAAGGCATCAAATGCATTTTGATCTCCATTAGAGGTTTGGATAAAGCAAGTCAAGACTTTGAAGGGGAAAACAAGGAAAAAGGGGGAGCAAGTTAGTTTTTTGCTCATTTGTAAAAGATTTTTGTAAGCTTATTATTGTTTTTTTTATTTAACATAAATTAAATTTTAATCAAAGAAATGAGATCAAATAGATATAACAAAAACAAGTAAGATCTATCATGTAAGAAATAAACTAGTATAAGTGGTAGTGTAATAGGAGTGAATTAGTTTATATTCAGAGATATGGGTTGATTCTCAGTTGGAAACTGAGTAGAACATGTTTGATTCAGACTGCATAAGCTTTGTCTAGAAAAATGGAATATGAAAATCCCTCAGACAGGACCACCTAGATAAGGACATGACCACCTGGGCACTAGTTTCTAAGTTGGGTGCTAATTTCTTAGGAATAATTTTGGATCTGTAAGCACGAAAAACTCAGTAGAAACGAAAGATAAACAAATAACAACAAACCTTCCCTCCAAGTTTCTCTTACAAAACTTGATGATAGGATTGTGAAAGTATTTAAACTTGTATAATCCTTGAACAGTTGAATTATGGATGCTCTTGAATTGATCTCCAAATGAAAAAATGGCAATGCTACGACCATAAAGGGGACACTAGGAAAACCTCCAATATGCAGATATCAAATAAGAATTTGGAAGAGTTTTGTAGCACAAATTTTAGGATTTCAAGAGAATTTTTGGCAAAGGATAAGGCCTACTTTATAGCTGAGGGAGAGGCCATGAAAATTGGATCAAAGTTTGAATGAGTTCCACAATCATGAATGCATTTTTCTAAAATAGCAAGTGGATTTGGTTTGTACATCTACAGATTTGAAGGGGCAATGATTATTTGGTTGGTATTAATATTTCATCCGAGAAAGTGGTTGTACATGCAATTTTATTTCCCCCACCTTTGTAGGATTCTAGAAGTGGAGTAGGAGTGGAGTAGCTAGGATAGTGGAGTGGAGTCCAAATGGAGAATGAATAATAAAATAGATTTATTTTTATTTTAAATAACTAATTTAATTAGATATGAGGTGTGAGAGAGTAATGTTATCACCAAAAATAAGCACCCTCTAATTTACCATAAATGAGCAATTAATGTTTTTGGGTAACTTGGGATTTTCTCCAAGTGTGGGACCTTACTGCTTGAGACAAATCTATAAATAATATTGGTTTCTCTACCTATTCCTAATGCTAAAACTACTCCTAAGAAAGGAAACACAACTATATAATCCTACTCTTACAATCCAAGGGACTGTGGAGAAATTATCAGAGCTATTGCAGAGAATAAACAAAATAATTAATAATATTCAATACAATCCATCTTCTTTACATACATACAACCATATATATAGGAAATAACCTACCTAAATTATAGTAAGTAGCTATAATAACTCTCTAACCTACCTATGTAAGTGTTTAAAACTCACTCACTCATATTTTTTATAAGTTGTTTTATATAACAACTATATAAAAAATTACTCACACATTTACTAATTTAAAATTACATGATAATAATTACTAATGTAATTATTATTTACCCACATACATGGAGCATTAACTCATATTTCCTAACATTCCCCCCTTAGTACAAACATGGGGAAAACCTACCTTTGTACTTGCACCTACTCATGATCTAGTGATTTTCACAAGATGATCAAAAACCTCAAGGATGGTTTTGTAAACAGTTGACCACAAAACCAAGAATAGTGGTTTTACATTTGGATTATCACAAACCATAAGGTGTTGTTTTTGCAAATGGTTTACCAACAACCAAGAATGGTGCTTTTACAATTTTTTACCACAAACTAAAAATGAATGTTTTTAAGTGGTTTACCCATAACCACAAATGAAGGTTTACAATTAGTTTACCTACAACCACATCATGATGTGCCAAGTACTATTATCAACCCTCATCACATTTCACTGCAAGGAATAACATAAGAAATTATGTTGAATTTTGTTGCTCACACACACATAAAAAAATGTTGACATAATGGAAATAGAACATTGGATCATGTTCCCTCCTCAATGTGAAATTTATACTTATTCAAAAATTAACACTGAAACTAACACTTTGGAAAAACACAACAGAAAGCACAATGCACAAACTAAAAAAAATACAAATACACATGTCACAAAACCTTCATGCGGCCCCATCATTGGTGACTAAAGAGAGGTTGGTGATTGACCTCCAACCTCTGTTTTCCTCCATACTCCATTTAATGACATTGTTACCTCAGTGGAATGTGACCTTGAAGATCAAAAACATGCCTTGAATAGACGTCAGATTCTACCAAAAATGTGTCCATAAGGTTATTTTTTTATTTTATTTTTCATACTGTTATAAAAAAAGTAGCACCTTGAGATTTGGCTATGTAGATCTATACTTTTTGTTAACATGCAGCCATCTCTCAAGTTGTGGGAATTTCTACATGATATGGACCTCCGGAGAAGGTTAGTTTCCTCTACCTAAATCTAATGTTAAACTACTCCTATAAGTTAAAATGTAGCTAAATACTCCTAAACTACCAATGCCAAGGGACCAGGGAGAGAGAGAAGGGTTAAAAATATGCATGGAAAATAAATCCTACACTAAAAGAGGTGATAGCACCAGAAAAAGGGGGTTAGGACACTCTCAAATGGATGAAAATGAGAGAAAATGGAGATGGAGAGGATGGGAAAAGCACCACAGACCACAACAACACTCAATGCACCAATTTCATAAGCACAACATCATTCAAGCTTGCAATGAGACAAAATATGCATAGCCATACTTGCAAGTGTGAAGGAGAGGCAAGAGAATACAATAAACACAACCAGGATAACAAGACAATCACAAAACTAAAATCTTATTTCTCTTTAAGTTGCACAGACCATTACATTGAGAAAGGGAGGAAAGATTCATCATTAAAATGCCCAAAAATGAGGCTTAGAACTCTAACATTCCCCAGAAAATAAGAATAAGAGAGCAGCATTTCAAAAATATCCAATAACCAAAAAAATGATCTCTCTTTTACAATATATGGAAGAAAGAGAGAGAGAGAGAGAGAGAAGAGGGAACTCGAATCTACCTCCAACCACTAATAAAAGTCATTAAATGGTATGGAAACATCATGGAAAACCCTACAAATCCCATCCCTCTATTAATTTGTTTTCAAGTACTTGGGATGTGTTCTTTTGAACTGGGAGATCTTATCACCATTTTTGCCCACCAACTCCACCTACTTTCCATACTTTATTTATTCATGATGGAGATCTTGAAAATACAAATCCAACAAGTATAATTTTATTGGATTTGGTGACCTAGGGAGTAAGAATTTCCAATGCGGGTTTACGACCCCCAACTACTTCATAGCAATTCCATGTCGCAACCCCGCATTACTCTCTTTGTTGCATCTTCGTGGGTTTGTAGAACTGCTTTACTTTGGATTTTTTCTTGGCCTTTTCTTTGAAGTTGAAACCTTGAAACTTTTCCAAGTTGGTCCATTTGAAAATTTTGTTCCGATGATCTATCACTTGGGGGATGTCATGGCATGATTTCTTTTCTATTTGAGAAATAATTTTCCATCCAAGAACTCTAATTTTTCCTAGAACAACTGAAAATGTCTTTGTATTTTCCTAGTGATCTAGGAAGCCAAAATGCTTAAAATTTGGAGCAGATGATCCTCATAAAATAATATTTCATTTGATCCATTTCCTACATGATGAAGTGGAGTATTTTTGGAGATATAGAGGACTCATTTTTCTCTCAATATGCTACCCTATTCGCTGAAGTTTACACTTCCCCATTGATCTAGACGAGATAATTTTCTAAAAATCCAAACGAGATAATGGAACACTTTTCAAGGTTAGTTGTTTCTTGTCCTTTTTCCCTTTGTGCAAGGGGACATAAGGGACTAAAAATTGCACCTTCTTTTTATTTTATGGTTTTCGTCACTTAATACTTGAAAACATGTCCTACGCAAGTTATAATATTGTTCTAACTCACCCTAACCACTTCCTCAAGAAATATGGATCCATTGCACACTTTTCAATGCATGTTTTCCCTTGTCCCATTGTACCAACATCTAATGAGATATCATAGACACAAAAGTGTTCCCCACCTCCTCTGCTAACCCCTAGTCACATGCATAATTCATTCTCAGCCCCCGAGAACCCACTTTGAGCTCTTCCATCTCATTATCTTTCTTTCATACTATGACACTTGGCATGAGGGTAAGTGCACTATTTTGGGGGGCCAAAAATCAAACATAAATATTAAAATAAGTGAAACACGTACACATTTTGCAAAAAATGCGTACGTGTTTTGTTTTCCTTAGTTTGGAAATCCCCGAAGCTAAAACATGTATGCAGTATAACACATACGCGTTTTTAATGTTGTGAAATGCATACACATTTTGAGTGGTATGAAATTTGGAAGGGCCAAAAGGATCCATATTTACTAAAATAAATGTTAAGTATAAGATTTTTTTATTATTTCTTATAAATTTATTTTAGTAAATATAAGAAACTAGGGTCACTCTGCACCTAATGGAAGTGGTCCCATGGCTCCGACATTTATAATCTATAAGATATTTTTTCAAAATATAATATGGTCAGTACTTCCACATATTTAGGATTTCAGTAAGTACATAAAACATTTAAGGCATATATATATTGTAGTCGGTCTTTTTTTCAGTAAACATATAGTCGTTTTGTAGGTTTTTTAACTTTCTAGATTGGATTTTGGCCCTATCATTGCTTGAATTGGTACCGATTTTGAAATTTGGTCCATAATTCACTTTAATGACCACAAATCAACTCTGTAATGATTTTCAAATTCTTACTAAAATGTGATCCTCACTTTGTAGATAGAGTATTTCTCCATGAATGGGATTCATGTCCTATAGCAAAAATTAGGTGATTGTAATTTTCCTCCTCTGTAAGATTTGATCACACTACTAGTTGTTGAATGAGTTATTATGAATAGCACCAAGTGAATTACATCAAGTGAACTCAGATGATTTCTCATTCTTAGAAACAAGGTGCTCTATATAAATATCATCCTTTTATATATGTTTCACCAAATTGTTGTAGATAATAAAATAGATAAAGGTAAATAGGCCAAGGAGTAATACTTGTTGTTACATTAGTTGAAGGTTGAGTGCGTGCGTTTCTGATTTCCGATCCAAACTGATTGTGTGAGCTTCCTTTTGGCTAGGAGGAACTACCTGTAATGCAAAGCAAGACCACAAGATACAGTTAATAGAAAAGGTTAGTGGATTTCCTAGCGTGAGCTAGATCCAGGAAGTGTGATACTTCCTCGACGGTTGTCAATCCACTGATATATAACTCAATATAAAATAATTGAACATGCAAATAAAAGAATCTAATGCTAGTGTTCTGATTTAGGTATCTCAGATTACTATCAATGTCAATCCAATTAAATGCTTAGTAATTAAACTGGTGAAGGTCTCGGGTTAGGTTGTAGGTTGGGTAGGTGGTCTGAGGGTCACAGATAGGGTCTGGGTAAGATCTGGTGCAGTTTGGGTTGATTTTGGATGATTAGGAAGCTTGTTAGTTTAAGGCAGTTTACCAGGCACAGAGACTGATTCTGGTCAGGGTGTGACCGATGATGGTTTAGGATAATCGATATCAGTTACTGTGGATAATGGCAGAATGTCAAAAGTGGGTGTCTAGGCTCTCTCTGTGTCTACACAAAGAGTTGGGAATGTCTGTGGTGAGGTTGTAGGTGGGGTATCAGGTTTGGGTGAGGTTTTGTGAATTTTGAAGGCTATTAGGGGAGGTTTAGTGAAAGTTGACAAGAGACACAGTAACTGACATCAATTTGGTGACCCATACCAGTGACGAGGAGAAATCGACGATGGTTAAGGTAACCGGTGTCAGTAGGGGTGAAATGGTAGTAATTAAATAAACCTAGTTGTTAGACTCCTCTGTGATTGCACAAAGGATGGAGGGAGGATGGTTGGGTTCATAATAAATTCAAGAAGACTTAGGGATGCCTAAAGATCAACTACAGAGATCCATAAGGTTACGGTTGGTAGGTTGGGTAGATTGGTAAAATGTGGGAATGGAGGAATGTAAGGAAGAAATAAGATCTAGTAACAAAAAGATAAAGAACCTATTAAGTAAGTACATAAATGATGTAAATAAAATACACTTACTTGTATTTTTAGGTCTAGTTGGTAAAGGATGGAAGTGGGTGATCTGTGAAGAACTTCTATGGTTAGTGTCGCGGAAAGTACTTCCCAGAGTGCTCCCATGTGAATGATAATGCCTTTAGACGAGTATCAGGTGCTTGCTTGAGCCTGTGATTGAGTTTATTCCATTGTTTGGATGATGAGAAGTCTTGGTTTCATGCTTGAATGCAAGAGATCCCTATAAACTCAGAATGACAAACCTTAGTAAAAGGTTAGAAAACTGTATATAAGGTAACCAATGACGGTTAGGGTGACCGATCGGTTGAGTGGACTAACCGGCATCGGTAAGGTGGTAAATCCTAGGTTTTCCAAAAATAGGCAAATCTTGTTATTTTTGGCGTGCTCTGATTGTCAGTCTGGGTCTCAAGTGAGGGTTAGCACTTAGATAAGTGGGAGTGTTGTTGGAGAAGGAATAGGACTTTAATTTTAGGGTTATACTAAGTCCTAGTTGGTTAAGATAAGTGGAGACTCAGTCTTAGTTAATTAATAGACTAAGAATAAGTCCATGATGAGGTGTCTAGGTGATGTGGCTAGGTGAGGTGTAAATTAATTTAATTAAAGTAATTAAATTAATTAATAGTGTGAGGATGAGCATTAATTCAATTGTAAGTAATTAAATTAATATGAATGTGGGGTAAGGGGTCATGGTTAGGTGAATACGTTACGTTAATTAATTAAAGGGGACCAAGGGGAGTGTGACCCAAATTTGGTGTCTACATTTTCCCCTTTTTGTCACATAGCTTGTATTGGTAAGCGATGCTGACAAAAATAGGAAGTGGTTACCCCAACTATAGGTGAGTGCGGGGTTTCCCCAAGTAGGGATGAAGGTGAGGTTGCCCTAAGTGTGGGTGGAGGTGATCCCCCTCAAACCAAGAGTTGATGAGGTGTTAGAAGGAGTCAGTGAGTGGTTTGATAAATGGGTAAGTGATGAAAGTGAGGGTAGGTGGGTTGTAGGTAATGGTATGGTCACTGTGGGTAATGGGTAAGGGTATATTGGGTAATAGGTAAGGGTCATATTGGGTAATGGGTAAGGGTCGTATTGAGTAATGGGTAATGGAAATCAAACGTGTGCACACGTATAGATTGTGATACAGTACGAGGTGGAAGAGCTTTCAAACTTTACATCGTCCAAGGTTGATAGGTTATCCAAACGATGTTGAAGTGATTCAGGTATCCAAGGTATAGGATATGGTCAAGAAACACAACTTAGGTTAGGTGCAGGAACGTTTAGGTATGATCTGGTACACCAAAGGTTTGGTCAGATAAACAACATGATAAATAGGCAAGGTAAGGTCATTAGGCTAAACAACATGGGTAACAACATCGCAAGGTATAGCGAATACACAAATTCATATTGACACTAGGGACATGTATTTCAAGTTAGGGTATGTTGGGTTGGGTTTAATAAGGCCAAGGTATAGGTAAAGAACAAGTCCCTAAACACAGTTAAGGAAATGTACAGGTAATGTAGGCTTGTGGGTAGGGTGTAATAGGTGTTGGTAAAGGTAAAAGGTATTTAGAGTCAATATTGTTTCTAGGCCAAAATGGGCATAAGGTGACTCAAAAGGTAATAGCAGGTGACCGATGTCGGTTATGGTGTAACCGATGTTGGCTAGGGCATGACATGACCAACGTCGGTCATGTCGATTTGGGTCTAAAAAAGAAAAATCCATGTTTTATGGATTCATTTTGACTTTTCCACTTTTAGAAAATGACATAGGAGAAGAGGAAGATTTGAAAACGATAGTATGAGGCATTGAGATGAGTTGGTGAGCCACGTAGTGGGTGATTGGGTGTTCGATCAGTGGGTCCATGAGATTGATTCGATTGATTCAATTAGTTGGGAGGCGAGGAGTTGATTTGGTCATGACAAAGGCAGGAGAGGGAGCGGGTGGACCACCGGCGCAGTGGCCAGACATGCCACCACAAAAATGGTGCCGAGATGAGGTAGGAGGTAATCCAAATCCATCATTTGATTGAAAATGGTATCATTGAAATTGTTTCGGTTAAAAATTTGGGTGGGAGTTTAATTTTGAATTTGTGGGTAAAATTAAAGGGAATGAGGAGTGGGAAGGTCACAATGTAGGTTAAATAGGATTGGGAATGAAGCTAGGATAGGGTTGGGTGGATGGGAGTAGGTATTTTAGGTTAGTTTTGTGAATTTTTGAAGAATGGGGGGATGGTTTTTGATTTTTCGGTTCCATGACAGAGACCAACGTCGGTTAGTACTTTCCAACATTAGTTGGCTTTGGCCAACCTCGGTCAAAGAAGGACCGGTGACTGACATCACCGTTAAACGTCACCGATAGGAGAAGGTCAAGAAAAAAGGTGATATGTAAGGGGACTGATGAAGGTTAAGGTGGAGAGTAAATAGGGGTAAGGAAAGGCTAGGTAAAAGGAAAATGGTGAAAAAGGGGTAGGTGAAGATGAATGTAGGTAGAAGAGGGTAAAAATATGAGTTTGGTGATATGGGATAGGTAAGTAGGTGTAAGTGAATTGAGAAAATGGGTAATAATGATAAGGGTTACGGTAGGCTTGTACGGTATGAATTAATAGGTAAAAGGGGTAGGCACGATAGATATGGTTGGGTATAGGTTTGTTGGGTAATATGTGATTTGATATGGGCAAGTCTTGACATGTTTGTTTGGTGGATGTAGGCTAGAGACCAACTTAGGATGTGGACAAAGTACCCCCTTTATTAGTACTTATGCGGGCCAGCATGACCACAGAGGAGTGGGAGCATATGATTTAGGTTGGACTTATCAGGGTCCAATGCTATAGGTGGATAGTTTGAGATCATAGTATGATGGTCACTCTCATCGACATATGGGATTCCATGACCAATACCTTCCACTTACCGATGGGTGAGATGACCATCACCCTGGAGGACATGTATAGGATCCTATGGCTTCCTATTGTTGGGGAGCCATTATATTCTATTTCTTCTAGGCATCGATGGAGCTGATAGTGGCTATTTTTGGGGAGATGATGGGTGATTGAGGTATCATAGGGCGAGCCTGAGCTATGGAGATATGTACGTAGCCTACCCATAAGAGACGAGGTTGTCTGTACTGATGATGGAGGTGGTAGGTTGTTTTACTCTACTAGATTCTAAGGGTGGGAGATTCCCATGAGCACTGATGGGAGTGCTTCAGGATATGATAGAGGAGCCAGGTCTTCTTTACTTGGGCACCAACTTTCCTAGTGCAGTTATATAGGGAGCTATGGGCTTATGGGATATTGCAGAGATTCGAGATGTGTTGTACTCTTTTATTACACTTATGGGCATACGAGCACGTCGTATGTGTGTGCCCAATTGGTTTACCACGACATGATTGCTTCGGGGGTGGTTTTCCCCGAGTTGGATACAAATGCTAGGTACCAGATGGTGGGAAACTGAGGGTGGCTAGGGCCACATATGATGTTTCATACTATAGGGGTTACTGGAGGGGCTTTCATGGGTTGATATTATGTGGAGGTCGTATATTGGTTATCCCTTATATATGGGAATGGTAGAGGAGTTAGAGGAGCTCTAGCTGTTGAGGTGGATACATGGGCGTCATGTCGGTGAGCATGAGATGATACCTGTAGACAGAGTTAGATGATAGTTTGGGCTGCCACAGGATGTACCCCCACCTTTTCCATTGTACCACCAAGATGACATGGAGAGACCCATGTCTCCACCACATCTGAGTGTGTTGACAGGGAAGGAGGAGCAAGCGGTAGATAGACGGATTGATGACACAGGAGTCACTGATGGATATAGGTAGTGGTGGGTGACATAACTATGGGCGGCACCACCAAGGCCATGGCATCCAGATCTTGCTATGGTCATAGTTCAAAGAGATGCATTACAGGGGCAGGTGGTCACCCTACAGACGCAGATCATAGGTTTGCAGGGTCAGTTTACAGGGGAACATGCATAGGTAGCCACCTTGACAGGCTCAGGTGACGGCTTACAGGCCTCAGTTGGCATAGGGACAGGTGCCCACATAGGGTGGAGATGGGGATGGTGTTCAAGTGGTCACCTTATAGGCGTAGGTGACTAGGTTTACAGGGCCAGTTAGCCACTGCATAGGCACAGGTTATGGCCTTACAAGCCCAGGTTGCAGTCATAGGTACCTACCATAGGCCCAGGGATAGGGTCCCATATTATAGGCACAGTACATAGAGTCCCACCGTATAGGGAGGAGGATCAGGATCATAAGGGCCGAGGCCAGTATTATCAGGATAGGGCTCATAGGTTGTATTGAGACCCATGACACCACCTCAGACGATGTCGATGGTGAGGTTCAGGGATGCCCTGAATGAGGCTCATTACTATCAAGATCACCTGACAACTTTGGGATAGATGTCCCTTCATATGCCGAGTACAGAGCCCAGCAGGTAGCTAGTGAGTAGACGAGATCCAAGACTCACATTTCATGGAGTACAGGGGGCCGTAGAGCCCATGGATAGGCCAGGGCAAGGTTACAAGTTCTCGGAGGCCAGGCCTGAGTGAGGGCTAGGATGTGACCAAACCGAGACCTATAGAGGGTGTAGAGATCCTGGCAAGATGGCAAATAGGTAGGGAGGAGGAGACAGGTGAGACTGGCCTGGAGGATATCAGGTGGGGTGATGATTAGTCACTTGATATGATCATTTGTTTTGATTTTTGATATTTATACTAGCCTACGTACCGAAGATAGTGAGGCTGTATTATGAGAGTTTTTGTGATTTTGAGTTTTTATACTGGCCTGCATGCCAAAGATAGTGAGGTTGTATCTGAGTGATTTTAGATACTTGTATTTATTTGTATCTATGTATATATGTATTGATACATAGACTCTCCCATTTATATAGTTTATGATGTTTATTGGATGAATGATGTACTTTGTTTTAATTTCCATTGTTATTGTGTATTGATGGAAACTAGGTGAATTAGGCATGATTGCATCGAGGTCATGTAGGCATGATTGAATTTAGGTCAGTTAGGCATGGTGGAGTTTAGGTCAGTTAGGCATGGTTGAGTTTAGGTCATGTAGGAATGATTGAGTTTAGGTCAGTGATAGTCTAGGTGAGTTAGGCATGGTTGATTTTGGTCATTAGGCATGATGAGTCAGGTGGTATATATGTAGGCATGGTGGATTCAATATAATGGAAATGGTGAGTTAGGCATGATTTGGTCATGTTTTTTGGGTTTGATTTAATTTCCAAGTGATTGGTAGTATGGAAAATAAATGATGATGTATATGTATGTTGTGGTGTAAATTTCCAATTGTTTGATATAATGGAAATGTGGAATGTATGATATGATGATGTAATCAAATGGTAGGTATGTATGTTTATATGTTTGTTTAATTTCCAAGTGTTGTGTAAAATGGAAACTAAGGTAGAATGTGAATAGAAAAAAGGGGGAAATTTGGTTAGGGTAAAGAGTGGTTGAGCTAACCTCCAAGGGCCCCATGCCCTTGGAGTGTTACCTACATAGCCCCAAAAAAAGGGCCTCAGGCCGATGTAGTTCTCCCATAAGCTAGGGAAGAATATGATGAGGTCTGAAGAATGGGTTGGTATTTTTTTAGGCATGATTGAGTTCTAGGTGATTATTCCGCATGGTTTATCTAGGTCATTTAGGCATGGTTTTTGTAGAGAAGAATGGATTGAGGTCATTTAGGCATGGTTGAGTCTAGGTCATTTAGGCATGGTTGAGTCTAGGTCATTTTGACATGGGTGATTTTGGTGAAAGAGGAATTCCTAGAATGTAGGTGTCGATGGTCTGGTCCTGTATAGGAGGATCAACAAGTAAAAATAGGTGAATGGTAAAAGGAGATGAAAGTGCCGCCTAATTGATAAGAACCCTGATGAGTCTAGGATACCAAAGATTGGCTTATGAATGTAGGACCCTAAAGGCGTTGCATGATTGACTATTCTAAGGGTGAAGAAGGTCACATGATCACAAAATGTCATATTTGCGGCATGTCCCTTGAGTAGGTGGAAGGTTAGAAAGGAAAGGAAGTGAGGTGAAAGAAGTTGTTTTAGTGTAACCTAGTGTGAGACAACATGCCTTTTTGGCAAGAGACCCAAGATCAAAATAGGCAAGTCCATGACAAAAAAGTTATTTTTTTCTTTTTTTTTGCTTTTGTTTTATAGACTGATCGATGCAGGAAGTCTATGTGGGATGAGTAGAATATCTCCTTGAGGTCTTCGTGAAGCTGATCGATGCGGGAAGCTTCAGAATGTTTTTTATTTTATTTTTGTAGGAATAGTCATCTTTTTTTGATAGACTATGTACAGTATGGCTAGCTTTGTATAGTTTCCCTTGAGGGATCAGTCTATTTATAGCAACAAGGTAGAAAAAAGTAGATGTCCTTTTTGAGGGAGTCATCTTTTTTGCGAGAAGTTTGACTTAAGGAGTTTTGAATTTGAAAGTCCCATATATTGTTTTCTGAATTTATTTTTTTTTTTGGACTTTTAGGTCATGGACAAGACTATAGAGAAGGATAGGCTCCTGTTATGAAGACAAAACTATAGTACACAGGGGTTAGCTATGAAAGATGGGTTTTTAAGTGATGAACGACCATGGGATTCCATCTTGGAATAGAAAAAAAGTATCCATGAGAATCATGCCATGAGTAGAGCCATGGTACTCATATTTAAGATAAGGCTAAAAAGTGATGGTTAATCACGTGATTCTTGTTTAGTCATTGATCCTTAAAATAGGTAAATGGAAGGTGAATGGTGCTCAAGGGACGAGTGTTGAAATAGACAGAAGGTGATATAGGACTTGATTCAACAATAGAATGGTCAAAGATGCAAGGCATTGAGGGGCTCAGGTTTAGGTTTACCTTTGAGTGAAGACAAATGATAAGCACCTGATCCATAGGTATGAGTAACGATATAGGGTCCAAGCCAATTAGGAGAAAATTTTCCCCGTTTACTTTTCTCCTCTTTTGTTACATGTTGATTTTCCTTCAGGACGAGGTGTCGACCTGGAAGGTTCATTCATGGACACGTTTATCGTAGGCATGTTTGATACATTTTTGGTAGATTTGGAGGTGATCAAGAGCATTGAGACGATGTTCGTCTAATAACTCAAGTTGTGCTAAATGGTCATGGTGAAAAATCATCATTGTTGAGCATATCTTTGAGTGAGATACGAAGAGATGGAATTTTGACTTCGAGAGGTAGAACAACCTTTGTACCATAGACCAAAGAGAAAGGTGTGGCATTAGTTGAGGTACAAATACTAGTGTGATAAGCCCATAAGGAAAAAGGAATGTGTGTATGTCAATCCTTTCCAATATCGTCAACTACTTTCATAAGAATTTTGTTTAAGGTTTTGTTGGTTGATTCAGCTTGGCCATTGGTTTGAGGGTAGTAAGGTGAAGAAAAGTTGAGTTGAATGCTGAAGGCATCACAAAGTTTCCATAAGGTTTTGTTTTTGAACTATTTTCCGTTATCAGTGATGAGGCGGTGAGGAACACCAAAGCGACAAATGATGTGATGGTTGATGAATTCACATATTTTCTTAGCTTTCATAGAAATGAGAGGCATGGCTTCTACCCATTTAGTGTAGTATTCAGTAGCAGTAATAATCCATTGATGACGTTGGGAAGAATGAGGATTGATCTCTCTGACAAGATCTAAACCCCATTGAGAGAAAGGCCATAGATAGTGTATGACCTGTAAGGCATGACTAGGGGTGTGATGGATATTAGCATGTTGCTGAAATTTCACACAACGTTTGACATATTCACAACAATCATAGTTTAGGGTTGGCTAGTAATAGCCCAGGCAAAGAATGCATTTAGCAATAGCTAAACCACTGAAGTGACCCCCACAAATTCTGTCGTGAACTTCCTTTATGGTATAGGGAATTTCAGAACTTGTAAGGCATCGTAAGAGGATACCATCAAAGCTACATTTGTAAAGAAGACCACCCATGATGACATAGTGAAGAGACACTTTTGAGAAAGGCTCGTTTTCCATTGCGAGTAAGATCTGGAGGTAAAATGGAAAGGGAAAGGTAGTTAGCAAACTGCTTATACCAAAGGTCACGTGGGTTAGGTTCAATGGTTCCGACAAGGTTGATATCTCAAAATAGATAGGAAGGTGATTTCAACCTTTGTACATATGACAAATATTTTCGAGTCAGAGGGTGAAGCAAGGGATTTTGAGAAGCAAGACAGGCCATGGTATCCACAAATTTATTAGTGGAACATGGGGTGGTTTGAAGTTCATAACGGTCAAAGGTAGTCAAAAGTATGTCAACATGATGCTTATACTTTTGAAGTATCTCGTTACGACATTGGTATATACCATTAACTTGGTTTACAACTAGTTGAGAATCGCCAAAGATATTAATTGATTTAACGTTCTAAGGTGATGGTGGTTTGAAGGCCTAATACAAGTGCTTCATATTCGGAAATATTGTTAGTACAATCAAAATCTAGTTTGAAAGATAATGGCATAGGCTCACCATCAAGAGGAATGAGGATAACTTCGACACCACCCCCACACTGACATTTGGAACCATCAAAGAATAAGGTCATTTGGTAAATGGTATCATCCAAAGAGAGGGTAGCGATGGATTCATCTGGGAAATCGAAGTTAGAGGATTGATTTCTAGAGAGAGGTGCATCTGCGAGTTGGTCAATGATGGTTTGTCCTTTGACAGATTTTTGATGGATGAATTTGAGATCTATGTCTACAAGAAGCATGAGCCAAAGTGCAACACGTTAATGTTGATGGGGTTTGGTGTACATGTAATATAAGGGGTCAGTATTGGTGACAATGAAGGTTTTGTGGTTAAGTAGGTCATGGCGAAGTTTAGTGGTGACAAAAACTAAGGATAAGCAGATTTTTTTGGCATGAGTGTATCTATTTTTGTAGTTTAAAAGTGTATGGCTTATATAATAAACCTTTTCTTCCCTATGTGTTTCTCATCACGATGAGTGAGCATGACACCCAGGGAATGGTCAGTGGTAGAGATGTAAAGGTAAAATGGTTGGTCATCCTTAGGGGGAATGAGCACATGTGGTTGGAGGAGGTATTGTTTTAAGGTGTCGAAGGCTTTGTGGCATTCATCATCCCATTTGAAGGAGACATCCTTTTTTAGGAGATGATGAAATGGGTGGCAACGGTCAGAAAGATATGAAATAAATCGAAGACTAGATTGTAACTTTCCTTGCAAACTATGAAGTTGACGAAGGTTAGTAGGTGGAGGCATTTTGAGAATAACCTTGATTTTAGTGGGGTCAACTTCTATGCCACGCAAAGAAATGATAAAACCAAAGAGCTTTCTGGAAAGGACAACAAAAACACACTTCTTGGGTTGAAGGTGAACACAATATTTGATGAGACAGTTGAAGATGACCTTAAGGATGGTAAGGTGTTCAGCCCGATGTTTGGATTTGGCAAGAAGATTGTCAACGTAATCTTCCAATATGTGATGTATAATGTCATGAAAGATATAAGTCATAGCCCATTGATATGTGGCACCATCATTTTTAAGGCCAAAAGGCATGAAACTGATAGCAGAAGGTCCCCCAAGGAGTGATGAAGGTGGTTTTGTGTTGATCTTCTAGGGGAAAGTAATATTTGGTTATAACCTCGAGAAACATCCATGAGTGATAAAATCTCATGGTCGGCGGTGAGATCAACTAGTTGGTCAATGCTAGGTAGAGGAAATTCATCTTTGGGGCAAGCTAAGTTAAGGTCGTAGAAATTTGAGCAAATGTGGAGTCCCCCTGTCGCTTTTGTGACAGGAACAATGTTAGAGATCCATTGAGGGTAATCAATGGGTAGGATGAAGGAAACCAAAAGAAGGTGCTAGAGTTCTTCTTTGACAAGAAGGGCAATGTGAGGATGCATTTTCTGCAGCTTCTGTTTCACGGGTTTGGCTTCAAGAATAGTGATGATATTATGGACCAAAATGTTTGGGTCAATACTAGGCATATCAGTGTAGGACCAAGAAAAAAAGTTTCTATGATCCCAAAGAAAAGAAGTAAAAGCGTCATGTTTAGTAACATCTAAAGATTGGCCTATCTTTAGAATGTACAGGTCATCCTGAGTATGAATATTGATTTCAATGGCTGATTCATTCAACATGGTTTGTGTCTCAGAAGGTAATGACCGGTGAATATACGAATCTTCTGCACCAAGGTAGGTGAGAATAGACTCATCATCCTGACATTGAATGACATTAATAGAAGGTGTATCATCATCGATCATGTCAAGATACAGGAAGGGAAGATAAGAGGGAGCCTCGCCATCTCATTGATAAGTTAGAGGTCTTAGAGGAAATGGTGTTCATGAAAAAAAAAGTTAGGAGGAATGGATTATGGATCCATAGACTCCATAGGTGAAGGTGGTGAAGTTGGTGAATGGGGTGAAGAAGGTTTATTGTCCTCAATGATTTCAACTTGGGCCTTCTTTGGAGATGGTTCAGACAAATCCAATACCATTGTGGTCTTTATGTTTATGAGTGGTGCATGGGATGATAGTATGGTGGCCTTGTTCATAGAAACCAAAGCCAAATCCCTTCCATGCACATCGCTGGAGGAAGGTGTGGGTGAAGCGGTGGTTGGTGAGAGATTGAAGGTCAAAGGAAAATGGTCAAGTTTGGGAAGGTGGCTCGGGTGAGTAGGTAGAAGTATCAAGTCCCCCATACATTAAGTTGGTGCGAAGGTGGGGATGATCGTAAGGTAAAACCTTTCCTATGAGGTGATCATATTGGGGATGTTGGCGAAGGTTACCATACTCTTGAGGAGTAAGAAATGTGTTGATGTTGTATAGGTAGTACTCCCCCAGAGTGAGACATTGAAAAACACCTTCTAAGGTATCAGTAGTTGGTAGATGGGTAACAGGAATGGATGGAATCATTGGCAAGAAGAGACATTTCTTGGTTGAGAAGTAGATGTGTTAGTGGATGGGTTAGTTACAGAGGCTATGACGGTAGTGGGAATAGAGGGGTTAGGTGTGGGAGAGGTAGCGGAAACGTTGGTGGATGGGGCCATGGGTGAAGGAGATGTGGTGGCGGCGGTAGATGTCTTAACTAGTATAAGGACATCATTAGGTTGATACAACATGTTACATGTTTTGAATGGTGAAGGGTCAGCTGGAATGGTATATTTATGTTCTTCATGTTCAAATTTTACACATCGATGTAATGTTTGAAGGAACACAACCCATGACGTGGATCCAAGGTCATCCAAGCAACAAGTTATACTAGAATTTCCCCTCTAAGATGTAGAATAGCTCTAGAATGGTACGAGGCCCATGAAAATGTGGAGAATTATGGTGCCAAGGGTCAAATTTATGGCATCATTGAATGAAAATGGCATAACTAAGTTATTATGCATGTAATTGGTAGGCATGTGCATTTGGTTGTACGCATGGGAGGAGATAATGTTTATGTTGGCATTGTCATTAATCATAACGCGTTGCACGCGTATATTATCAAAATAAATGGAAATGAAAAGGGTGGTCTCAGGCTCATCTGATTGGAGAGGTATAATCTCATTGTCAAAGAAGCTAAGAGTGGATACTTGAGGAGTGGTAGTAGGTGCAGAGGAAGGGGATGAAGTAGTGAGAGAACCCACATGGTGAGGAGTGATCATGGATGCCACAGGAGTTGGGTCATTAGGTAAAACCTCAATAGATTGCAGAACCTCCATGAGTTCCTGTCGATGAGACTTAGAGGTTTGGATAAGGTCATATAATGACATTTTGAGAGGAGATTGGTGTAATTTTTTAATCACTATATGATGGACAACCCCGTCAGAAATAGGCTATGTGGGTCCCCAAATGGTGATTCTTGGTGTGGGTGCAGATGGTATATTGGGCACATGATTAGCGGATGGGATGGTTTTTTTCTCCTTTCCTTTGTATTTTTGGGTGTGAATGGAAATGTTAACCATATTAATATGGGGTAAGGGAGCAGCTAAGTCATGATAGGTGTAGCAGAAGGATGGGAAAAAGTATGGTGAGGGCATATAGTGGTGTTGTGCTAAGAAGGTAGTGCATTGACATTTGGGCAGAGGTTTGGCTAGCTCTCTTATTACAGACCATATTGATCTCGAAGGTTGGAGGAGGGTACAAGGGTTATGGAGGTGGAGATGAAGGTCGTTAAATAGGAAAGAGGCGAGGATGTGTGGTGATGGGTGAAAGTGGAACATGATCCTCCTCTAAAAGATCATTGTCGTCAAATTTTTCTTCAGGAGGACATAGTTGGAGTAGAACGGTCTTTAGAGCCTTACAATTTTCAACATCCTGCCTTGACACACATTTATAGGCACAAATTTTGGTATCGTTAAACCCTGTTGGTTTGGGTTTGAGTGGGTCGTAAGGTCTAAGTGGTGGCAATGTGATAACAGATGTCTCTAAAATATTTTCTAAGGTGTTGGCTTAAGATCCTGTCAATGGATCACAATGTGAACTAAGTGTGGGTCGAGATGGAGGTGTGAGTGAATTTGGTGGGAGAAGTGCCACGGGAGGTGGAATCAGAAGTGGGATAGGTTTGACCACTGGTTTGGTAGGTTGTACTATTTTAGGTTTGGGTTGTACCTTCTTGGGAAAATGGGTAGCATATGAGCTAGCAGTTGAATGTGTTGTAGGTTTGACTACCTCTTTGGAGGGTAGTGGGCTCTTGGCTTTTGATTTCACATTCCTAGGTAAAGGTGAAAAAGGAGTGTGCGATGTAGAAAGGAAGGCAGGTGGCGAAAAGGGATGGGTTAGCCAAGGTGATAATGGAGGTGCGGTGAAGTTTTTTGGAAGAAGAAAGGTGGAAGATATTGATTGAAGAGAAGGAAATATCATGGGTAGTGATGAGGCTAATATAATTGGCATGGGTATAGGTCATAAAAATGATGCAAGTGTTGGTGAAGGTGTACGATGTGCAGGAAAGTTAGGTGTAACATAGGTTAGTGATGAGGAGGTGGGTTGTTGTGTTTTTAGTTTACCTTAGGTAGGAGGCTTCTTGGCCAAGGTGGATGGGTGAGGTCCTAGGATGGATGGAAGTGGTGAAAGTGACAAAGGGGTAGTGGGCGAAACAGGTGTATAGGCCTAGGAGGTTGGGTCTTCCTCTTAGGTGGGGAAATATTTTTTTCATGGGTTTTTGAGGATGTGGCTAAATCCAATTTAAAAGGGGGATGGACTAGGCTTGATGTTGGCATGACTCCCAATGTGGTAGTGGTTCTGGGTGTGGGGAAAGGTATAGGAACAATTTTGGTTGTTGGTAAAGGTTTAAGTATGGATGAGGGTGATGAAGAAGAGGCCGCTCTAACTGGCATGGGCATGGTTGGTTTGGTTCCCTGAAATACCTTTTGATATATCATGGAGGTATAATCAGACAACATTTTCATTTGAATTGAAAATGGTAGTCAAAGGCATCCCCAAATCATGGAATTATGAACATAATCCAAGCGGTCAGCCAGATATGAAAAAGGTATGGTTGTAGGAGGAGATGATTTTGATTTGGTAGTAATCCCTATAAAGAATGTCTATGAGACAGGGAAATGGTTGGCATAAGACTCTATGGGTAAAAGAGCTGAGAGTAAATCAATAGGATCTTTGAAGGCTGGATGAGATTTGTCACCAATAAGAAGTGTGCCTCTAATGGATCTCCTATGGGTAGGGGAGATGATGAGTAGGACAAGGTAGGTTCCTCTTTTGGTGAAGAGGAAGGTGGGCATGACTATCTCATGGGTAAGAGAATTGATATTGTGTGTTTTTCATCAGGATGAGAGGTATGAGGGGAAATTGCATCATTAGATATGGCAGACTCCTCGGTGGGTGAAGGGGGAAATGGAGACTCTTCTGTGGGTAAATAAGAAGATGAAATAGGTTCTTCCATAGATGAAAGATTTCATGTTAGAATCTCCTTGATAGAGAGAATGAGAGGAAACTGAGGAAGGTTTAGTATGATGTCAAACACAACATGAACCTCACGAACGTTATTCTCATTAGTCGAAGATTCACTGGTCTGGTTAGGTGATGGGGTGTGATTTGGGAATGGATTTTTGAAGATATGCAAGTTCTGATTAGCCAGTGTGTTAGGGTTATCTAAGACAAGATCTCCATTATCTAAAATTTCTTGGATAATGTTTTTGAATTTTAGATAATTACCATCGCTATGACCTTTAACATGATGATAGTTACAATAATCATGTTCTTTGTACTATGTGGGGATAGGAAGAGAGGGGTCAAATCAAGTGTGTGGTTTGATGGGTGGAAGGGTAATGGCTCTATCCTTCAAGAGTTTTTCTAAAACGGAAGGGTATCCTATGGGGAAAACTTGCGTTGCTCTCTTCTAAAGTGAAAAGTCTGGACAAGGGAAAGGTTAGATGAAGGTTTTGCTTAGTTGGATGGATGGGATGGGTTGGATTTTAAAACGACCACATTAGCAGACCCTTTAATTTTAGAATAGGTATTTTGGGGTTTGGAAGAAGAAGAATTATCATTTGATTTGAACACAGCATTTTTGTTACATATTTGTATCTTCTTTTCTTCAAGGGCATGGATTTCTAGCTTCCGAGCCATGGTAAATGCCTCATCAAAGGTGTGAATGGATTAGACCTAGAGATTTGGTGATATATGTTTGACACAAGCCCTGGTAAACAATTCTATTGACTTTTTCTGAGGTAATAGGAATGTAAGTTAGTTAATGAGGCTTCGCCAACGAGTGACAAAATCTGTGATAAATTTGTCTTCATATCATTGTGTTGAGTACAGTGACCTTCTTGACGATATTAATCGAAAAATGGTACAAGAAGGCTTGAGCCACTTGGTTGACTAAGTAAATGGAATACCTAGGTAGATTGCTATACCAATCCAATGTTATTCTTGTTAAGGACATTGGGAGTGTCCGCAAGAGCTTAGCGTCATCATGAGCGATTAGATAACACCCATGCTTGAAATACCGCAAGTGTTGTTGCGGGTCCTCTTTTCTCTTAAACCGGTTGAATTTGGGGATTTCCCAATGCATAGGGTATGGAAGAATGGAAATAGATGGATGAATGGGCTCATTGAAAATTTCATTGTAGGTAAAAGAGGTATGTGAATAGAAACCAATGCTTCCAATGTCTGTATCTTTTCCATAATCACTTTTATAAGGTCGGTGGTAGGTTGTTAAGATTGGGCACCCCTTGCAATATAAGAGAGTAGATGATGAGTGTATGATGAGGACGGTATCCTAGTATATGGTGGTTCTGAGTAGGAGAATTGGGAGGGGAGAATAGATGTAGCTGGAAAGTATCATGAATATGCAACAGATGAAATAGGAGGCTATTGGTGATAGGTATAGGTAGGTAGAGTTGATGTGACAACTCTCATGGTAATTAGAGGGAGAGGTTGTGGTATGGAAAGGACAATGTTTTGGAAGGGAGTGTGGGCTTCTGACATCATGGGTGGCTAAGAATAAATGGGTATATAAGAGGTGGTGAGCAAAGATGGTCCTACACTTAAGGGGGATGATGAAGGAATGGTTGACACCATTGGAGTGACTAACATCAAAAGTGTGACAGATGTCATAGATACAACAAATATTGATGATGTGGGTTCAAGTTGGGACACCATGGGTGGTAAGGTGGAAGAAGGTAAGGCTGAGCTAGTATTAGTCGACACAGAAGTGGGTGCAAGGGCAGGAGGAATGGACACAGGCATGTCGTATACTAGCTATCCTGATGAATATTAAGTTGATGAATGGGTAAGATAATATTGTAAGGTGGCAATGTTTATGTCAAGGAGTCTTGCAAACTCCTCGTCACCGATAGGGATGGTGATAAACTGACTGGGATCCATGGGTGATAGAATGGAATATGGCTATGGGTTAGGTGGGAGTTGTTGAAGACCTGTATGAAATACAAGGGCGTTGGCTTGGCTACGAGTAAAAATCATGTGAGTTGGCGTAGACTTGGTAATTTTCTCTCTGTAAATGACACTGAAAAATAGAAGGAATGGAGAAAAACAATTCTAGAAGGTGAAAATTGGTGTTGTCTTAATTGAAAAATTAAAACATGGGAACTGACAGTGGTTAGGTAACAAATGACAGTGATAGAGGGTAACAAATGACGTTTAGGGTGACCGATACTAATTACTGTGGAATAATCAAAATTTTGATAAATGTGGTAATAACTCATGAAAATGAAGAAAAACCTAGATTTTATAGTGATTTCACAGACCCATGGATATGATGATGTATCTGAGAAACCCTAGAAAGAATAGAAAAGTGATGAGTGTTGTTTGTGGTAAAATAACCCAAAAACGTAGGAAACCAACAATGGTTAGGTAAAACTGATGACAGTCAGATGAGTAAACCGATGAAGGTCATTGGACCGATGCTGGTCACTGTGAAATTTGAAAAGATGGAGAAAATGAAATTTGTGACATATATTAGATAGAATACCAACCCAGAAAGTTGAGTATGGTAATGATGAACCCTGAAACACTCAGAAATAGTCAAAATACACCAACTATGATTATGGAGTGTGAAATGAAGAAAGGAATGGAAAATATGACCTCACAACTCAAAACATAAATCAATCAAAAACTAACAAACATGAAATCCTATTGGTGAATTTTATGTTTTAGCTTATGCTATTTAGGACTGACTTGTGAATAGGACATAATTTTTGGTTTGATAGAAGGCACCCTATGAAAATCCAAGAAATAAGGATGGTTTCAGGTAAATTTTTGGTAGGGGCGGTCCTTTCTTTAAGATAATGACTGGACAAAGAAACCATCTTGGTGCATGTTGGTCTTCAAACTTGCACCCACGTTTCAGATATGGAAGAGCCAAGCTGTTTGAGATCACAATAGAACCATCTCCAAGTTGAGGGACCTTGCACACTTGAGATAGATCTCTGGAGAAGGTTGGTTCCTCTATCTATTTCTACTGCTACTACTACTCCTAGTGCTGAAAGGGGAAACTAAGTGTAGACACCCATAATTACGCCCGAGCAATTTAAATACTTAAATTGTGCTAATTATCCCCCTTCTTGCAAATTGGTGACATATCGTCAATAACACTCATTTTCCCTCATATTGTCATTAATTAATTACACTAAGCTAATTAATTAAGTCTCTTATACAACAAATACCCTAATTAATGACCTTCCATTAATAAATCACCCCTTCTATCTAGACTAATTAATTATTATTAATTAATTAGTTTTCCCTTCCATTTAACCAATAAATCAATACTTAATTGATTTAATCCCCTTCCAATAGCATAAATCGTACTAATATTCCTCTAATTAGCTTCTATAAGCTTACATCTACCTATTAGTTAATCACCTTTGATTAATTAAAACACCCCCCAACTCCCATGACTTGTTAAGCATAAATTAAACCCTTCTAAAGTAAGGTTACCTTTTATAAAGCAACCTTATCCATTCCTAATCATGTTTTACCTTTATCCCACATGCAAAGGGATGAAGTGTTTCCTTTATCCATTGGGATATATAAGGATCCCTCCTTCTACCTTTATACCTACACCTAAACTTCTTGAGAAGACAAATGCAAAGCATATAGCAAAATAGACTAAAATATTTCCTTTGTTTTCTTGAGAGTTCATCATCTTGAAGAGTTTAAGCCTCTTTCCTAAGTGCTTAGGTCATATGGGAGGTGTCAAAAGGGTCTTGTAGCCCAAATTTGACAAGCCCTCATTCCTAGGTTCTTGGAATACCAAAGACAACCATTTTTGATTGCCATGGAGCCTGCTTAGGTCCATTTATTTATTTTTTGTTAGAGAATAGAGGATTTAGATGCTTAACATTGTTAGTTTCAAAGTTTTTGTATATGATGAATGTTAGCATCTAACCTTGTTTAATTCTTATCTTGACGGTGCTTAGTATGTTGTTTAATTTTTGCTAATTAAGGTTATTTAGGTGTTAGTCTTTACTTATATTAGAACTAGTTTAAAAAAATTCATACACACATTTGGCATGCCTGGTGGGACTTACTCTATTGTAATTGCACTTAATTTCAAGTTTCTGTAGTTAAGTTTCATTTTTGGTTACTAACCCTCTTTTACACATGTTGATCTAACTTATTTTTTTAACTTGTTTTGTTTAGTTTGCATGTGTTGAGTCTTCCTTGTAGGTTAAAGGAGGTAAATTTCTATCAAAATTGGAATTGATGGGAAAATTTCAAGATCTCTCCATGTTTTCATTTTTAGAGCTTACTTTTTCAACATTCTACATGTTAGCTTTGTCAATTTCTTAAAAAATTTAAATTCTTGAGCATGTAGGTTAGTGTTTGATAGTGCTGAATCTTCTTTTTACATATTAATGTGGTGGGTTGCTATCAAAATTAAATCGTGGTGAGAAAATTTCAAGATTTCATCGTGTTTTCTTTTTTAGAGCTTACTTTTTCATCATTCTACATGCTAGTTTTTCCAATTTCTTGAAAATCTTAAATTCTTAAGCATGTATGTTAATGTTTGATAGCGTTGAGTCTTACATTCATATATTAATGTGATGGGTTGTCAAAATTGAATCTTGGTTGGAAAATATTTCCCATTTTGCATATTAAGGGATTTTTTTGACATTTTTTGAGTGCATGTCAAGTGCATACCCGTGAGCATAAGAGCATATGCATAACCCATCTTCCGAAGGCCATAAATTTTTCTCCCAAACTCAAAATGACTCCATTTTTTGTGTTGGAAAGGTATTGAAGTTAACTATGCAATGAAAACATAAATTCAGGATTTATACTTACAGAAATTACAGGTTTTTCTGTTAGTTTAAAACTGTTCATTTTCTAATATGTCTAATGTTTTGATGAATGTTATATTTCCATGCTTAATTGATTTAGACCAAAGCATGTGTATGCTCTTCTCTTGCACCTTTTGGTGATCTTGAGAATCAAAAACAACTTTGATCTCTATCTTTTTAACATTGGTATTAAACTTGGAAATTTGATTATTCATTTTACTTAAGGGAATGAACCTTTTACAAAGCATTTTTCAATGGTCCTTTGATTTGAAGTGTTCCATTTCTATATAGTTGGGATAAAGTTTGTGTATACTCTTATCTTTCACCTTAGGGTGATCTTGAGAATCAAAAGTAACTTTAGTCTTCATTTTATAACATTTGGTAAATTGGAAACTTCATCTTTTACTTTTGGTTTAAGGGAAAGAACATTTATCAAGATTTTTGTATGGTCAACTGATTGCAAAGATTTTATTTACTTTTTAGTTGGATTATTTGTTTTGTATGCTCTTCTCTTACATCCTTGGATGATCTTGAGAATCAAAGCAACTCTTAATCCTCTTTTAAATAATGTGATTTTCTTGGAGAACTATTAACGCTTGAGTGTAGGACCTAAAAATGCTTGTTAAAGAAAGGAGGAATCAAAACGAAGTCAAAAACTACTAATACAGTTGTTATACAGGTTGCTAAAAGGTGTTCAAGAAAACCACACCTAATTAAACAAGATAAAAAGAACAACATATTCAAAACACTGTATTTCAGATTTTAGAAAAGGGTACGTCCCTCTCCGCTTAACTAGAACATAACCCCTTGGGCATAACGCCTTAAGCTATAACAATGGGGGTGGTTCCAAGAACCCCAAATTAGTCCACGCAAGAGAGAACCTTGTGGATGAAATGGGAAGTGCTCTGCACTACCTATCTAACTAGTGATTCCTTTGTGAGATAGAGTTATAGTATTCCCTACGCGACCCTTTTAAGTACACGATAGATGGATTTATCGCCCACTGTGCTTGAAGGGGGGAAAGTAGAGATGCTCCCAAGATAGTCGGGACTATTTGGGTAAATCATTCCACTCGTGGATAATATTTGTAACACCTAGGACGAGAGAACCACCTAGGAAAATATACTTTGGCTAGGAGCCCACTTTGACCATTCTAAAATAGTGTTGAGTTGTGAACCATCTTTTTATTGTGAAATGTGTGACGCGTTACTTTCTCTTAATTTTTACTTTCCTTGGGGTGAGGTGAAACTCTTCCGAAGTGAAGCCAGCATTTTTCATCTCATTTTTTATTTGCTTCCTTCACATTCTTTTGACACTTTGTTGATCAGAAGAAGGGTGACTACCTTTGTGTTACCAATTAATTGTTTTTACCCCTTTTTTGTCTGTTTACACCCATCCATGTTTACGGATGGATAAGTTAAATGTCTAAAGTGCACAGAGACATATTCATATCATTGGTGACCTTTATGATCTTGATACCCACATCAAGATCGTCATTATAGTTAGGTGTGGTTCATCATCTTGAACTTCCTTAGAAGGGTTACCTTGTTTGTATTGTATCACTACAATTTTGATATTTACGTCTTGTTTCTTGTGAACCCGACCTAAATATCTATATTGTAAGGTTACACTGCACACATTTTAACTATTCCTAGCTATACTTTGAGCTTTTGGTTAGATTCTATTATTACCTCAATTTTTAAGAGTGCTACGTGTTACCACTTGTGCGTGTTATATTAATACCATCTTGATATCAATACCTTACTTTCTCGCAAAGTTTGGTTAACATATCCTGGTGATATTGGTGTGTCACTCGCAATTTGTAACTGGCACTTTTTGGGATATAGGTCTTAATGGAATTTAAGCTCGCTTCTAGTGTATCTTATTAGGAGGTCACATTAATTTTTTTTTATTTTACTTACGCCTTATTCATTCTCTTGAACTTGGCATAAGTGAGAACATCTTGTTAATTATCTTGCGACACTAAACTAATTTTTGAGAAGTAGTCTAGGAAGTACTTCATTTGATGGGCTTAGATACCAAACATTTGTGTCACTGGTGATTTATCACTCTATCACATTGGTATTCTCACATTGTTATTCATTCATATTCCTGACAATTTATCTTGCATTTCACTTAGGTGTGTCACAAAGTTTTGAACACATTTACAACTTACCCTAGTGAAACTATTACAAATCATGGCTCCCAAAACACAATTAGGACTCAAGAAACAAACATATGAGGAACAACAAGAGAAATCTTGGGAAGCCTCGAACAGACAAGGGTCAAACCCTTTCATTGGACATGATCTAAGGCCTCTGTTTTATACGGAAAAAGAGATAGAAGATATGGTCGATCATAGTGGTAATGAATTGGAATCTCCACATGCAAAATTCGACTTTGACCCCACTCTATTAGATGAGTTTCTCTTCAGAAATAAGGATAGAGTGCTAGCACGGGTCATAGAATTAGGGGCTAAAATGCCCACTAAAAGTGAAACAATCCCACCTACGAATAACGCTAATGAGGTGGAGGACATTTTGATGCATGGAAATGCTTCTACCTCCAACGTAGGAAATAATAAGATAGTGGGACATAGAATACCCTTTATCAAAGTGCCACGTAAAAACATGATGGGACATGAGAATGGTGAAGAACCTCCACCAGATGAGGAAGAAGAGGAATGCTTAGAACAAGAAACCACCATTCAACAACAAATTAGTAACCTAAGCCAAAAATTAGCTTTGCTAACCTCTCATTTATAGAAGGAAGCAAGAAAAAATGTTCAAAAGTCAAGGCCTAAGGTTAAGATCAATGAATTCCATAGAGAAAATCAAGAAAAAGATGATACGGGATATCGCCGAGTATATATCCCCGCTTCTCCCACTAGAGAACAATTTCTCACACAAGAGGTATAGTTTATGAAATTAACACTCGCAAGCCTTCAAGAGAGCAATATAGGGAGTGTTAGAAAGTATCAATATGAAGAATTATGTCCCTATCCTTTTGACAAGATGATGACCCTTCAACCCTTACCTAAGAAATTTGACATGCCAAAATTCGACAAATATAAAGAGAAAGGAAATCCACGGGATCATGTCAAATATTTCTATATGGCATGTCAAGAGGTGTCCTACAGTGACAATTATATCATAAGAATTTTTCCTAAGATTCTAGGAGGTAAAGCCTCTGAGTGGTTTACATGCTTACCTCAAGGATCAATTTTCACCTGGCCAGAATTGGTAGAAAGGTTTGTACGTCATTTCTCATACAACGTAGAGAGTGATGTTGCCATGGTAGATTTATGTGGTGCCAAACAACGCCCTAATGAGACTTTCACCAGCTTCCTCTAAAGGTGGAGAGGGATAGCTAGCTGCTTCCCTTGTGATTTCCCTGAAAAATAGCTGGTTAGTATTTTTGTATCCAACCTCAATCCGAATATAGCTTTTCACCTCCAAATGCATTGTGTTCACACTTTTGAGGAGGTCATCAAAAAGGGGGTTCAAATAGAGAAATATCTCATTCCAAAAGGAAATCTCAAGTCCCAATCTAGAGATAATCAAAATGTTAAACCCACGGAGAAGGCGAATTTTTGTAACAAAAACAAAAATGTGGTGGGAGACAGGATCACTGATTCCAAATGTGTTCAAACAGTACAAACCGGTCAACATTTTAAACTAACCAAAGGACCAATTCAACCACCACCAAAATGAAGAACGTTCACCTCTCTTAATGAACCTTTTTCGGTTATACTAAAACAATTGGATTCGGCTCACATGATGACATATCCGAAAACACAACCATTTGATGACAATGCTCCAAAACCTTCATGGTACAAGGAGCATGAATATTGTGAAATGCATCATGTCAAAGGACATAAGACAGACAAATGTCTGTGACTTCTTTATTATATCCAAGACCTCATTGACAATGGGGAGATAGAGGTGGACAACCTAAGCAAAAATCAGACACCCAAGGAAAAGATGGGGATATATAAGGACCCATTCCCTAATCATGATAAATCAGAAAATTCAAAGCTGAATCGAGGAGAGTCATCCCAAGGTTATAAAGCAGCTAATTACTTATACACCAAAAAATACAACAATCGTTATGATTCGCTTATTGGATGTATTCACTCTCCTACTAACCATATTAATGCCATCTGAATCAAGGGAAAGGATTACGTTGTGATAATAAGGCATGCATGCCTCATGATTCCGAAACCTTCTCCATTAACCCCACAAACTGGTAAATACAACCTCTTAGAGAAACTTGAGAAGATGTCTGCTAAGATTTCAAACGTAGATCTTCTTAAGATATCCAATATACATAAAGACATTCTATACCAAACTCTTCAGGGGTCGGGAGTGTCATTAGAGGTCGATCCTACACACCTTCAAGCCACAATGGTAAACATCATACCAAATGAACATATTTCCTTCAATCATAGGGAGATCCCTACTGAGAATCCAAAACATAATCTTCCTTTATATATTGAGGTAGTTGTTACCCACAGGAAGATCAAACGGGTGCTTGTGGATAATGGATCAAGGTTGAATATATGCACACTCAAGTTGGTTAAATAGTTAGGACATACTGAGACAGATCTAGAGTCCAATATCATCACTATCACTACATACGACAACGTGGAAAGGGAATCAATGGGCACAATCACGCTTCCCATGGAGGTGGGTCCCACTTGCCATCAAACAAAGTTTCATGTCCTGGACTTGGAACTTCCGTATAATATGCTTCTAGGCCAACCATGGATTCATGTCATGCAAGTCGTGTCATCGACATTCCATTAGTGCATTAAATTGAAGCATGAGGGACACACCATTACAATACAAGGAAATTCATAGCCCTTCGCTCACTGTAGAGCTCTCAATAGATTTACATGAAGGGGCACATATGCATGTCCCTCCTTCGATATAGTTGTTCCTCTCCAATATGAGGCCATGGAATCCCAGATAGATTTGGATTCTCTTAGTTCTTGTGCCCATGGTGCGTCTACTTCAACATCTCCTTTTGATTCCTGGGAGATGAAAATCCTTGAATATGGTTGTGGAGAATATAATGTACAGCAAGCCCTCTTGGTCTCATACCTCTCATTTTCACCCAAGACTATAGGTCGACCCAACTATCGCTTAAAAAAGACCTAGAAATGAACACACTATTGGGTCATTCTTACCTGGAGGCTTGTTAGCTGAGGAAAAATTTCTTGATCCACCTACAACTTGGGTCCCAGAGGATACTCATCCATCCTATTATCAAACCCCTAAATACAAGAAATCCATTAAAATGATGTACTCCATGGGCTACAAGGGCCTAGGATGTGGAAGAAATGAACAAGGACATAGAGAACTAGTGCCTCTTCCACATTTCAAAATAGAAAGATACGGCATTGGGATTCGCCCTTATGGAGCACACCCCAATGATCAAGATGCTACTTGTTCTGAACATGAGGATAGCTTTGACTATCTAGACAGCGATATGGATTCCCATTGTAGCCAATATGAGGACCTTGCCTCCACAAACCTATTCATGAACAATGTTGTCCTAACCATAACCCCTACGGAACCAACCCTTGACCTTGTTTACCCTACCCTTGTTGAATGGGACCAACAATGTCACATGTCACTATATTTATTCAAGAATGACAAAGCTATCATAGAGTTCATGGGCATAAGGGAAATAATTCCCATTGGAGACCATAAGAAGGGTTTCTTTATTGTCTTGGATACCTGCGCCTACTTCAGTGAGGAAGCTGAGCTTCATGGTCAGTAAAACTTAAGAACATGTGAGGGAAAAAGTTCCAACATAAAGCCTCAGAAAAAATCAAATTCCAAGTCGCACAGTGAAAACCTCTTTGAGGCACTGGCCGACAAACAAATAAAAAAATCAAAGGACAAACAAAGTGACCATGCCAAGGATGAAAATCTCATGGAGACATCCTTGGATGAAGATCTCAACCTTCCTCCCAATCCTGCATGTATGGAGGACTTGTCCAAATTTCTAATCGAGGAAACCATTGATGTTAACATTCGTATAGAAGAGGAACCAAAGATATTAAAATTGGGAGCATCGCTCTTGGCTAGAGAACAAAAGACATTCACTATGCTGCTACGAGAGTTCATCGACGTGTTCGCATGGTCTTACAAAGACATGTCAGGCTTAGATCCAACTTTGGTCATGCACAACCTAGTTGTGCATGCAGATGCTAAGCCTATCAAACAGAAGCTTAGAAAGATGCACCCAAGGGTAGCCTTACTAGTTAAAGAAGAATTGGAAATATTTCTGGCAGCAGGATTGATTCGGCCTATAGATTATTTTGAATGGATATCTAACATCATCCTTGTCTAGAAAAATCCTTTCAGTATCAGAATTTGCAAATATTTTAGAGACATTAATAAGGCTTTCCCTAAGGATGATTTTCCTCTACCAAATATTGACATGATTGTGGATTCAATAGTAGGATATGAGATGTTATCTCTCATGGATGGATTTTCGAGATACAACCAAATCAAGATTGCTGATGAAGATTAGCACAAAACAGCTTTCACGACTCCTTGGGGTACCTTCTGTTATCAGGTGATGCCATTTGGTCTCAAAAATGTAGGAGCTACTTATCAGCGGGCAATGACGGTGATTTTTCATGATATCATGGAGTACTATGTGGATGACATCCTTAGAAAGTCCAAGACAAGAGAAGATCACCCTGTCATTTTGTGGTGTATCTTTGAGCACCTTTGAGAGTACAAGGTCAGGTTGAATCCAAAGAAGTGTGTATTCGGTGTGCTATCAGGAAAAATGTTGGGATTCATTGTATCAATAAGAGAAATTGAGGTAGACCCCACTAAAGTGTATGCTATTACTGAAATGCCTCCACCTAAGAATATTAAGCAATTGCGCAGCTTATAGGGGAAAATCCAGGCCATTCGCCACTTCATCTCCCAACTCATAGATAAGTGCCACTCATTCACCCACTTGCTTAAAAATAATATCGTCTTCATCTAGGGACTTGAGCAATAGCAAGCCTTTCCTTTTTTTAAACAATACTTGGCTAATCCTCCTTCCCCCATGCCTCCAAATCTTGGAGAACCACTCTTGCTCTATATCTCTGCTACGTAATTTGCTATTGGTGTGTTGCTCGCCCAATACAACCTTGGTCATAAGGAAAAAGTGGTGTATTATCTCAGTCGCACTCTCATCACCTATGAGCTCAACTATCCTCAAATTGAAAAATCTTGCTTGGCTGTTGTTTTTACTTTTCAAAAACTTCACCATTATCTATTGAATACCAAAACCAAGCTAATATCCAAAGTTGACCCACTCAAGTACTTGTTTTCTAAACCAGTCCTCACAGGCAGCATGGCTAATTGGATCATTCTATTAAGTGAGTTTGACATATAATTTGTACATCAAAATTCAGTTAAAGGACTAGTACTCACTAACCAGCTAGCAGAAGCACCTTTGCAAGGCACTGAACCTTTAAATTTGGATCTGTCCAGATGCCTCATTGCTATACATTGAAGAATCTTTCTTATGGCAGATACACTTTGACGGGTACTTTAATTTTCATGGTTCAGGTGCGAGGGTAGTCCTCATTACTCCTTCTGGTGACCCTATACCATAGGCTTTTCACCTAGGTTTTCCTTGCACAAACAATATTGTAGAGTATGAGGCACTTATCGCAGGGATGAAGCTTTCTATCAAGTGGAACATTCATCATGCCAAGGTTGTGGGTGACTCTTAGTTAATTATCAAGCAAGTTAATGATGAATACAAGGTTAAGGATGACAAGCTCATACCTTACAAAAAGATGGTAGAAACTCTAAAGGAGTACTTCATGTGCATTACATTTGAACAAATTCCACGAGCACAGAACAGATCAACAGATGCTATGGCGAAGGTGGGTTCTATGCTTCGTATTCTGCCAGGGAATAATGACATGCCGTTCTTTGTAGAAAACTTATGCCAGCCTACGTATGACATGCCAGAATCTTTTCTAGCTTGTGATGTTGTTGGTCCCAATTCCCCATGGTATGAGCCCATCTTTACCTATCTCAAGGACAACATGTTCCCTCCTGATATCTCTCGTTCCAAGAAACAAATCCTGATTCACCAAATAGCCCATTACACCCTTTTAGGAGGTACGCTTTATCATTCGTGGCTACGATGGGAATCTGTTACGTTGTCTTGATATGATGGAGTCGATCCAAGTGATCAAAGAAGTACATGAAGGGGTGTGTGGAGCACATACAAATGGAATGGTTTTGGCCAAGAAATTACTAAGAGTGGGCTACTATTGGCCTACAATGGAAACCAATTGTTGCAATTATGTCAGGAAGTGTGTACTTTTCCAGAAGTATGGAAACTTCATCCATGCTCCATCGCAACCATTGTAACCTATCACTACCCCATGGCCATTTTCTAAATGGGGACTTGACTTGATAGGGAAACTTACCCCCACCTCATCTGATGGTCATACCCACATCATCATGGCTACTGAATACTTTACAAAATGGGTGGAGTCTGTTCCCTTAACCTATGTAACAAGAGCTCAGATTTCCAAATTTATCATGAATCATATCATTTGTCGATATGGCATTCCTACGGCCATTGTTACGGATAATGGGAAGTCATTCAAGAAAAAAACGGTGAAAGGTCTTTGTCAGTGGTTCCAAATCAGGTTAAAATGGTCTACACCATATTACCCCCAAGGTAATGGACAGGCCGAAGCCACAAATAATACTTTGGTGAGAATAATGGAGAAGATGGTTAGTAAAACAGGTCGTAATTGGCACTTGTAAATCCACCCAAATCTTTGGGCTTACAGAACCTCCATTCACACTCCTATGGGGGTGACACCATATTCTCTAGTATTTGGGATGGAATCTATCATCCCATTAGAAATTGAACTTCCTTCCCTGAGAATCTCACTCAAGGACTATCTAGATAAAGATGAGGATTACCTGGTAGCAAGACTGGCTGAATTAGATCTCCTAGATTAGAAGTGCATTCGTGCTCTTAATCACCTTAAAGTGTATCAGAATAGAGTCTCCAAAAACTACAACAAGAGAATCATACCTCATCAGTTTGAGGTTGGTGATTTAGTCATGAAGGAGAATCAGTTCAACACAAGAGTGGAATGTGAAAAGAAAGGAAAGTTTGAACCACATTGGTTGGGACCCTACATTATTATGGCCAAGTACGACACAGGGGCATACAAACTTACTCACCCCAATGGTGATGAGCTCTATGAGCCCATGAATGCCATGCATCTTAAGCAGTTCTATGCTTAAACATGGTGTAGAAATTCAAAAAAAAACATGGTAAAATGATCACAAATACAAAAAAATCAAAAAGAGAAAAAGAAAAAGAGAAAACAGGTCATCCACAAGTGAAAACCACACAATTATGGCACTTTGGATAAGTCCTTGGGTGAAAACCAGTTTCTGGCACCTTGGGAGGATTCATTGTTCACAAGCATCTTGCATCTGGAGGGTAGTTTTCCTTGGCTTGGCCCTAGTTCTACCTTTGAGATTCCCTGTGAGCCTAGTCCTGTCAGGCCTTGATCCGGCTTTGTCTTCTTTTATTCATTTGTGAGGGGCATGGTCTTTCACTATTCACCATCTTATGTTAAGGGCAATTCAACGACTTCACCTTCTTGTTCATAAACACGTGGCTTCTGGCCTTTTATATTCCCCTTCTAACGCTGGGGGCATCCATGCTTTCTTGGTTACCTATGCATAACTCTAGAAAACCATTAGAAAACAACGCAAAAACAATAGAAAATTGTTTCACAAAAACATAAACAATAGAAAATTGTTTCACAAAAACCTAAACAATAGAAAATTGTTTCACAAACACAAAAACAATAGAAAATTGTTTCACAAAAACCTAAACAATAGAAAATTGTTTCACATAAACCTAAACAATAGAAAATTGTTTCAAAACACCAAAAATAATAGAAATTTTTTGCATGAAAACAAATCTTACAAAAACATTTACTTACATTTACTTGCATTGTCTTGTTTCTTGCTTTGCTTGTTGCTTGTATAGTTGTTTTATGTTTTTGCTTTTGGGTTATGTTTGTTGCTTGGGCGTACTTTGTTAGGATTCATCTTTTCTTTCTTAGATTAGATTTATTCTTGCTTGTGCATATTGAGGTGTGTTTTTACATGCTAGTGAATCCTGGTGTGTTATTATGTTATTTCATTGTGTTCTTTGTTAGCATTTGATTGTGTTTATTGTATGTGCATTTTTTTGTTATCACAACATCACATTACCATCATTATCATCACATCTAACATCATCTATACATCATATATCAAGGAAAGGCTAAGTATACATCATACATGAATGCTAAGCTAATCATCACATATCGTATCATCAAATGGGGGCAAGAGGGATCAAAAATATCAAAATATATCCCCCCACACCCTTATCATCATATCATCCCATCCACTAAGTATGGCACATCTCATAAACAAAACACATTTGATATATTCTACAAGATCACATCATCTAGAAATCAAAACACATGTGATACATCAACAAAATCATGATACATATACATGTCAAATCAAATCCGAATGCATCATAAACATAGTTATCTATCCATGAGAAACAATAAAAAAATGTCCATCTCATATATATATATATATATATATATATATATATATATATATATATATATATATCACGTCAAAAAATCCAAAAACAGGGCAAATTTTTTTCACAAAATCCTAAAAAGTAAAAAACCTACAAAAATGGTAACTTGCTTATTATGGCTGAAACTTGTGTCTTGCACATGGTATCCTCTCCATATCCTACTGGTTTGTTTCACATCTTCCCCGATTAATACGACTCACGGATCACCAAGATTCACAACCATTCACAAAGCTAGTTGCTTGCTTCGTCTGTACTCTGGGGCACATTTGTTGCCTGGTGTTGTTTCGTTGCACACAACACTTTTTACTTGGACCTAATGTCCATTATCATTTCCCCTTGCATGTATCCTTGCTTGGGGCATCATTTTTAACCCTTGTCATCAATCAAAAACATGTGGATCTCTTCAGCTTGATAACAAAACATTTTTACAACTGTCTTGACCATTGTTGGGTTGGATATGTGCGTTCGTACTTGTTTTCCCTATTAAATGAGCTTGTTTCCTTCTCGTATTACATTGCATTGTTGTATGTTGCGTGGAGTTGGTATTTTCAGCAATGGAAAATTGTTTGTAGTATGGATTTTCATGTCATTCTACCTTTGTCGTATGCTTATATTTTTCATAAGGACCGATGACGTAGCTCTTATGGAAATATGATGACATCAAAATTGTTCCAATACATAGTGGCTAGAGGCTACACTCTTCTCTCCCCTCCTCCATATTTCTTCTACATCACTTTTCTCTCACCTCTAATCTTTTGTCTTACTAGGGCATTCTATCCCTTCCCATTCTTCTATCTATCTCTTACCTTTTTCGATCGTCGATCGTCTTCCTTCATCACCCTATCGACACTTGAGGGGGCATCTCTCCTTCCTACTAATTTTTCTTTTATCCCTTCAAAATTTCTTCCATCTACTATCTTTGAAGTGGCATCACTTACGCCACCCCAAAGAGGGGCAAATGTAGACACCCATAATTATGCCCAAGCAATTTAAATACTTAAATTGTGCTAATTATCTATCTTCTGGAAAATTGATGACATATTGTCAATAACGCTCATTTTCCCTCATATCATCATTAATTAATTACACTAAGCTAATTAATTAAGTCACCTATCTAACAAATACCCTAATTAACGACCTTCCATTAATAAATCACCCCTTCTACCTAGACTAATTAATTATTATTAATTAATTAGCTTTCCCTTCCATTTAACCAATAAATCAATATTTAATTGATTTAATCCCCTTCTAATAGCCTAAATTGTACTAATATTCCTCTAATTAGCTTCTATAAGCTTACATCTACCTATTACTTAATCACCTTTGATTAATTAAAACACCCCCCAACTCCCATGACTTGCTAAGCATAAATTAAACCCTTCTAAAGTAAGGTTACCTTTTATAAAGCAACCTTATCCATTCCTAATCATGTTTTACCTTTATCCCACATGCAAAGGGATGAAGTGTTTCCTTTATCCATTGGGCTATATAAGGAGCCCTCCTTCTACCTTTATACTTACACCTAAACTTCTTGAGAAGACAAATGCAAAGCATATAGCAAAATAGACTAAAATATTTCCTTTTTTTTCTTGAGAGTTCATCATATTGAAGAGTTTAAGCCTCTTTCCTAAGTGCTTAGGTCATATGGGAGGTGTCAAAAGGGTCTTGTAGCCCAACTTTGACAAGCCCTCATTCCTAGGTTCTTGGAATCACAAAGACAACCATTTTTTATTGCCATGGAGCCTACTTAGGTCCATTAATTTATTTGTTGTTAGAGAATAGAGGATTTAGATGCTTAACATTATTAGTTTCAAAGTTTTTGTATATGATGAATGTTAGCATCAAACCTTGTTAAATTATTATCTTGATGGTGCTTAGTATGTTGTTTAATTTTTGCTAATTAAGGCTATTTAGGTGTTAGTCTTTACTTATATTAGCACTAGTTTAAAACAACTCATGCACACACTAAGCTAATAAATGCCAAAGGACCAAGGATATAAGGATAACATGAAAATGAACTACACTAAAAGGTGATAGCACTAGAAAAAGAGGGAAGAATACTATCTATTCTGAATGGGAATGAAAAGGGAATGTGTGAAAGGAGGCTAGGCACGAGTAGCAAAGCTGAAAACATGTTTACCAGATCATTTTCATGTAACATAACTAAATAAGGAACTGCAAGGGATGTGAAGTGGCACAAAAAACATGCACTGTAAATGAAAATGTAATAAGAAGGAATGAAAACACATTACGACAAAGAATAGTCACAAAATTATGCTTTTATTACTTCCATAAATGCACAAAGCTGCTACAATGGCGAAAGAGGTTGATATCCACATGCATGAGCCAGATCTAGAGGTCTGCAACTCAGAACGTAGAAAATATGAAGTCCTGAGCAAAACATGTAAGGATTCAGAGTATCCAACATTAATAATGAGCCCAACTCTTACATTTATAGATGAATATGTAGAAGGAGAAGAGGAGGGAAAACCTGAATTTGAAATACAACCACCAATAAGAAGCATTCAATGCCTACAAATCTACCTAAGAATTTGTTGAATGCATTTTGCTAGATCTTTTTGGCATGTTGGATGAGGAAGGAGGTCGGATCATATCAAATCAGGTGGTTGAAGCAATCATATCTACTTCATTAATGCTTAGAAAGACATTTTCCCATTTCTCACCTACCATATCTGCCAAAATTTCAATTTGAATGTCTAGCACTGTGGTTGATGTCTACAACTCTCTGACAAGTACAGGCATGCACCGATCAGAGCTCTATAGAAAAAGATACAGTTTTCATAGGATTTCAAGGCCATCTACGCACACAAGACACGTGGCACATGTGAATTGGCTAAAATAATGGCCAACTGTGCAACATGTTTGTCGTTTCTGTGACATTTCACTCATTGATTTTCTACAATGATTCGGTGCCCTGTCAGCGCGCTTTGACTAGTTGCATATGGCACACTCAAGCATGTCAGAAGATGACCTGGCATAGAAGGGTGCAAAAAATGGCATGAGGGAAGGGTGTATGGAGGAAAATAGAGGAAGTCGTAGAGGAATGCACGTGAGACACGTGTGGGAAAATAAAGAAAATTGGTGAGCATAGAATGCATGTTCAAGTCGCAACCATTACAAGATGATGTGCAGGCATGCGCAAGGGTGAACATCTACCAGAAAGAAGGTGAATGCGCAGAAGACACGTGTGGGGAAATAAACAAAGAAGTAAAGGAAAGGAAGGGAAAGAAGGGGAAACGTGCAAAGGTGCATGATGAAAATAAGGGAATGTGCCAAGGGAACTTAAGCATGTGAAACCTTCAAATGAAGAGCTCGGAGCCAGAAGGTGTATACAAGTCATCCAAATCACTATGAGAGTTTTTTGGAAAATATTTTTGGCAAATTTTGGGGCCATCTTCCTGCTAGATGAAGTAGATTAGTAGCCTGAAGCATCCATTGGGCATGGAGTCTATTATATAATTATTTGAAGTACTACCCCTAAATTCACTTAAAGGATCATTATTGACTCCATTCTAAATCTTGCAACTACTAAAAGAAGATCTGTGTTTTGGAAGCAAAAGAAGAGCACGTGCAGGAAGCGCGTGAAAGGAAATAACTATATACAAACAAACAATGTGCATGCATTGCACTTGGATGAATTGAAACTACTCTTATATATACAAAATGATGTAGCAAACTTAATGGAAGGGTTTGAGATAAATCCCATTTACTGGGATTTTCAGCATGCTTCTATCAAGATGAGTTAACTCAAAAGAGTTAACCTCTTTCCACAAACTGATGATATAAGGGCCACTCCAAAGTGCATCAAAATTTGAATGGTGCCTTGGTTTAGCTCTGTCAGCATCCCATTTTAATACTAAGTCCCCAACTTTGAAAGTTTGGGGCATTTCATTTTTGTCAAACCATTTCTTTGTTGCTTGTTGATTTTGTTCTAGCTTGATCATGACAGAGTTCCTTATTTCTTCAATATTAACCAGCTCTTCCATTCTAATTTCTCTCTAGTATACGCCTTTAAATTCTAGATGTTGGGAAAGCACTAATGAGAAAAACTCTAGTGTCAAAGGAAGGGTAGCCTCCTCATCATAGACAAGCTTATAAGGAGAAGTTCTTATTGCCTTTTTGAATGTGATTCTATATGCCCAGAGCATGCGCGCGATCTTTGTATGCCACTGTCTTTGGCTGATGTTCATTGTGTGCTTCATGATTCTGATCAGGTTCTTGTTTGTTAACTCTACCAAACCATTTCCCTTAGGGTAATAGTTGGAAGAATTATTCAAGTAGATGCTCAAATTTAGCACCCAATCAGTGATTTTAGTACCAAGGAAGGCTTTTACATTATCAAAGATGATGGTTTGAGGGACGCCAAACCTTATGACTATACCTTCAAGAAAGTTAAGGATGACTGACTTGGTTGATTCCTCAAGCGTGATAGCTTCTTTCCATCTGGTGAAATAGTTTGTAGTTGTCAGCACCCACTTGTGTCCAACGCTTGAAGGTGGATTGATCATACCTATGAAGTCAAGACCCCATTGCACAAAATGTTGATCCACTTGGATTGGTTGGAGGGGAATCACTACCAATTTTTTCTTTCCTCTCTACATTTTATGACCCACTTGTGTGCATATGCAAATAGGGTAGGCCAAAATATTCCAACCATTATGATCTTCATTATTGTAGGTTTGGCAGAAAAGTGTCCACCAGAGAATCCATCATGAAATTCTGCTAAAAATTTTTTATTTTGCATGTCACTGATACATCTTAATAGTACACCATCAATATTTTTCTTGATAAAAAGTACATCAACCAAAACATAAGAGATAGACTGTAACCTCATATTTCTTCTCTTTTCCTTGTTCCAACCAAGAGGGTATGCACTTTAGGAAAGGAATTTTATCATATCCTTCATCCAGTCACGCATGCCAGGATCTAAATTTTGCTCAAGATCTATGTACGGAAGACCTTCATATAAAAATAATGAAGTCTTTGATTCATTCTGTGTGTTTTGCACATTCTTTGCAATTTTCCTGCAAAATGTGCTACCTCTTACCATTTTTGTGTCTTTGATATTCACATCATACTCCATGATTTTGGTCACCCATTGTTCTCTCTTTTCATTGATATTTACTCACATTATGAAGTCTCTAATAGAAGAGTGAGAGACTAATACCTGTTGGTCTGAAAATCTGTCGCTTGGGAAGATCTATGGATAAACGAGCCAACAGTGTGCAGGGCATAGCCCCTCTTTGAGTCAGCAAAGCGAAACTGGTTTATTGCTATTCTACCAGCAGGAACCTATGCAAGTCTCATAGATTCTGCCTTCGGGGGTTTGGGATCTCATCCCAGTAGAGGTTTTTCCGACTGCGAAAAGAAAGGAATGAAAGAGAGGAGGAAGAAGGAACAGGTCCGAAGGGAGAAAAGAAATGAATTCCAAAGCAGAAAGGTCAGAAGATTTATGTTTTTGGGTTGGTAGTAAACGGAGCCAAACCTACTTGCATAAATAAACAAAGCAATACTGATGAGAAAATGACAGAAAAGTAGATTTGAATCTAACAGAATAAACACATGCAGATCTAACATAAGAAAGTTCTGACACATAACACAGGTATTCAGCACAAAGTCTCAATATTTGTATTACTATTTTCTTCTGCTACAAGAAAGCTCAAAGTCTTTCTCTCCTCACTTCTATTTTCATCTAAAAAATGTTCACCCCCGAATACAACCAGTATTCCAATATATATAGAAGAGGAGAAGGAAAGAAGGCAAAAGGGAGCCAACAACTATTTACAAAGATATTTACAAAATATCTAAAAGTCATGTTGACTTTTTACAACTTGATGGGTGACATCATCCCATGACGCAACATAGATGATGTCATCATTTGTGCCAACATACTTTAGACATTTCAACAAGAAAGTTGGAGAAGAGAGAGAAGAAGAAGAAGAAGAAGAAGAAGAAGCTACTTGTCGTCATCATCCTACGGCCGAAAGGGGGTAGCCTGCTTTTGATGCTGCTCAGGTGATGAGATATCGAACTGAGCGCGGTATTCCAAAAACTTGTTAATTATTGGCCCAAGTTGATCCTGAGAAGGATCCTTGTGCCTATCACTTATTGCCTGACAAGTCTCCCGCTCATCTATGAGCTTCTCCGAGAATTTCTGAAAGTCCTTCTCCGCCTCAATGAGGAACTCGACGAAGTCCCTATAGGCCAGCAGGTTGTTGATAGATTCAGTGTCAAATGTGACCTCTGGCCCTGTTCCTTGAGAAGTGATTTCCTTGAAGATCCGGATGGTTTCATCAGCTGACCTTAAGGTAAAGGAAGGAGTGAGCAACCCTGGTGACATGTTGAGAACAATTCACTCCATTTGATGCATCGCATCTAGGGCCTCTTCCTTTACTTTGTCAATCTTTTCTAGAATAAATTCTAGCTGATCCACCCGATAGTCCAGAGTGGACATGATTTTGTTGAGGGCCCTTGGATGGCCGAAGATGCCGAACTTGACCAGATCTTCGACTGAATAGTCGAACATTTGTTGGAAGGCCTCGTGCTGCAGTCTAGCATGTTCTAACTCTTCTGATATGGGCCCTGCTAACGCTTGGAGTTATTTATTCACCTTACTGATATTCAGGTATAAGTCAGAGAACTCAGTGATCACTTTTTCGCTTTCTTTGAGGATTTGGCTCCTCCAAGTGGAAACGGCCATACCCTGCTCACCGAACTTTTCATATTCGTTGATTTTCTCCTGGCTGAGAAGCTCAGAAGTCTCGACGGAAGTTGTGGGAGGCGCACTACCCATCTTCTGTAAGGCTTGGAGCAGATATTTGCTTTGCTCTTTTAGTAGCCTTTTCTCTTCTTTCGTCTCTTGAAGCTTTTGACAGAGGGCGTCAACTGCGGAAAGAGCTTCCCCTTGGAGACTTTCAGAAGATGTTCCCATTGTGACTTGGGTCATAGTGAAATCTGTCAAAGACAGATCCTTTTTCTCTTTGAGGGGATCGGGGTATGCAATTTCCATGATTCTCTCACCTGCAGCACTTTTAGAGAAGCGTGTAAAAGGCTTCTACTTCTTTTCCCCTTTGGCTGTGATCACTGAAAAGTCCATCGGAGTGATGGGAACTTTCCTCTTTTGTTGGCTTAGCTGCTGAGAGATCCAGACCGGTCCTATGGAAGAAGGACCAGAGACAGAGGAGGAGGCAGCTACAGTAGAAGAGGGGAAAAACGTGGAGACACGCGGCGGCGGCATAGAGAGAATAGCCAAAGAAGTGTCCACGGGAGGAAGGGAAACTGTAGCTGCGGAAGACATAGGAAGGGAAGGGAGCCTGGAGATGAGGGAAGAAATGGAGGAGGACAGATCAGCGAGGGAGGAGAAGATAGACGAAGAAGTATGGGAAAGAGTAGAAGAAGGGACAGAGGACACGACCAAAGGGATGGTCGCTTGAGTCTCTCGAGGAGGGGAAGGAAGAGAAGAAGAAGGGATAGAAGGGACCTCTGTTGTGGTAGCAATGCCGACATCCTGAGTGGATGGGCCTATGGGACTATCCTATGCTGCTTCTTTCTCTGGCGAATCCAGAGTTATTACCTGTTCTGGCACTGTGGAAAGAGGACTCTCGGGGGCTTCTCCCTAAATGGTGCTGGATTCACCTTCTACACCTTTGCCTTTAAGCTGCTTCTTGGATCGTGGAGGTGCGTTGCCCAATGGGGATGTTGTGAAATCAACCCCGAGGTAGATTAGGCCGTTCATCTGGCACCAATGTTTTGTCCTCCGCAAAGTCCCCTTGACCCTCTCCTCAATTGTCTGAGGAGCTTTAGTTCTATCAATGGCCGGAAAGGGCCAATCATCCCCCTCTGTATCAGTATATACCTTGTCTACCTCATCTTCTATTATTTGGTAGCCTTTGGGGAAAATGGCTACCCCATATTGGATAATTTCTACCAATGCTAGGTGAGAATGATCCTTTCTTCTGAGCTCTACCTCATGGAGGACGTCAATATAAATATCCTCGATCTGAGGAACATGGATCGGATCAAGCTTTGCTCTTGGTAGGCAGCCCCTTGGGTCGAAGGTAGGCCTGGCTGGGAATTCATGCTTCAAATTGAGTAACTCCATCTCTGCGAACATTTCCTTCACCTTGTGGTGGGTAGAGCATGTGTATCAACCCACTGTGAGGGGGAAAGGAGTTCCACCCTTCTTCCTTTTCAGGAATTTTTCGTGGTATGTGACCAGCTTCCTTGATAGTTCCAGCAGAATCAGCTTAGGGCCCAGCATACCTTGGTAGCCTGGTTGGCTCTCCCAAAAAGTTGGCAGCCCTTAGATAGGTGAATGTAGGAAATTGGGTGAACAGGGCTCCCCATTTCTTCGTGGCTGCCACTATGTTTTTGGTTGTACGATTATGAGTCATATTCGGCATCAGCAGGCAGATGATGTGATAGAAAAACACATTGTTAACTTTTGTGAACTGGGAGATGCTATTCTCCAGCCTTAATTCTGGATAATACTCATATGTTTTGACCTGAGGCCAAACTCCACTCTGGGTTAGGCCTGGATAATCCCTCTCCGACACTGCAGTGTAGATCATGTAGGAGTTCATATGGAATACTCCCGTTGTGCTGAATTGTTGTAGCTGCTTGGAGATGGTGTTGCTTATAATTTCTCCCCAGCAAAAGCGCTGATCAGGAAAATTCTTGTTCATTGTTTCCAAGTAGCGCAGCATCCATTTATGGAAGTAATGGGCATCAGAAAGCCTGAAGACCCTACTCAGGAAGGTGATGGTATCGTTGAGCTCTTCTGAGAAGTCACTGCGGTGGATGATTTGGGGCCATCGGGTTACCACCTTCTTATTTTTCAGGTATACTTCATTCATTAGCTACATACATTGGTCTTCATTGTCTTCCCAGGCCTTGATGCACTCTGCTTGGCTAACGGCCACAAAGTGCCGGGTGGTGAGGGATGCCGAGTATGATCTCAAAATGATGGGAAGTGAGGTTAATGACTACCTCGCCCTTACTGTTTTCGACACATCTTGTGTCTTTGTTGTAACACTGGGCAACCACCATCATAAATTCATTGTTGACGGCGCTGACGGGGGATTCCTCTGGCGAAGTGCAGGGCACTGCCTATTAGTTTTTTCCATCCATGGACTCCTTGTAACTTTCTGAGTTTCTGGCCCAGAATTCCTCCATGTCGATATGCCCTAATTCTGAGTCTCTGACATCCATGCTGCATTCGGCCTGTGACTCGGGCATTCTGACCCTTTGATATTTATACTTCATATCTTCCTCAGTAAGCTTGGCCTTTCCTTTCGATTTGGTGGGTCTCTTGCTGGATGTAGACATATGTTCTTCTAAGTTTATCTGTTGATCTGCATGAAGAAGAAGCGAGACCCAATCCGAAAAGGTTGAATTAGCCATTTGATCTTCCATTGGAATGTTAGCAGAAGAAAGAGTTAGAGATTTTCAGGCCCAAGGCGCAGGAAAATTGCAGCTTACAGGGCTAAAAAGGCAAGGCACATGGGAAAGGGCTGTTGCAAAGGTTAAACTGGCACCAAAGGCACATGGTGCATGCATACTGCAGAGTGCATTTTAGTAAAGGGCGCATGGGAATTGCGTGTTGCATGGAGACAGGATGCGCCAAAGGCGCATGGGCTTTTCATGTTACATTGTGATTTGGTGCGCCCTTTGGCGCATGGGAAAAGTGTGTAACAGGAACTTTTCGTGTGCCAAAGGAAAAATGGCGCGGTGCATGGAGGGTTTGCACAACACAAATGTTACTGTAAGGAGGGATGCGCCTGCACTTTTACAACTTTATACTTGGCGCAGATAGAACTTGTGTTGCATAGATGCCGGGTTGCGCCATTGGCGCATGGGAAGGTGATGCAGCAGTGAAGGATTTGTGCGCCAAAGGGGCGCAAGTGTAGCACTTGCAACATCACAGAAGAGTCCATTTTACTTTAGGGCGCAGAAGTTAATGATCTGGCTATTTATAATGGGTGCGCTTATTCCTTCGGGTTTATAGAATCATGTTGCAGGGGGGACAGATGCGCCATTTTGGCGCAACTGTCATATGGTAGGATCAATACATGCTATTGCGCCCAAGGGAATAACAGTAATTTCACATGGCTCATACACATATTTCTTTAACAATCATTTCATGAAGACACATTCGATGAGATACTAATGGTTCAATTCAAAGAGGGTTCAGACTAAGTCCTCATAAACAAGATCTTCCTACAGCAGATCTGGAAATTTCAAAATAAGGTCCACAATAGTGAGGTGCTAACTTAACGGGGGGGGCGCTAGTTTCAAAAGAACTGCATTCTAGGTTTAAATCTAACCAGCAAGCACGAAGATTGCCAGATTAAAAATTCATCTGGAATAGATCTTTTTGAGCACTTAGCCCAGATGTTTATACCTAAAAACCTTGGGCACGCTTTCATGTTTTTAACGCTTTATTTATACAATTTATTCAGATTTCTGACAGGCTCAGAGGATAAACAACACATGATATGCAAGATCTGATGTTAAGGACATTTGACCATGCAAACCAGGAGTAGTACATATATCCTACCATACACATCTATTAAAAGGTGTCATTTTTGTCATGTAGTGCGATACCCACTGATTGTAATAAAACTCAATCAAATGCAGATATTGCTGTCGACACGAGAAGGAATGCGTTTTTTCACATGTATACATTCTAATGCATATCCTCTAAGATTATATTTATTCTTTTAATTTGACGCATCGAGACTCATGATCGATAAGCAATTACTGTGCTCCAAACTTTGGCGCACCAATTCATGGCGCAACAACAAGTTGCTCCATAAACAGAAGAAGTAAATGCTAGGATTGTCGCACGCAGGGAAGACTCAACATACTTTAGGAAGCACCATGCAAATGAAAAAATTTCCTTAAAACAAATGAGATATATCATGAAGCCAGAGGTATTGAATTTGGTTGTGTACCAAAATTTGGTGTTACATAGCAATTTCATGCGCCCATCCAAAAAAGGCTCAAAAGACAAGTTCGAAAAACCAGATTTCCCGGGAAGGGATTTTATAATGTTTCGAACGCAAGGGATCCCTAACGAGGGATCAGAACAAAATTTCGGTATGGTTATTGGTAAAATTTCCCTTGTCAATTTTACGAGATAACAATACCTTGCTATGATTTCTGGCGAGCATACTTTTGAATTTCTTGAGTGCACGCATGATGGAAAAGACCTGCTTCTCCATGTGAATGTATCTTATTTTGTAATCCTTTAGCATCTGGCTACAGAAAGCCATTAGTTGTTCCAGCCTTGTTCATTTTCTTGTGTTAGGACAACAACAACACTAGTATTAGTGCCATAAGCATAAAGGATTAAATCCTTAAAATAATCTAGGTTGATGTGTGTTGGCGCACAAGCAATTTCATGCTTGATTTTGTTGAAGCTTTCTATTCCTTCTACTGTCCATTTGAAGGCTATGTCCTTCTAGAGCATAAAGGTGATGGGCCAAACTAGTCCTGCAAAGTTAGGGATAAAATGCCTATAAAAGTTGATCTTACCAAGGAAGGACTACAAGGCCTTTTTATGTGTTGGCAGGGAAAGAGCTAGGATGGCTGAAACTTGTTCAGGATCAATTGTGATACCATCATTTGAAACCACATGGCCCAAGATATTTCCTTGTGCCACCAAAAAATTGCACTTCTTGGGTTAAGAGACACCCGATACTTTCTACATCTCTCAAAGACTTTCTCTAGATGTGCCATATGATTTGCGCTCTGCTTCGAGAAGACTGTTATGTCATCAAGGTAAAAAAAGATGAACTCATTGATGTAACCTTTGAAGGCAATATCCATGGCACGCTGAAATGTTGTGCATGTTTTTGATAGACCGAAGGTCATTTTCTATATGCATATGTTCCCCACTTGGTTTTGAATTTTGTTTTGAATTGATCCTCTTCCTTGACTAGGATCTGATTGAAACCTGAATACCCATCAACATTGAGAACCTTTGTGTGCCGGCCACAATCTATAGAATTTGATCCATTGAAGGTAAAGTATAATGATCCTTTATAGATTCCTTATTCAAATCTTTGAAATTGGCACATAGTCTAATTTCACCATTCTTTTTTTACACTGGAACTAAATTTGCGACCCAAGTAGAGTATTTGATGGGAAAATTAATCTTCGCCTCGATGAGTTTAGATAATTCCTTTCTCTAAGAATAAGTCCATGATGAGGTGTCTAGGTGATGTGGCTAGGTGAGGTGTAAATTAACTTAATTAAAGTAATTAAATTAATTAATTATGTGAGGATGAGCATTAATTAAATTGTAAGTAATTAAATTAATATGAATGTGGGGTAAGGGGTCGTGGTTCAGGTGAATACATTACATTAATTAATTAAAGGGGGCCAAGGGGAGTGTGACCCAAATTTGATCTCTACAGTAGAATCAAATTCACAATTCTCATACATGTATTTTCTCATATTTCTCTCATGGATATAGATGATGCCTTAATACTTCACACATGATGGTCCTGGATACCACGGTGGCATGACTAGCTCATTTTAGCTTGTTCTTTGGAGAGGTTTTGGTACAATGACAGAGTCGAGATATGATGATCATCAAGTCAATCCTTGAGCTCCACATTTCACCTTTTAACATGATGAATCCTTCACAATTAAATGTATTGACCAAGAGGAAACCTGGGTGTAAGCATGCTTATGGGACATGGACACTTTTTTTCTCAAGTTGTTCCTCATGGAAATGGGTTTCCTCCTCCAAATAGGGGATCAATACTTGAATGGAATTTTAGGATGAGTTACATGTTATTGACCTCCATACTTCACTGAAACACTACAAATCAAACTTTACGATCAATGAAACTATTCTAGAAATCTAATTTTGTCTACAACTCAAAATTTAGGTCCTATTTCATTTTGAATTGGGAGGGGCTGCTGAAGATTTTTGTAGTACCTAAAGAAATATTTAAGCCTTGAATCAAAGTTGATTATTTCACCTTATAAAGTATTCTAATAGACTTACAATGCCTATTATTTTCATCCTAACTCTTTCAAAACTTCATGGAATCATCCAGAGAATTCAACTTTCACCGTTTTAGATTTCATTCCCTGTACCTGAAAACCCGGTCTTAAATAGATTACTCCTGAATGAGATTTTATTTCTTAAAATTTCCTAAATTTACTTAGAAATATTCAATTCTCTGTTAAATCACCCTCAGATTATTTTTATTTTCTCTAAAAACTTCCTAATGGTGTTCAATTAGCTACAGAATGGCCAAAATGGCCTTTTTAGGCCTTCAAATGAAGTAGTCTCTCATCAAAAATAAATGATTTGATCAATCACCTTAAACACTATTCCCTACATAATGAAACAAAATAAATGATCTTATTAGGACTTTCCTTTAGGCTAGGGTAAATTGTGAACTAATGATAGGATGTCCAGATGATACAAAATACCCTTGCAGTCCTCTTTATATAACTTCAACTCAAAATACAACTTCCCTAACTCAACTTTCTCCTTTTCCCGTGTTTAAAGTAGGTATAAATAGGTTTTGAAAGAAAATTTAAGGGTTTAATGGATTACCACCTATTTCATCCTTACATCCACCTTTCAACACACCCATACACTTTAGTCAAGTACACCACAATGCTCTATTACTCATTTATCTACCATCTTGCTAGAATTTCAACTTTTGGCTTTTTAAGATTTTTTGTTTGCTCAAGCTCTAAACAATATTTTCAACTTTGTTTTTCACTTTCACCTTGAATTTTACTCAATATTATTTTCACTCATCTTAGTATGTTTACCCCTCTCCTAATCACTAACACAAATCACTCAACTTTTCCTCTTTCACTTAAGGATTTTCATACAAACCCTTACTCTCTCTAGGCTTCTTTATGGAATTGTGCAGGATAGTCAATAGGTCTTCTTAATTAAATTTGTATAAGGATTTTCCCCTATTCCTCAGGGATTCAAAGCATTCTAACATCACTCCCTCAATGATAGATACAAATTCCTTATAACTTTCTCTCCTAAGACATCTATTTCTCAAGGTTGGTCTTGACAGTCACAAGTAGTAAGCATGATTATAAATTTATTCATTTACCTACTAACCACTCAATACTCAGTCCTTATGCCCTAATTTTATGATTCCTTAATTCCCTTAGGCCTTCCTATATATTTTTATAGGATCCACCAACTTCAAACAAATGGAATAAACTATTTTCTATAAGTACATCTCTCCTAGCCCTCAAACTGGGCATTAACACTGCTAGACTGTATTTGCACATTCCTTTGATTTTATTCTTATTCCAACATATACTAGGGATTTTAAAAACCTTGGTCTTCTTATTAGATTCCTCCACACTTATCAATAACTCTACTAGGCATAAGTATTAACTTTTATGATGAATGTTCTACTCTAGGCCCTTAAGAATGGGTACACATAGTTAGGATTGTGAACATAAATTTAATTTAAGAAACCCTCCTTTAGATGGCTTATTACCTTTTCTTAAATTTTTCAACACCAAGTCCTTGTGATCAATTCCCTGAAATAGACTCAACCATTTCATTGAGTCATTATGTTCATGTTACATACTACTAAACTTCTAAAACATGGTATAGTTTGGTCTAATTAATTCATGCTATCTATTTTCCATTACCTAAACACTGTGAAGGTTCCATGAAGCCTTAAACACCATTATAGATAAGAAGACAATCCAAAACAATATATTTACTCGTGAAAATTATTTGCAATATAGTCTCTAACCTCCAAATATGATATCTCATTCTGAGAGGATTGTGTCACATAACACATAATCCTATAACATACCTAGAGCTAGTTCAAATATTCAAATTATACATTTGGAGGGAAACTCCCTATTCTTTTCTATGGAGTCCAAATGGACTATTACAGGCTATGACCATCTCAAGTGGACCCAAGATGCCCCTAGTCATCTAAGAAACCAAAAATTGATTATTAACAAGATGTTCTTGCATCCCCAGAGGAAGGATGCACAGTGACTGAGAAGCCTTATTTTCAATTAAGGTCTTAGTTGTCATGATTCAAAATTTTCAATTTCTAGATGCTAGTTATATTTTCCATTCTAGAGCTATTCAAACACCCTCTGGGAGAGTTTAGGAAATATCTTAAGAATCCATAGGTGATGTTAAATATTCTTGGAAGTCTTGAAGGTAATTTAGGAAGATTTAGGAAAAGGTTTGACCATTCAAGGACTATCTACTCAACATCAGGTTTTCTAAGTGTAGGGAACAAACACTCTAATTATGAAAACTAACTTCTCTGGAAGATTCTAGGAGCTCTGTAAGGAGTTATACGGAAAAAATAGGCATTGGAAAGCTACATAAATCCTCTACATGTTAAAGACATTCATTTTTCTCTAATGTTTAAAGGTGTCATGAAGAATTTCAAAATAGTGAAGTTGCCCTTTTTGGTTCCAAACAAACACTTCACCATTTCAACACTTCATGAAACCAAAATAGGGCACTACTAATCAACCTTCATGTTTCTTGATGATTAACACCTCATACTGACTCATATTCCACCTAGACACCCACTTTCATCAATGTAACTTGACATCAATGACACTATGTCCAACACATGTGTTTTGATTTTTTATGTATTATAACTTGGCATTTCATGAGTGCATATATTTGAGAAAATATTGTTTCCTTTGAGAGTTGTGAGGTTTGTAAAATCTATTTTTGACACATCTAGCATAATAATAAATGAAAAATATATACTTTAACATTTATTTTTGTAAATAGAAGCATGCCAAAAATACATATGATGTCTATATTATGCAGAATGTGTACACGTTATAACGCATATGTGTTATGTGTTTTTAATTTTTCTAAGGCATGCCTCTAGGTTTGGATCCGCTTTGGACCCCCAAGCCTGAGGCATGGACCTGCAAAAAACACAATAAACTCCATTTTTTTGTAGAAAAATGGTAAAATACCTATTCTTCCACAATAAATCAAATTAAAACAATCAACCAATTTAATAAAAATATGACTACGAGGTTAAACAAAATTTTTTCTTTCTAAAAATATGATTTTTCAAATTTGCTGACTAATATAAGGTTTGCATACTAATTATTTTCTAACTATGACTTTTTGTAGCTATGTTTTGGAGTTTATACACGTCTATCTTTCTTCGTGTATATGTTTTTAGACTCATTGAAATTGAATAATTATTTTTAGGCCCAAACTAGGACTAATTCTATACATATTAAAAAAACTAATTTTTGATATTTTTTGAGGTAGTTAGGAGGGGCATGGTCGGAGCTTCGTTATTTTTTAAAAATTTAAATTTATGTATAAGAAAAATCATAAAAACAAACACTCACTAAAAAAATCTTATCCCAAACTAGATGCTCCTATCTATCTTTATACCAAAGGGTTTTCAAAAATACCATGTTGGTACCCAAATTTGCACCACCTTAAGAGCCAAACAATATTTGCAATCTAAATTGGATTCTTATAGTCAATAAAATCAAAGATATAGTCGTTTTGTAGCTAGGGACATGTCTGATTAACTCTTTTGAACTTGACTTAGGGAAAAATTAGGTTGCACTCACAAAAGGGGATGACCTTCCCTGCTACTTTAGGTTTTGCCTTTAACCAAGGTGAGAGGACCCTATTTGTGACTTGTAATTATGAGAATAATGCATGAAATTGTAGTTTCTAAATGTTCTCTTTGAGATATGAAAGGTAACCTTGGAAAGACATGGTCAATGGAAGACACTATTTAAATCTCACTAGGTCCTCACTTTAAATAATGCAGATGTCTTTCAAAATAGGACTTAAGGTCACTTTAGAACAGTGTAGATCTTAGCTTGACTTCTTCATATTTATGAAAGGGATGGTTGAAATGGTAAAATCTCTCAGAAAATGGTTAGAAGTAGGCAAAACATGGATAATTTGAAAGGATTTGACAATTGTAGGTTGTAATTTATGTGTATTTAAATGGGATATTAAAGCAAAATAAAGTTGATTATATAGATTTCACAAGAAAACTTTACAAATTCTTGCAAATTTCCGTCAGGGTAAGAAAAACACATCACACAACTAGTATCAAGACTTTAATAAGAAGGTATGCACTAGTGGAGTCCGATGAGTACAATATCTCACACGATGTTTGAGAATTTTAAAACACAAAAGATCTTATGCTAAATCCTCAACAAAACATTTACAGATCCTGATTTAACTACACTCAAGATACACTCAAAATATTACACAAATCTACTCAAATGAATAACAGCAACATGGATTTAAAACTGTTTGTCACATTACATAAAGAAATCTCCATTTATAATACAATTGCACTAGTAGCACAAATCCTTCACAATCCAAAACAATATCTAGTGTAATTGAAAGGAACTATTGATCTAATATTGCAAAAGGGGAGACAAATAGCTATTTCAAAGTATTCTACCTTAAGAACAAAGATAATATTACTCAGGAGACAACACATAGTTGATTTTAAGAAATGAAAATTTCTCAGCAAGGGACCATAAATCCTATGGCCTCAATTCTTTCTAATGATTGTACACTTCACGATCATCTTGGCATGAGAATATTTCGACAAAGTAAAAAAATTAAATGCTTTCTTGGTTTGATTTAGTTTTTTAAGGGAAAGGTATAGTCAGTTTTGTCTCTATTTTCTCTAAAAAAGCTCTTAGAAAAATATAACCCCCCTTTCTCATACGAGAACATTCCTCTCCGTATGTATATAAGTTATCTTGCCTCCCATATTTATCTTTTTTTCCCACAAAAGTCTAAATATTCAAGAGAATACTCCCCTTTACAACATACAATCTGATCTATTATCATTCCTTTGACAATATTCTTCTTTCGTGTTGTCCAAGTGGAGGAACTTACAAATGATTTACATTTTTCGTTATCTTAGAATGACTAGGATACCACATCATCCTTCTAATATTAATTGTTTAATCATTTCCTTTTAAAGAGAGTGGGGAAATTTTTTAAGGATTTTTGATGCACCTCCAGATAGTTTGATTTGATGTGTAATCCCTTTCTATTTTTGAGAATCCATCTCGAATAATACCCACTCATTTTTATGTCTTTTTGGGTTGAGTGTTCGCACATGGATTATGTCACATCAAGCCAACCATTTCATTTTGCATAATATCATTTACCTCTAAAATAAATTTCTTTCATGTGGGATAGGTAGGAGATCTTTATTCATTTAATGGCAATCATTCAATCCAATTCAGATCATCTACACCATTTTCACTATAAATATAGCCCCATTTCCTCATTACTGTGCATCCCCTTTCCATTCTTAAACATGAGAAAACTATTTCAAAGTTATTTGTTGGTGAAATGGAAATGGTAGCTGTAGGAACTAGCCTAAAAGAGATATCATCATAATATTTGAATCAAATATTTGATTTAACGGGCCCGATATAAGGCATTTTGCTAGGGATTTATTCGATATTGTAGACCGAAGGGATGACAAAAAAAGCCCTCGAACATACCAAGAGGATTGGATTTTTCCCTCCTTTTAAGATTGGTCAAAATCAATCCTATTTTCTCAGCCTTTTAAAAAATTTAATATCATCTCTTATGGTGGGAGCATCAGAAAACTCTAGAGGAACTGAAGAAATTATTAATTGAAAGGTGGCCCACTATGATGGGGATGACTTAGTACGTGTGTCCCTTTATGTGTAATGAATAATTTATTTCTGAAAGATACTCCCCCAAGAGTCCTATGTACTTTATGACAGGAATTCAATTGATATTTTGTCTTCCATTGCTTGTAAAGTAGATTAATTATAGCAACAGACTCTTCTCATCTTGAAAAATATCTCAGTAGGACCTGTGCCACCTTAACAATGTGTAGTACCAACATCATCAGCAATAATGAAGAATGGGGAATCAAGATCTATCAGCCCCCAATTATAATTTTAGATGAGGAAGAATGCAAGGCCATCATCTCCTCAAATTCCTACAGGACCACTTCATTAGTTCCATCAACATCAAGGAAGGATAATTAGCAAGTAAAATTAAGAAACTAAGGTAAATTGAGGTTCTAGATAGAATAACTACTTCCTTTGATAGAGTATTAGTTATCAGAACCCTTGTGTTGGTACCCTGTAATAGGTTCTCACAGTATTGAAACCACCAGTCTGCAGCAGGGCGGCGGTCCTGCACAGCAGGATGAATAGAAAAGAGATAATGGATCACGAATGGATGTCAATTTAAAGCCGAGGACGGACTCAACTGACTCTTTGTCACTCAACCTTTCTCAAATTAGATAGCATTGTGCTATGGGTAGGACCTACCCTGGGACTTTAGGCTATGCCTTTAACAAGGAGTGAGTAAGAGACCCATTTTGTAGGCATTCAAAAATCCAATGAGATCAAAGAGCAAAGGACTTAAGGTCTATGATTTTGAGAGAAAACCTTGATAAGATATCGTCAATGCAAAATAGAGTATAATTGTCAGGATTAAGGTGTAGAAACTAGAGAAAGAAGATCATATCCTAAGGGAGAGGTTTACATTTTGTTACTCCATTTTATACTTCTTGTAATCTTAAATTATCTTTAATTTCCCAATTAAATGTTTTGAAGAAAGAGCATGGGTAACCTTCCCGACTGGATTTCCTCCATTGGAGGTTTCTAGGATAAACATTTTTGGTAGTTTGGTAAGTCTTGTAGGATTTATTCCCATTCTCTAGATGGATTTCCTGTTGGGGAATAGAACTAGGATAAAGTTGATTCACTACCAAATATCTTAAGAACTTTTAATCAAATATTGTCATTTCTGCCAAAGTTGAAATTAGAACAACACTTCAATTGTGTATTAACAATTAGACCTTCCAACTAGAAGTTTATGGATCCATTTTGGTATCATAGTTTATTATATATCCAGAACTGTGGTATTAACATCATTCATTTGATGATTTGTATGACAATGAAAAGGTCATGTCAAAGGAACTAAGACATTAGAGATCCTTAGTCCATCATGCCAAATATTTCTACAAAGAAGCTGGAACACAGAGAATTTGAGTATCAACAAAATGGAGGAAAGGTGAACATTGTCCATAGAGTAGTTTATTGCGCAGATGACCATGGTGGATAGGTTGTCATAGACACAATAAGCAAGATGCTTTCAACATCTGCCATAAGGAAAATGATATTATGTGATTTAGAGGAATATTCCATAGACATCACATTGCGACAGGAGCACTGGCCAAATAATTTGAAATATCTTTGAATTGAAAACACGACAGGAAGAATGCTCAGGATTAACACAATGAACTTAGAGGCACGTCAATTATAATCAAGCAAGGTAAAATATTCTCATTTACACCTTTTAATCCTTGTAAACGCGAGTGGAATAAAGAACTTTGAAAGAAAAGTGACATGAAAAATTTCTTGATAAGTGTGCATATTATTAACTGAGTTTCACAGACAGGATTTCCTTTGTACATCTCAAAATGGAAGGTCATGCTTCTAGTCTCTGCTGGGAAATCCATCTAGCCACTTGTGAGATAGAATCTTAACGTCCCCTATTGTCAGTACTGTGGATCATCACCTTTATACAGAATTCCATTCTAGAGCTAACTTCTAACCTTTGGCCCCATAAGACGTGGATACTATGATTAGGTGGTAGTCTACTTTAGAAAGGGAATTCCAGGTCAAAGCTTGCAAGACTACACTTTATGCAATAATTTGGAGACATCTCTAGCCAGGTTGCTTAATATGGACTTGGAGGATGAGGATCATTTTACTCTTGAGTCATTTGGGAGGACTATCACACTCACCATGTCATTTCTTGGTAATCTATATTTTTCCCAAGATTCTCAATGAATCTTGTGATATAAGCATAATTACTTTTTATGATCAAGAAGAAGCACTTTGAGGTGACAAAGCCAAAGGGAGACCAATCAATTTTAGATCTACTATCCAAAAAAAGACACAAAGGGAATACATGTAGCAAAGGTAAATGGAAAGGTAAACATGATTCAACTAATGTTTTGTCATACTTGTAAATATCCTAAGAATTAATGGTCATAAATGGGCATACTGATGCCACATGTTGGAAGTTGTATCTCTAGAATTATCACTCAAAAGCACCAAAACAAGGATCTTCCATGAAATCCATGGCCACTGTGAAAATTACTAATGAGAGATGGAGATTGAATATGTGTTACTTCTACTATGTAGACAAGACTGTTGGGATGCACGACCACTAGGATGTATGGGGATTTTCTTATCCTTTATGTGAGGAAGAGTTGAGTAAGCTACCTTCAAATCAGCAATCCATGATCAAGAAGTACTAATGGTAAATAGTTTTAAGTAGATTTCGTCAGAAGTTCTTGAGTCAAATATAACTTTGACCTATGCGGTCCTGATAGAACAACTTTTGTCTAGAGGTCATGTATGCACATCCACATCCATACCCATTGGATATGGGTGAAGAAGGGCCCTGTAGAAATATAGGTTACAAGAAAGTGTAAGTTCACATTTTGTGATAAATACATAATATATTGATCAGTCATTAGAGGTTGATATCATTCCACTTGATGCATTTTCATGTCTTTCTTTAGGAAGTCATTATGAAAACTCCTGAAAACCTGAAGAAATTCTAGATTGAGAACAGGTACCAGATGGGTCTAGGAGAACGAACTTCCAGTTTCAACATCCAAGCACATGTGATGAAGAATTTGTATTAGAAGGTGATAGTAAGTGCCAACTAAGCAGAAAGACTTATGTGTTAGATGAAAAATATTCCATTGACATCATGTTTTACATTTCATTAAAAGCTGGATGAAAATAGACTTAAGAGCACACATCCTTTCTGAAGAAGGGGATAACTTAGTTTTGAACCCTCATAACCAAGTTCAATGCCACCACAACAAATGCTTCGATTTAAGAGATAAGGGTGAATCAAGCTCTTTGCCACCACAATCAACTGCTCATTTATGATGGAGAAAAACAAACTTTTGCTTATGTAGTTCATCATGTATCAGACCTATGGATTCTCACTAGACCTGATGGTGGGGAAGAAAGGAGAAGAGGAGATATAAGGAACACTGGTGACTAAAGTAACATTGTACATGGAGAGAATTCAGCCAACCCATCTCAAGATACAGAGGTAAGTAAGAAGGACTAAACCACCATAGTATGGGACCTTCGCCATACTTGACCAGGTTGTAAATGAAACCTTCAAGCCATACTTCATGTAGATGTAAGTGATAGAAGGTTGCAAGTTCTCGCACCTACTAAATCCATCTATGCATGAAAAAGAAGGAAATATATTGAATCTTCCTTCCAAAGAGGATTGTACTCAAGGAAAATCGAAGGAGGATGTAGCACTCGAGCAGAAAACTAGAGATCCACAAGAGTCTTGAAAGGTTAGATGAGAGAAGACACCAAGATATACCCAATGGTACTCAAAGGAGAAAGAGAGGGGGTTGATTCCTATACCACTCCCCCAATAATATTTTTTAGGACCAAAATCATCCTTATAAGGGGAGGTATGATCCATAGGGATCAAGAATAACAAACTACTTCAGTAGTTCCATCAGAACCAAGGAGAATTAAATATAATGAATAAAATGAGGTAAATGAAAGTTCTAGAAAAAATCACCACTCTGTGTAGAGAAGTGGTTGCAGAACCACCGTTGTGTAGGGAAGTGGTTTTGTAACAACCACCCAATGTCTTTGTTCAGCAGTCTATGTAAACCATCGGTCTGCACTAGGGGTTGGCAGTCCTATAGAATCCCCATTCTGAATATAAAAGAGAAATGAAGATTTCAAATGGATGTGAATGTTTATATCTGCACCTTCTGATATGTAATTATCTCTTCCCTCCCTAATATTTCAGACTCATTAGCTCACGTACTAACAAGAGGACATGGGAGAAGGCTATAAATACAAGGATTGAGTTTTCAATGAGAATTGAGGCATTATAGTAGATTGCCTAAAGAGATCAAATGTATTGCAAAATCCTTAAGCCTGTAATGCAGAGTAATCTGAGTACAGCCAATTCATCTCAGTGCTGGAGTTGAAATTGAAGGAGCATGGTGTTTTTAGTTTGCAAACAAGGTATGAGCATAGCGAAGGCTCCAGAGATTTACACTTCATGGGGATTTCTGTGCCATTTGTATACCTTTCCTCTTAATCTATAATTGTATATAATTAACAAATAAAAGTGGGAACAAAGAGCATCTTTCCCCTTCCTCGAACTGGTTTTCAACTCCATGTTGGAGGTGCCTTGTCGTGCATAAGCCACATTGTTAGTGTTTGGAAATTTGAATTATTCCCTATTCTCTGCAATTTCCTTTTCTATAACACTAGACTAATCAATCACGTAAAGATTCTTCTCATATTTTGCGGGGGTTGTCAATTTAATGGTTCCCAAATTTTTTCCTTAATCCCTCCGCCAAGTTTAGAGATAATATAATTGTATAACCTTTACGACCCTCAGAGTTCCAAAGTAGAAGGTTTACAGATCAAAGAAGATAATGGTCCTTCATGGTCCTCAATGTCCTAAGGAATTTTCATTCTCTACCATCATTTTAAAGTGCTAGAATGATTGGACTTATTTCCAACCTTAGAGGCATTCATTCATAGCAACATATTCCTTTGATGGAGAAAACATTATCAGGACCCTTTCTTGTTCCCCTTCCAAGACAACATCCACCTCTCACAAGGAAATACAAGTGTGAGTCTAGTTCTAATTCTCCTATTCCAATTGGTCCAAGGACCACAATGCATTCTATGTCAGCTGCTTCAAATGCTCTTGTTCAGTCTACTACTTACAAATAAAATGGAGGAAGGCATTTCCTATAGGTGGTTTTGACCTTTTGGATTGGGTATCTTCTCATAATAAGAAGATAGAGTTAAGGAATATCATGGATGGTCCTACAATGACCGTTTACAAATTTATGAATATGAGGATGTCTCGTACATTAGTTGGGGTAGTTCTATTTTCTCAAACAACTCAGGGCCCAGAAGAATTTGTACTAAGGAAAAACATGTTGCTAAACAAAGTTCCCCCATTTGGAGAGGATCTCAAAGTAGTAATACAATACTACTAAATGACACACTTCTTATAATTTACCATTTTGTAATATTTGAAAAATTATGTGTATTTTCATGGGTATGGCCCCCTATAGAATCCCTATTTTAATTTTTTTTATAACATAGAAAACTCAAACTGTTGTATCAGTACACATGCTTCCTAATAGATTTAGAATTATATTAAAGCAATATAAAATTCTAATGTATTGTATCAAGTTACATTCATGTTTGAAAACAATAATTCTAAATAATTTTCGACTTTTATGAAACAAGATAACCATTTATAGTGAGATGAAAAGTTATTAAAATAAAACAAGCCTAAACGTGCTCACTGGTTTTCATGGTTATATCCTCATCTTCATCTTCTTCCTCATCCTTTGGCTACCTTTCCATGTTTGCATCATACATTTGAAATAAATACCTTACATCCTCTTCAGTTTGACCTATGAGATGTTGGAATATCAGGTTCTGCTTATTCAATGCATGCCCTCATTGATCCTTTTTTTGCTTATGTTCCCATGACTTTCCTTTCAATTCTAAAATTCTATTATTTATAGCCATTATCCTATTGATAAACTCATAAGAAAATTTTTCATCTTAGATGTATTTCTCAGAATAATTTATTAATAAGTCACTCCTCAAGTCATCATAATTCTTCTTGTGTTTATCAAATATCATACCTTCCAATTTCATATCTATGGTGCTAATGCCTTTTTCAACCCATTTCTTTTCTATCTCAATATTTTCTCTAAATTGAATCGAAAATTCAATCCTAATTTTAGATAAATATTCAATTGCATATTGGGTTCTCATTTGATCTAAATGGCACAATTACTTCCTTTTCAACTAGACATTAATCAACTTGATTGATACAGTTTAGCTTGGGAAGGATTCCTTCATAGTATAAAATATCAATATCACATTGTTCAATCAAATCATTTACTTCACTAAACTTGGTATTGAATTATTTATACCTCTTTCTTTCTTTATAAAATATCTTCTTCCATTTTTCAATTAATTTCTCAACCCATTCATTAACAACCTTGACCTTCTTAACAACCTTTTCAATTGTTCCAATAAATTAAAGAGTGATGGTAGAAACATCTTCTTGATCTTCACTTGATGGGCCTAATAACTACTATAAACATGATTTCAAATATTTGAATTGGTCTTTTAATTTCCTTTTTGATACTTTTTCCTCATGAACTTTATGTAAAAAACCTTGGAGTGCCTTTGAAACTTCCTGATTTAATGTTTCCCTAAAAATTTTTCCCAATGGGATGTGTTGGATGTCATAATAACTTAAATTTATGCCATCCCTTGAATTTACTAGGTGTGGGGTTGCATCTTCCAAGGCTCTAGATCCTTATGGATCTACATGAGTCTTAGTAATAAATCTATCCTTTTTTGAAGTCTTCTTTGGCTTTGGGAATGATACATTTTTAATATATATGACCTTTTTAGGTACAAATTCATGTTCTTCTTCTAAAATTAACCTTCCCAACCAACCAATTGTGAGAGTAGTCCCCACTTTTTCCTCTTTTGATGTGTTTTGGGAATCCTCGGAGAAACCCACAAATTGTTGAGATGTTTCTTGAATAGTTTTTTATAAATTGCATTTAATATTGTGCCTTGTCTAATCCAAATACTAACTCTTTTGATTCATCATGTATTAATATTACTTGTATTTGCTTCTTTCCTTGATCCTGATCTTAAGATTAATTGATTACTTCCTGAGTCCCACTATCAATTGGAGCATTCTCCTTATTTGTATCTTCAGTTAGGATAGTAATAACTTTTATGGTCTTCTTTGGAGTCTCTTGGAATGGTTTTGTTACTTTGGGAAACTCCTATCCATCTGCACTATTTTTCTCCTTTAAAGGATGAATTTTAGTGGAAACATATTCATGAACTATTATGTTAATAATATTTTTCTCTATCAGCTCTTATTTTTGTTTATCAATGTGATGAGATCCAATAACTAGTCCACACTTATCAATGGGTTGCACATTTTGACTTTCATTGGTTTCAACTTTTACAATGGCTTCTTTTGTGGTTTCTACCACCATTTCTTCAGTAGAGTCTACATTCCAAGGTGGTTCATTAATTTTTATGACTTTTGTTTCTTTTTTAGTACCTTTTTTGGTTCATGCAATAGTATCCATAGGTGTTTCACTTGCAATATTATGAATCTTTGATCCATCTACAAATGAAACTATTGCGTTTTCAATAGAAATCATTTGTAGTGAAATTCTTGTTTCAATAGTTGGAAAATAGGTAGATTCATTCATTTTTTCATCAAACTAAAGAATACCTACACCTTTTACCACATGTGTCTTAAATGATATGTCAAAGGGTTCAATTCTAGGTTCATCCCCTACTAAATCTATGTCCACAATCTCAATTAAACTCTTTATTTTTTATGTAGTTGATTAAAGTGAGGTAAATATTTAATTTCAAATGGTTTTACATCATATTTTCCTAGTCCTTTTCCTATCATAGAACTACTTGATTGGCTAGATTTGGGAGTACCTTGAGTTACCTACTCTTGGATTAATTCAATCACTATTCCTCCTAGAAATAGAACTGAAGTTCAAGACACTGGTTGTATAATTGGATCAATGAGGGGTATCATTTGATTTTGAGGTGATGTTAGTTGATGAGATAAGGAGGAAACTACTCTCTTTTGATCCTTAGTTAGATCAGAAGGATAAATCACCTCAGAATCCCTTCTCTTGTAATCCATTTTATGATGGGTACCCATATCTCTCTCTCTAAAGGCATTACTACTCTATCTCTCTTTGCATATCTCTCAAAGAATTTGACCTAAGGGCCTTATTATACATATTTTCCCCCCAACAAGATTGGATCACCCATGACCTCGTGCAGAAAGAAATCCAAAAAAATGGTTCCATCGAACGAGCCCATGCTTCAAATCCAACATACAAGTAAGGAGGAACTCAGGCAGGCTCTAAAATGGAATAGAAGGGTCGGGGAAGGAAGCTGGGTAGTTTCAAAGAACTAGAGGCTCAAAGGAAAGAAACGGCGAAGATTCAATTCTTCAAGCTTCGCAAATGGTTCAGAATGGGCCCAAAAATGACTAAGTATGGAGGAGTAAACGGAAGCTTCCAAGTGTCCAAATGGTGCACCTCCAAAGATTAAATCCAAAGGGGCAGACTCAAACTTGCGCTAGCCCTCCATGTAGAAAATGGTCAAAAGAGGTCAAAAAGGAGAGCGGGCCCAAAATTACTAAGTATAAAGTGCAAGCAGAAGGCACCACGTGTCTTAACGACACTCCTTGAAAGGTAAAATCCTGAGCAGGTTTTCAAATGAGCGCGGGCCTTTCACGTATCTTAGAGTCCAAAAAGGGACAGAGTCGGGGTTGAATAGTCAAGGAAAAGGTAGGCCAATGGAGGGAGCCAAGTGTTAACATGACGCTATTTCATAGGTAAAATTTGGGGCGGGTTTCCAAACAAGCGTCAGGCCGCCATGTGTCCAGTGTCAAATTTTGGCCTTGCCAAGCAAAGAGACTCAAGAAAAATACAAAGAAATCCAAGGAGCTTACGGAAGCCGCCATGTGTTAGTTTAGCATGATTTCAAAAGTGAAATGCAGGGGCTGAGTCTCCAGGTGTGTGAGGTTGCCACGTGGACCCAGTCTGACAAACTCTTTAAAATATTATATGCTCGTAACCCAAATATTCAAATGGCCATATATTTTGACTGGAGACTCAGATTTGGGCGGGAGAGGACTTTTTGGAAATGTATTGACACCCTATATGCCATGGAAAAGTAAAATATCATTCTTAATAGGATTTAGTGGGTGAAAAATGGGAAAACGTCTTCCAGGCCATTAATATAGAGCCTGATTTCTCCAACTACCAGATCTGATTCAATTTGATCCACCAGGGAACTAGACATGACAGATTTGGGGCGGATTTGAGAAAGGCATTGATTGATAGTGGTTGAGCTTTCAAAGTAGGATTCAATGTGTATCTCTAGGTGGTTGAAGAAGGATTCAAATTTTTCCCTCCTCTCTCTCTTATTCTTCCTATATATTGTAACAAAGGGACATATTAAAAAGTTTGGTCGTTGTTTCTCCACTGCCCCCCCTCTCTCTTTCTTCCTTAGGGTAGAAAGCAGAGTCTAAGGCTCCTCCCATGACTCTGTAATGGCATTTTCTTGCCTCTTGCCCACTGATGATGTACTGTGTAACATTTTGGAGTAATATAATCTATTTCATGATGCATCTGTCCATCCTTGGCTTATTTTGTTGTTTCTTCTTACCTCTCATCATTGCGGGGTATTCTATGCATACTCTAATGTTCATTGTAGGTCCTAGGAGATATACTTAATGGGTTTCGAAGTGGTGTCTGTGTGAAATCTATTTTTGGTCTGTGGTGCATCTTGTCCACCCTCTCCTTTGCTCACCTCTCTCCACTTTAGGTAGTTGGGTCTATTATTCAACCACTTCCTTTTTTGGTGTATCATCGCTTAGTGTAGGCTCCTTCACCCCCTCTCTCTCTCTGTCCCCTTGGAATGGTTAGACTAGGATAGAATAGGTTCTGCCTACACTGGATTAACTTGTGGTAGGTAGTTTAGGAAGAAAGAACCGGCTTACTCTGGAGGTCGATCTCAAGTTTTGCAAGTCCCACAGCTTGAGATGTGGTCCCATGTTGTGCAATCACACTGAATGCCCCACTTCACACCCGGGCCATTTGGGGGTGCTGTGATTCTACACTAATAGTTTTGGCACACCCGATGGGACAGGTCTGAAGCACCTTACCACTTCATCTTAGCAGGTTAGTGTGTTCTTGTTAAGGTTCAACCTTTTGATGCACATGCAAGCACATATGGTGAATCCATTTGGTCAATAACCCATCCTCTGAGTTGTAGACCTTTTCCATCCATTTCCACTCATTTTCATCCATTTTCTTCTTCCATCTCTTTCATTTTCTCCTTCCATCTCTTTTATTTTCTCCCATTCCATGAAGTTGTGAAATCATGACTTTATTCCCTTCATGGAACTCACAATTACAGCAATATTGCAATTCACCTCCAATGAATTTCCCAACTCTTCCAAATCAGCATTATAATCAGAACCAGGACCATTATGCTTACCCATATGAGCAGGGTCAAAACCAGTTTAGCCATGAAGCTTATCAAGAATAAGGGGGCGCATATAATGGTGGCAACTACACAGAAAATGCTAGTTTGTTGGAGAAGATCCAAAAAATGGAGGTTAGCATGGTGCCGTCCAGGGGTACAACAAAAAATGAAGGCATTCAAGATTGGTTGCAGGGCATCTTGTCCATGGGAAGGCACTTTTCAAAGACATTACAGCTCTCATGAGAAGCTGGACTTCATGGTTGGAATGTTGCCTCAACTTACACAATGGATTGAGGAGATTGAGGCCTATGATTTGAAAACAAAACAACCTTGTCAATGGGTAAGTACACCACTTCCTAGCTCTTCATTTTCTCTTTCTCATGCTTTATTATTTCAGCATGATCAAGATTCAAGCCCCTCACTTTCTGCCCCAAGTGTTAGTTTATTTTCTCCATCTCTTGATCTCCCATCCCACCTTAGTTCCTTTGTCTTTTACCTTCCAAACAGTCATACCCTCCAAATAAACAAGAAGTTCCACTTCTCTCCCCACCACAAACAATTACAAAACTAGTTGAACACCAACCTGTCACTCCTCTTGCTTTCCCAAGTCCATGTTGGGAAGAGAATCAAGAATCCAGTCAAGGAAAACAACAAGAAGGGGATCCCAACAAAGAAGAAATGATAGACAATCTGAAGAGCTAGGATGCCAAATTTGGGTTTACAAAGATCCCCTAGATGGTCAAGCCAATAGAGGAGGTCAAGGTTGAAGAGCCAATGGTGGTTGAGGCTGAGTTTGCTGCAGAGAAGGAACAAAAACAAGAAGAAGAAGATCAGCAGTCTGTTTTCCTTGAATACAGTGTCCCTAATGACACTCTGTCTGAAGAGAATGTTGATCTAATCCAAGTTGCATAACCAGTTAAAGAAGAGGAATAATCAGCTCCAAGCCCCATTGAAGAGGAGCAGTTGGGAGAGATCAAATTAGTGTTAAAGCCACTCAACAAAGAAATCATTATTAGAGATTATTTGCTTTCATTTCAAGGGCCTGATTTGATAGATGAACCCATGATGGAGGAGGACCATACAGTTCCAGAGGCTCCAAGTGTGAAGTAGACTATAGAAGGACCTTCAGTTCTTCCTCCCACTTCATCCCCTTCAAGTTCTGATGTTGAAGAAGAGTTTGAGCTTGCAAACTTTATGTTGGAGGATGAAGAGAACCATGGTGAGGAAGTTACAGATCAGGAGGACACCATAGAGGAGGTCGAGCATATACAACATGACAACCAGGAGATAGATTATATGTCTTACTTAGAGGATTGATTTGATGAAGAAGAGCCCATGAATATTACATCATTTTCTCCTCCATCATTCACCTTTCAAGGACATGAGCATGTTGCCTTAGAAGAGAGCATTCAAGGCAAGCAGCCTGTGTCTCATAACGGCCCTGTGGAACCAAAGTTGGAAGATATGAGTCTTCCATGTTCTTCACAAGAGAAGGAAGGGAAAGAGCAAGAGGATGTCATCATCTCTCTCACACCATCCACCTAAGAAGGTCCACAAGAAGACTCCATTTTTGGAGTTAAGAATCAGAATAATGGGCACATATAAAGGATTAGACCATGCCCAATCAGATACTTGGCTTCATTAGAGACAAGGGAGAAGCCACAACTAGTCATGCTTGCTTCTAAGCATAAGGAAGAGCCTCAAAGTACCAAGGGTCACCATCAATGCCTCTAGGAGTCCAATGCAAATTAGATTGAGGAGGTATTTTCCATTTATGTTGATACCTTGTTGATTTTGGTGGAAGACCGGCTTATTGTCAGTTTTTTACTCATCCAAGAAGCCATATTCAGTGACAAACCATTTACATGGCTGCCCCTTTTTAGAAAAGGAAGCTATTTTTCGCTGCCTATGGTAGGCTTTGTTTAAGCTTTTATTTTCTCTCTGATTAGTTTAGGAGTAGGAGTAGGTTTTCTTTCAGCATAAAAAGTTCTCTTGCACACTTTTCATGTCTCATTTGAGGCATGTATGATTTGATCTTTTATACATAGTGCATGTTGTTGCTCTGGAGTTGTACTACCATGCAGTTCAGCATGCCTATAGTCCATCTTAGGGACAAATCAAAGTTCTAGGTCAATACAATTTTCTACTCTCAGAAACTCCATTTCCAAGATTTTCTTATGAAAATTTGAGAGTGCAGATGTGCAGGCAAGCTCAGGGTCAGGAAAAACATAGAAAGTGCAAGCAGTCAGGGAGTCCATTTCAATAAAGGGTCAGTACCAGGCTATCATTCACGACTCCATGCCCAATGGATGCTTAAAGGCTATTGGTCCCTTCATCTAACAGGTATATTCCCCTGTGAGTTGCCAAATTGTTATCCATATTTTTCCCCTGGAAAAATTGGATCACCCATGACCATGTGCAGAAAGAAATCCAAAAAAAACGGTTCCGTCGAATGAGCCCGTGCTTCAAATCCAACAGACAAGTAAGAAGGAAATCAGGCAGGGTTAAAATGGAATATCAGGGTCAGGGAAGGAATTCAAGCAATGTCAAAGAACCAGAGGCTCAAAGGAAAGAAACAACGAAGATTCAAAATCTTGGGGCTTCACAAATGGTTCAGAACGAGCCCAAAAATGACTAAGTATGGAGGATACAACGGAAGCTACCAAGTGTCCAAATGACACACCTCCAAATATTAAATCTAAAGGGGAAAACTCAAACTTGCGCCAACCCTCCACATAGAAAATGGTCAACAAAGGTCAAAAAGGAGAGCGGGCCTAAAATGACTAAGTATAGAGTGAAAGCAGAAGGTGCCACGTGTCTTAACGACGCTCCTTCAAAGGTAAAATCTTGAGTGGGTTTTCAAATGAGCACATGCCTTCCATGTGTCTCAGAGTCCAAAAAGGGACAGAGTCGGGGTTGAATATTCAAGGTAGAGGTAGGCTAGCAGAGGGAGCCAAGTGTCAACACAACACTATTTCATAGGTAAATTTTGGGGTGGGTTTCTAAACAAGTGCCAGGCCACCACGTGTCCAGGGTCAGACTTTGGCCCTGCCAAGCAAAGAGACTTAAGAAAAATACAAAGAAGCCCAAGGAGCTTGTGAAATCCACCATGTGTTAGTCTGGCATGATTTCAAAAGTGAAATGTAGGGGCCAAATCTCCAAGTGCGCAAGGCTGCCACGTGGACCTGGTACAATAAACTGTAAAATATTGCACGCTCGCAACCGAAATATTCAAATGGCCATACATTTTGACTGGAGACTCAGATTTGGGTGGAAGAGGAATTTTTGGAAACGTCTCAACACCCTCTATGCCATGGAAACATAATTATCATTCTTAATAGGATTTAATGGGTGAAAAATGGGAAAACATCTTCTAGACCATTAATACAGAGCCTGATTTCTCCAACTACCAAATCTGATTCAATTTGATCTGCTAGGGAACCAGACATGACATATTTGGGGTAGATTTGAGAAAGGCATTGATTGATAGTGGTTGAGCTTTCAAAGTAGGATTCAATGCATATCTCTATGTAGTTGAAGCAAGATTCAATTTTTTCCATCCTCTCTCTCTCTTATTCTTCCTATATATTATAACAGAGGGGCATATTCAAAAGGTTGGTCGTTGTTTCTCTGTTGCCCCCCTCTCTCTTTCTTCCTTAGGGTAGAACATGGAGTCTAAGCCTCCTCCCATGGCTCTGTAATGGAATTTTCTTGCCTCTTTCCTATTAATGATGTATTGTGTAACATTTTGGAGTAATAGAATCTGTTTCGTGATGTATCTATCCATCCTTGGCTTATTTTATTCTCTTCTTACCTCTCATCATTGCAGGGTATTCTATGCATACTTTGATGTTCGTTGCAGGTCCTAAGAGCTGTGATTAATGGGTTTCGAAGTGGTGTCTATGTGAAATCTATCTTTGGTATGTGGTGCATCTTGTCCACCCTCTCCTCTGCTCACCTCTCTCCACTTCAGGTGGTTGGGTCTGTGATTCAACCACTTCCTTTTCTGGTGTATCACCACTTAGTGTAGGCTCTTTCACCCTCTCTCTCTCTCTCTCTCTCTCTCTCTCTCCCCCCTTAGAATGGTTAGATTAGGATAGAATAGGTTTTACCTACACTGGAGTACCTTGTGGCAGGTAAATTAGGACGTAAGAATCAGCTTTCTCCGGAGGTCCATCTCAAGTTTTGCAAGTTCCACAGCTTGAGAGATGGTCCCATGTTGTGCAATCACACCAAATGCCCCACTTCACACCCGGGCCATTTGGGGGTGTTGTGATTCTACACTAACATTCCTTCCCTTGCTTTTACACCTTATATTAGAGATGTTGGGTCCACACTTGATATAGATCCTCTCATTGTCTTGGTTGAACTGGATGCCCCTGCCAATATTGTTGTGGGGGTTCCTGTTTTAGCTACATTAGTTCCTTTAATCTTTATTGGTACTGCAAAAGTAATATGAGCATTTTGCATGCAATTTAATAGCATTTATTTTTTCTTCTAATTTAACGCATAAATGGAAGTTCCAGTTTCACTAGAAGCAGTATTTGATTCATCAATGATACCTATGATAGGTATTTTCAAGGGAAATTGAGGATCCTTAGGGGAATATCTTCTTTCAAAACTCCTAAATCCCTAAATTCATTAAGTGCCTTTGTGTTTTGTATGGATAAATCCATACCTTTTCCTTTTAACTAATTCAAAGTCCTTCTCATTACATTAGCAATTTTTTTATACTAATTATCTGATGCTCCATCATCCCATTTTATAGGATCCATTGGTTGTCCTTCAAATTTTTGGTCAATATAATATTGACTCACTGTCTGTTAGTCATCCATAATCCCCTGAGGTACTACATCAATTTTAAAATCAATAATTTTCCTGAGAGCCATTATTGAGAAATATCTAAGCCTAACCTCCTCTTCATCTCTATAATTCATCCAATAATCCTCAAAGTGAGGTTCATGTTCAAAAGAACTTCTTAAGGCAGTGCTGACTACCTATCTGATCTCATAGTCAAATCTTGACTCAAATTTCTCCATGTCAAACCTTTCCATCTCCTCCTCCATCAATCTAGCCATTATAATGGAGGGGAATGAATATCTTCCAGTTTTAATAGGGAATTTGATATTTTTTTGTGCTTTCCAACAATCAACTTATGAACTAGTGTTAGTTGTCTTAAAAGTTCACACAAGGCCATCTTATCATCTAAGTATCTTGGCAACTTACATGGCTGCCCATCAAACCCACCAGATCTAATGTAAGTGAATAACCTATACTGGATAAAGAAACAACCATAATCCATTATTACATTCCTAATTTCTTTTGATATTCTGTATTTTTCTCACTCAGGTTTGAATAGGCATATCACAGGTGCAAATAATGCATCATTTACCAGTTTCACATTTCATTTCCAATTGCTCAATTGCAATTGGGGATAAATCTCATGAACTTTATTTTGTTTGAAATGTGCCTATGGTGAAAGGCCAAGAAAACACCTATGGCCTGCAATATTGTATATTAGGTATGTCATCATATAAAATTCAAGCTCCCTAGTACCACCCATGTTGATTTTTGTGGTCGACTCTAAAATATGTGCATGAATTGAATCAGATATGAGTGTTACCCAAAAAATACTTCCATTATTTTTGAAAATAACCCAGATGTATGGGCACATCAACTCCTTGAATCCACTAGCCATTTCTAGGCCGTCCATTCTATTTAGCAATACAATTAGGTATTCTACCTCCTCTACAAACTATGCCCTAACCAATCTTTTAGGGATTCTAGTAGTGCCATTTTTATCTATTAACAACCATTCAGTGTTTATGACCCCGACATGATCCTTATTTTTGGTTTCAAAGTCCTTAAGAGTTGATTCAATGGTCAAGGTTACCAGTGTTGTGATTCTTGGTAACCTCAACATTACCCTGAAATCTTTAGGTGTTAGAGTCAAAACTACCTCACCACTTCCATCCAAAACTTCCCTTTTCTCTGGATCATAATTTATAGTATAGAGCCTTACTAGCTTGGGACAATGTACTAAGGGAGGTATAACAGTGGCTAGGGCAATATTATTGGCCTCAATTTCTCTCATGAATTCACTTTTATCTGGATTACTGAGTCTTTGTACAAAATCATTGAAATTGACATTTACCAAGTTTGTGTCTGTGATTTTATCCAAGTCATTGGTGATACCAGATGTGACGTGAAAACCCGACTATAATGGCTTCATTTTTATATACCCTAGCTTTCTCCCTTTAATCCTTTGCAAATTGTGAATCAAACAATGGAAAATATGAATGCAGTACAAGTCTTACCTTTTTTTGTGAAAATGTCGTGCAATTCTCCCCTACTTCTTTAATTCTAAACTCTCGAGCTCAATATCAACACTTCTCAGTCAAATTTCCTTTACTCCTTCATGAATTCTCATAACTAGGGCACCCAGATCTTCGCATGTAATAGTAAAGACTTGAAGTGTTTGAATTTTTCAAATAATTTTGTTTTGATTCGTGCAAAAACGCATTAATGGTGGAAGCCATAAATGCATTACATCCTAACCGTCTATCCTACTTTTTCCATTTGAATATGGACCATCCACGTGGATAAATTTAATGCTTCATGGGCTCAAGGACTCTTTTTACACTTTTGCACTATCTTTTAAATGCATACAAGTTCACACATTTGACCCAAGCACCCACTTTTTTACTTTCACTAAGAGCATAACACATGTCTAGATCTTAGGGGTAGTGGATTCGCAAGACCTTTTTGCATATTTTTCTATTTTACCGACTAGGTACAAAACTATTAAGTTGACCTGAAACCCCATCTCTTTTACTTTTGCTGAGAACGTGACATGTTTCCTTGTCGGGCCTCAGAGATTTTATTGCACTTTTCACTCCATCGGCTTGTTGTCATAAAAATACATTATTGCCCCGATTCCCCACTCCAATATTATTCTGACACATATTTCTTTTTGGGAGCGAGATCAATTTCTCCTTTTTGCATCCTTTGACTCGAATATTCATTGGGCCTCGGGGTTAGGTTTGCACTTTGTAGTTATTATGTGAATAGTGTAACTTTACAAACTGAGCCCGTTGTAATGCAACCAATGGAAACATGCCACGTATCTTTGGGTGTCGGAATGAAATATGAAATTTGTAATGAAGGTCCAAAAGATGATATACACGGAAGATTTTCAAGGTTAAACCCGATTAATAATTGATTTTTTCACAAGGACTTTCAGGGACGACATGATTATCACATTCCTCGACCAAAAAAGAGGATTTAATGACCTAAACACGATATTTTTTCGCATTAACATGATTGTATCTTTCAGGAACATGTTCTTTAAACATTGACAAACCATTCAAAGGAAATTTTCAAAGACACACATTGGATAAAAGGGTGAAATCAAACTGAGAACTAACATAATAAATAGTGCTAAAAATGTAGGGGGGCACGAAAGACTATCTACTATGTTTTAAAAAAAAATGAGAACCTGTTAGTATTTTAGTTATTTGACCCACTTAAACTTAACCATTTAAAAAAAAAGTATCTTAGAAATTAGACTCAAAATACTACGATTCATGTTGTTATAACATCTTCCAATTTTGAGTGTAGTTATTTCAAATAACTCATAGAAGTTGAAGATTTTTAGTTTTCAAAAAAATGTGTCCACTTAAGACCCCCTTTTGGCTCCCCAACTTAGTGCACTTACCCATGATCTGGTAAAAAGTGAACTTTGATGACCCATCTTCCCCCTCTCTTCTTTTCCCCCCTATTTTCATGGGTGTAACTCACCCTCTAACCCCCAACTTACATGGGTTAAGTATGTGTCATAAAACGCGAGTTAAAGTGCTAGAGGAGAGAGGTATTCAAAAATAATTACAACTAGTTCCCCCCTCAAATAACACCTCATCATGAAAATAGATGAAGTGTAACATTAAAATCCATTGAAACTTCACATTTTCCCTCCAAACCAGCTTCATGCTCTATGTTTCCAAAATAGCATTTTGCTCATTTTGGGTGATCCTGTGGTCGAATTTTTTTAAAACTTTGCTAAAACCCTCCATTTGAAAATTCCTTTCAGATGATCTATCACTTTGGGGTTGTCATGACATGATTTATTTTCTATTCGAGAAGTATTTTTCCATCTAAGAAATCCATTTTTCCCAGAACAACTGAAAATGTCTTTTTATTTTCCCAGTGATCTAGCAAGTTAAATTTCTTGAAATTTGGAGCAGATGATACTCATAAAATAAGATTTCATTTGAGTCATTTCTTACATGATGAAGTGGAGCATTTTTGGATAAATGGAGGAATGAGTTTTATCTTAGTATTCTTCCCTCTTCAATGAAGTTTTCACTTCCTTGTTGATCTAGATGAGAGAATTGTGTAAAAATTGGAGCAAAGGATCTTGGAGAAAAACCTAATTTTTTAAGACCATTTTCATCCCATTCTGACATCCATAGGACCACACTCTATAAATAGTATGTTGTATCATGTCCTCACATTCTAAAAATAGTAAATTTCAAAAATGGGATACTTTTCATATCACCATCACTCCTTTCAAGACAAAAGCACTCAGAAATGAAAGTTTGAGAAACTTTCCAAAAATAGACATTCAGGTGGGACCTACTAAAAATTGTAGGTGTGGGATTTTGTTCAAATTGTTTGTATCCATCCATCTCCTATTCATTTCACTAGATATAGTCATCATGAAGATCAAATACTCATTTTTGAGCCAATGATGGATGGATGGGTGGAGAATAAGGTTGTACTCACAGTGGCTTGGTTCAACAAAGAGGTCAAAGGCAATGAGCTCATCCCTAGAGAATTTTCAAAAAGTTCACCAAGAGAAAAATCTTCAAGATCAGAAGCTTCTTCATCATAATGTATCACTCTCTTCTTCCCTCTCTATATTATAATTCTTTGTTGGGAATGTACTTTTTGGGATTTTTTCCTTATTCACTTAAACGACCTTTGTATTTTGTATTTTCAAATTTCCTTTTCATAAATAAGAAGAGATTTTTTTTTAATTCCTACAGGGATATGAAAATTCACAATTGGTATGAATATGAGAAGTCACTTAGGGGGAGAATAAGAGATACTTTATAAGCTAGATATTTTGATGGCTTCTCCATTTCGAGGGGTTGATAACTTTTGTTCTCCTGCTACTACAAGCAAGAAGCTACTTTCTTCTATATTCTTCTACTTCCTACTTTCCAACTATACAAGCTTTGTAATATTAAACAACCAAGAAAGAACCTCGTGTCTTTGAGGAATAAATCAATATAACTTTGTGTCTTTGATTTATTAATATTGTTATTTCTTACACAATTATTTTTCTTCTAGTTGAATCTCGTAATACCTCTCATTAATATTTGTGAAAATATACAAGTGCTTATTCACGACCTTAACCCTCTCCCTATTCTTCTATCTCCCCTTTACCTCTCTCCAAGAAAAGTCCTCCCTTATATCCACAAGCAATTTGCCACATGTTTAGTGGAGCATTCCTGTGTGATCCCCGACCTAACAACCACCCACATATTTAATTATTTCATGCATTAAATAAATGAAAGCCTCTCCATTCCCAAGAGGAGGGACCTAGTCCCATGACCATTAGGGAAAACCACTAATTTTCCCATGTGATGAATTATTTCGCTAAAACTCAAAAAAAAATTAGTTGATTCCGATCTAATCCCGTATATGTAGATAAACCATAGAAATTGAAGGGACTCATTTATGATAAATAGGGTGCATTATGCATCTACCTTTCTGGAGTTGATTATCTTAGTTGAGTCAGGACATTTTTGCTACAGAATGATAATTGGCCTTCAAAACATGTTTTAAACACTAGCTCCCAAAGTATTTTTCCCAAAAACAAGTGTTGATATCAATTATCATGGTGACATTCTAGAGGTATGTGGTGATAGATTTCAATCTCTCACCACAGATCCACAAACGATGAGTCAAAATCAAAATGATTTTTTTTACATTTGGTAGCTGCCCCATACTGCAAATCACCAAACTGGGCTTAAAACGTGTGTTTTTAAATTATCAAATGGTCACATCAATATGGTTTAAGGGTTGATGTGATGTCCCATATCACCAAGGAACACAATCAAACACTAACTTCTCCTCTACATGAGTCACGAAAGTGTTTTGCATGTTGTTTTCAAATGTATTTTCTAACTTTTGTAAGGTATTTTGAAGTGGAATTGTTATCACCAAATCACAACACCCTTCTATGGTTTATACAAGCACATATATTTGAACTCACGGTGTGATTGGATAACATGGGTACTATATCTAAGTTGTGGGACTTGCTACATTAGATAGACCTCCAGATAAAGTTGGTTCTTGCTCCTAAACTACCTGCCACAATCTACTCTAATGCAGGGGAAACTAACTATTCTAATCGAAATTTCCAAGAGACCAGGGAGAGAGAATGCATGAAATGAAAGCCTACACTAAAGCAGTGATACACCAGAAAAGGAGGGTGTGAGAGTAGTCTTCAAATGCGTGAAATATAGAAGTAAAGTGTACACTAGAAGAGGTGATGACAGTTCTCCATAATCTAGCAAAACACATTCACAACAATATTTCAAACATACACATGATAATGGATCCCTGCTTGAACATAATAATAGACACAATATTCTTGTAATCAAGGTTGAAGGGGAAAGAAAAATGCAAGAAAACACAGTAGGGGAAGATATATCCACAAACTTATATTTTATTGCTTCATGATATGCACAGTTCAATCTACTACAAGATAAGGGCCTGGATCACCATGCAAGGAGTCCACAACAAGGGCCTGTAACACATCAGCTTCACAAAGTAATTTTGGCAGAGCTCTGCTACAAAAAACTACCTCCTTTTACAATGAGCCCAACACTCCAATTTATAGAAAAATGAGAAGGGAAAGAGAAGGGAAAATGGAAATCCCAAAATTTGTCCTTCAACCACTTGTAAGAAGCATTAAATGGAGTAAAATGATTATATATTACTTACAAAAGGCTCCCTGTACTATCCCAGGTGCTGCAACAGAGAAAGAATGATGACCATGCCTCTTAATTGCACTCCCAACCACCAAATAAAACACTGTTATGAACCCGGCCACGTTTTATAAAAAATATCCATCGATATCTCATCAAATCTAGAATTTATTGATTTTTGTGCATCGGGCTCAGAGCCACAATTCCAACGGTACCAATTTTGTGCGATTTTGTTGAGAAATGCAAAAGTTATGGCCTTCTGAGTGCGGGTAGCTATTTTGGGTCTGGCAGGCGTTTTCTGTCATTTGACGGGAATGAGCATTAACTGACTGGATCCGAATATGTTTCTTTTATTTAAATATATCTACCCTCATTAAAAACGTAGAGGACGTCATGCTCGTTCCATAAAGTCCAATTTTGTGAAAATCGGAGATTAGAGTCAAAATTTATGGCCGTTTGAAGTTTTAGGGCAAAAACAGGCCCAGAACGGATCGGCAGGAAAAAGTTTGAAATTTTGACTCGTTTTGGTCTTTGGAATTTTTTTTGAATTTTCCCCATGCTCCGCCACTTGGATGACATGTTTCAGGCTCTGATTCGTCGCGGGCCTGTCTTTCCTAAATTTTGACTTGGACACGTGTCAAAACCCCATTGGATGTGGGTTTGACCCTCCAAAATTTCCTTGCGGGCTTTTCCAATTTCTGGCGCCACCCAGACACGTGGCGAGATTCTATTGGCTCGCAATAAGGGGGGTGGGCTAAAACACTCCTTTTGGATTTTTGGTGAAACACTTATCCAAATTTCCAACTTTTTTCCCCTTCTGACACGTGGCATGTTCTGATTCGTCCACGGGCCTCCTTATCTCTTTGCGGCCTTTTCACCTTTTCGCGTCCCTCGCATACCTTTGGCCCAATTGTCCCGGACTACCTGGGACAAATATCTCTGAACCGCTTGAAATAGACTGTCTTGTTTGCGGCCCTTTCGGCTTTTCGCATCCCACGCGTCCCTCGCGTACCTTTGGCCCAACTGTCCCAGACTGCCTGGGACAAATATCTCCGAACCGCCCGAAATGGACTGTCTTTCGTTAAACCGACTGATTCGCGTCCCACGCGTACTTACGTCCCAACTGTCCCAAATCGCGCGAAACAAGACTTAGACGATTTTCTTACTTTTTCGGCCCTTAGCATGGTACGACGAACCTCAGTACAACCCGAACTCTTCAGACCCGAAATGCTTCAAAACATTCCTGCAACCTTATTTTTGCATTTTTTTTCATTTTCTCTAACTTGTTGGGACTTCTTCTTGGATGGAAGAGTTAGAGAGAAGCCGAGGGGCCCCCAAAAACATGATTTTGGGCCTTGAATCAATCTACTTGCTCAGGACTGAATAATTTGATGCATGTTATCAAAATTACCTTGAGGGTGAATTTTGGATAATAGGAATGTTTGTATGAAAACTTGAGTTACACTCACTACTGTCGGTTCCATTTCCTAAATTTATAATCTAATCTTAACTTAATCACGAATCAAATCCTGTGAGTAGGGTCAACACTCCAAAGGGGTTATTCTATTTATGTAAAAACATTTTTTTGAATGGGAAACTTAACCAATCCAAACCCGTTAAATAATTTTTGTTTATTTCCTAGAGTGCTCTATGTTGAAACTCATATCTGATACCAGATGTCATGCCCATGAATTTCATAACCCAAGGTAACCATCTAGCCACCTTCTAAAAATTACAGGACATTTTTAAAAAACTTTAGTCTAGTAGTAAAGGAGATTCAACCAATATTATCCCAAATCAATTACTTTACTTCAAATGTACTGAATTGACTAAAGTAATACTTTTGTCCTATTACCATTGCTTTCGTGATAAGGATAGTTAGGTTTACTACAACCTCTGCACCCAAGAGAGTAAACCAATCATCATCAAGTTATATTACGGAAACAATGGTTATCGCATCACATTAATCCCTATTTTTCCAACTCCATATACTTCATTTGGAAGTATTAAGTGTGAAAAAAAAAACACCATAGTCATATTAATGCAATTTATGGTCATTATAAAAAGTAATCTTGTTATATTTGCAGAATGAGGTTTTCCTAGATTTAACTAGGTGCTAAAATATCGGTATTCAATGGTCCCATATTAGAGATAAAGTTAGACGACTCATTCCAAGATGTTAATTCTACCAATGGTTTATGTAGCTTACCAAGGTAATAATTTACTCAAAAAGGACCTAAAATAATCTAGATGGCCACTCACTTAAATACATGTAGATCAAGGATTTCGCGCTTGTTACCTGTCCAAGTTAATGCACCAAACTAAACACAAAAACCTTGAAAAACTCCAATGAAATCGATACCTGATGGACAAGATCCGAAGATGTAGACGGATAAGGAGATTCGATGTAGATAAGACGGTCGCACATGAGCAATTCGCACACGATAGATCCGAGTAACCTGCAAGACACCAATGCTTGACAGAAAAAGATGGCGTTAAAAGATATTTAGGTGGACTTCCCGAGAAGCGGGTCCAGGAAGCAATAATCTTCCTTGGCGGATGTCAGTCCACGTTTTCAATAAAGTAGAGAAGCATGCATGATAGAATATGTACATATAAAAGCTAGATTTTCTGATTATAGTAATGAAACCGAAACTGAACAACAGACAGAAAGCTACAGAAAATAGGAAATTGTGAAATAATGCTGAATTTTTGTTACCTGTGTCCTTTTACCTGTCTGCATGATGAAATCGGCGTCGATTGGGTAAGGATCGGTGGCAACTGATGTGATCGGCGTCGACTATGAGACTGATCGGCATCGACTGGGTAAGATGAGCGTCGATTGAAGGCAGATCGATCGATCAGGGACAGTGTGAGAAGATTCGGAAATTGGAAAGTGATGGACAGATAGTCGACGTGTGCTGGATGTGCCGAAAGATGGTAAGACACTGGAACAGAGTCACCAGAGGATCGATGGATACGTGCGATGTTGATATGATAGGAGCAGAGTAACGGTGCTCCTCTCAGGGATTGATTCGGACAGGATCCGATCCTCATTTGATACACTTGATGCTAAAAAGATCTCTCCTTCTTACAACCTATGTCTTTCTTGCACGATCTGTTCGTGTGGAAGTGCTTTCTTTTTTCACCTGTTCGCTCTTTCGCTCGCTCGTGGTCTCTTTTTCGGTCGTGTGTGTCTTTAGAACTGAGCTTTGGACCTGCTATTTATAATCGGCGCCGATCCTAAAAAATCGGCGCCGACTGTATAGGTCGGCGCCGATCGCAGGACAGACTCCCGAGATGGCCAAAATGATTGATTTCTAGAAAGACAAGAATTACCCCAAATACTGGAAATATCCCGCTTAGGGAAAAGGAGAAATAGGGGTGATACATAGATAGAGTAAATTTGGGGTAGATAAGTGATTAGGATACATGGGAAGAGGTGTAATTAAATATTTAATATTTAATTACTCACTGGGTAAGATACAATGGAATGAATTGAACTTAGGAAGGTAAGATGTTTAAATCACAAATCGGAAAATACCCTCAAGGGGATAGTTGGTGACGCAAACGTGCCCCAGGTTACCTAAGCAGGTAAACGAATGTGAGGGACACTAAATTGAGGTAGCCAATTTTAGGTGTCTACATTTTGCCCCTTTTTGTCAAGTAACTTGCGATAAGCAAGGTTATGAGACAAAAACAAAGAGATGGAAGAAGGGAAGAATGAGTGATGATGTGATCCCCCCTCAAACTAGGGATGGGATGGGTGATAGAGCAAACGATCCTGAGTTTGAAAGAGGTAGATGAAAACGCAAGATACCCCAGTTGGATGTCTGGAGTAGATCTGATCATTGACGATGCACAAAAATAAATAAAAAGGCAGCAATCTAAGGAACTCACATTGGTAGGGCAAACTAGACGGTCTCCTCATGAGACGACATTAATACCTATAGAGTCATGAGTGTAAGGAGAACTGCAAAAATAGTCAGCATCTAAAGAGAGACACATTGGTAGGGACAACTAGACGGTCCATGCAAAGCAGACGACGTTAGTGCCCTACGGACCCATTTAACTCCAAGCTGCCAAACAACTATGAGTGTCTCCATGCACAGGGAACAAAACCCAAAATAGACGGTGATATCGAAAAGATGTGCCGAAAGGCAATATTCAGCACAAAACAATGATCAGATGGATAAATAAGCCAAGCATCAACACTATGGCAAACAGATATGGAAAAAAAAAATAAAAATCGACGGCGATCACAGTAATCGGCGATGACCAAAATAAACGGCGTCGATCCAAAAAATCGGCGTCGACCAAACGTAGACGCATATAAATATGCGAATGGAAAACGTAAACGATTTATTTTCATCGTGACGATTGAGCCAGAGAGAGTAAGAATTTTAATTTGAGCACCATGGAAGCCTTTGGGAGTGGTCAGAAGCGCAGGAGGACACGACCTAGGGTAAGTGGTTCATTCTTCGAACCCGTTGAACTTTATTAATTTTATTTTTGTTTGATTTTTTTTGTTTGCATGGGGGGCAATGGTCCAATTTATCTTCCGGACAGTCAGTCGGCGTCGATTGGTAAAATCGGCGTCGATTGGTGTGTGGAGCGGCGTCAATTGGTAGTAATCGGTGTCGACTAGAAATAAACGATGCCGATTTTATTAAATCGACGCCGATTAGAATAGATATTTAGCATTTCTTTCTTATTTTTGATGTTATTGTTTTGGAAGATGTGATTTATGAAAATTCGAGATTAATTATTGCTCTTGCTGTCGTGGGTGTAGGTACGAGAGGTTCTACACATGAGGGATGCTATTCCCTGAGTTACTGGAGACTATTCTCCCTAGATGTGATAGATGCAGATTGGCGGCATCTACAGTTAGCCGGGCTCGGGGGCTTTCAGATATTACTAGATGAGTGCCGCGGGATGTAGAGTTGATGCGGGCACTAGTGCGACGGTGGGACAGCCACACGTGCACATTTTGGTTCAGGATGGGTGAGATGACGATCACCCATGAGGATGTATTCAGGATCCTCAGATTACCGATTACGGGGGACCCGATTGAGATCACACCCCGGGAGCAGCAGCAGAGGGCCCTGGTGCGATTGTACAGAGGGAGGGCAGATGACTCGGAGATAGTATCCGGGGCAGTGAGGATAGCCTCACAATATAGGCAGGACAGCCCTCGGAGCAGGCGGATCTCCCTGATTCAAATGGCGATATCTTATTTTGCCTTGCCAGACTCAAGAGGTGGGAGATTCCCATTATTACTGCTAGACTGCGTTTGCGACATCTTGCAGTACAGACAGGTTTTTTTTGCCTTGCCGATGCCCTGATAGCTCAGGTATATTATGAGCTATGGATGTACACCACTGGTCGGAGGACAGGGATCGATGTCAGTTTTTGTGCTTCATTGCTGGGCATATGAGCACATAGCAGTGATCAGGCCATCCGGGCTTCCTTGGATGCCAGCAGCAGTGGGGGGGTGTTGATTGGATTTTGGAGATGGCGGGCTGACATGGCCGCAGGAGATACAGGTAGATCAGCGAGTGGTACTCTGAGCGTTTCAGATGCTTACACCAGATCAGGTCATCTGGAGGCCATATCGGGCATTCCTGACATGGGCTGGTCAGGATGCCCACTTGGTAGCATTGAGACGGAGTCGGGTGGTCAGGGGCCGTATGCCAGATATGTGGGAGCGAGTCCCGTTTATGCGGATACTGAGATAGTTTGGCCTAGTACAGACAGTACCGGCCACCTACACGCCGTATATAGGCGGGATAGCAGAGAGACGGATTTGCCGATTTTGATCCCGGCAGACCCATTGAGAGAGGCCCCACCCTCCACAGACAGTGATGATGACGCGGGGGTGGATGAGGGCTACGCAGCATGGTACGACACAGAGCTTCCACGACATTCTCCCGCCCTCTATAGATGCTGATGAGGAGGACATAGCTGCTACATGCTGGACAGATTAGAGGGAGAGCATGCCACCCTCACACAGACACACATCAGGTAGCTGGAGGAGATCAGGGCTTTGACGGAGGAGAGGGATGCCCTGATTGTGGAGAGAGACACCGCTCGCCAGGAGCGAGATACAGCGATCCAGCAGAGGGACCGCTACTTTCGGCACAGGGAGGCCCTCAGGGCCAAGTATGGGAGAGAGACTGGTGCCACATCAGAGTCTGGTACATAGGGCACAACCCTAGGAGGGGCACCACCAGCAGCGTCAGCAGCCCCAGCAGCCCCAACAGCACCAGCAGCATCGTTACGAGCACCGAGTACTGTGAGCCTGAGCACGTACCAGTCTCTCCTCACTGAGGTGAGATATTACGAGGATGCCCTATAGCGCAGCATGCCCCAGATGTGCCTCGGTACGGGGCGAGGAGGAGAGCAGCGACGGCTACGGCGAGCGGAGCCTCAGGCGGAGGAGCACTGGGAGAGATCGAGGTGGGCCGAGACCTCCAGCAGCAGGCGCATCGAGCTCGATAGGCGGCGGCCAGGAGAGACAGCCAGGTGCAGAGGAGGGTGGAGGAGATAGTGTCCTCCATGCTTCAGATTTTACCATATAGAGATTTGATAGATTTTGTATTTGTATAGTGATGTAGCCTCGATTGGAAGGCATTGTATAGATGGCTTGATTGAAAGCCACCCATTTTTGTACAGACACACATGTATATAGATTTATCATGTTATTTGTCATATATATTGTACTATGCTTTTTTAGTTTTGATATACATGGGTAGATGGATATAGATATAGATAGATATAAAATAGATGTGATTGGATAGATATAGACTGATAGATGATAGAAATAGATGTGATTAGATAGATTGAAATGTGGATAAAATAGATGTGATTGGATAGATATAGACTGATAGATATATGATATGTGATTGATGTTTGATGATGGATGATATGATGTAATGTGGATGTTTAAATAATATTTTGATGGATAGATAGACAGATGTGTTTGATTAATATTTCGATATTTTAGATGGATAGATAGATAATGTACCTTTGTATTTTTTCGATATTTTGATGGATAGATAGATAAATGTGTTTGATGGATGTAATGATGTAATTGTTAATGAGAATGAATACAGATAGATGTTTTGATAGATAAGATGAATTTTGACAAAAGATAAATTTTGATTGAATTAACATGTGAAATGCCAATTTAACAGGATGCAAGACAAAGAAATGGAGAATACTCCTTGCAAGAGCCAAAGATGAAAGCGGAAACAACCGTGACTTAGAAGAGAAGATACTCGGAGAAGAAAGAAAAATGATAAGTTGGACTTCCAACCGACCATAGATAAAATCCAGAAAGGAACCAAAAGACCAAGCATATAAGGCCCTATATAAGATTAAAATAAATCTGACACAACTAGTCGCAAACCAGATCTAGGATAGAAATGGAAAGAAAAGTAAGTATCTTGTCAGAATTTACAAGGGACAGGATACATGTCCATGATAGGAACATAGGATTCTCCATATGATCGATAAAAAGGTCCTAAATCTCAGCTTCATGATGTTGACAGAAAAGCAAACTGATCAATGCGGGAAGTTTGCTTGATATGGAAAGACTGATCGATGCGGGAAGTCTTTCAGTGATGCTAAAAAGTGTATAAACTAACTGGAAGGCTGATTGATTACAAGAAGCCTTGAGTATTTCTTTGAGAAACAGCCGTCCTTCAAGGGAGCGGTCTGTATTTTGAATTTTAATGATAGCCATCCTTCGAGGGTATGGTCTATGTTCTTTTTGATTCACTTAATAATATATATGGATAGCTGTCCTTCAAAGGATCAGTCTATCTTTTGGATAGCATCTTCTTCTTCTTCTTCTTCTTTTTTTTTTTTTTTGAAACTTTTTGGAAGAAGCTGAGTTTAGACCTAGATAGATCAGATGAAGGGGAGGAGAACATAGAAGAACATGTACTCATGCCCCGAGAAGATCCGATTAAGATAAGTACTTGGGACAGATGAGGTGGTGATTAAGGTATTCCTACCATGAGGAGGAACATATCCAAAAGAAACGTGCAATGAGTAGAGCCGCGATACTCATTTTTAAGGGAAACGAGGCAATAGGCGGAGAGCCACACAATTTCAAATCACCACGAAAGTAGATGACTGGTTATTAGGACGGATGAAAGATCTGGGTTGCAACTAGATTTGTGTAAGATAGATTTTAACAATAGAAGGGCCGTAAATGCAAAGCATTAAGAGGTTCCGCTTCGGGTACACCATCCATGGAGGACAAACGATAAGCCCCAGACCCATACTTATGAGTGATAATGTAGGGGCCCATCCAGTTGGGAGCAAACTTACCACGTTGACTCCTTTCGAGTGTAGTGACATTTTGATTTTCCTTAAGAACAAGGTCACCAATTTTTAAGTCACGGTGTTGCAAGTGCTTGTTGTAAGCACGTTTGACACGCTCAAGATAGAATTGATGATGCTCAAGAGCGTTGAGACGCCGTTCATCTAATAATTCAAGTTGTGCTAGACGATTTTGACGATAATCCTCATCGAAGACAAATTCTCTGAGAGAAACACGGAGAGATGGGATTTGGACTTCCAAGGGAAGGACAGCCTCAGACCCATAGATGAGAGAGAAGGGAGTAGCACCAGTAGGAGTATGAATGCTAGTCCGATAAGCCCAGAGAGCGAAAGGGATATGTAAATGCCAATCCCTACCAGCTCGACTAGTTACCTTTGCGAGGATATTACGCAAAGTTTTATTGGAAGCTTCGGCCTGACCATTAGCTTGAGGATAGTATGGAGAAGAAAAACTGAGCTTGATATTAAAAGCGTTGCAGAGATTTTGCAAATCGGCGTTCTTGAAGGACTTACCATTATCTGTGATTAGCTTGTGTGGAACGCCAAAGCGACAAATGATGTGTTAATAGATGAAATCAACTATGGGTTTAGCCTTTGTTGAAGAAAGAGGGATAGCTTCTACCCACTTAGTAAAGTACTCAGTAGCAGTAATGATAGAATGATGACGTTGTGAAGAACGGGGATTGATGAGACCAATAAGATCAAGACCCCACTGCGAAAAAGGCCACAAATCAGCCGCAAGTTGCAAAGCCTGACTAGGGATGTGCGTGAGATTGGAATGTTGCTGACACTTGACGCACTTCTTAGTGTATTCACAACAATCTTGATTAAGAGAAGGCCAATAATATCCCAAACGTAAGATGCGCTTGGCTACAGTTAAGCCACTAAAATTTCCACCACAGATACCGTCATGGACCTCCTGGATAGCTTTAGATGATTCATGGGTTTTGAGGCATCGAAGCAAAATACCATCAAAGCCGCGTTTGTAAAGAATCCCGCCTAGGATAGTATAGCGGTTGGCGCGTTGGACAAAAGATCTTCTACCATTGGAAGTCAGATCTGGAGGAAGCACCGAATGAGATAGATAATCAACTATCTGTTGATACCACTCATCCTGAGTATGGGTTGTGACAGCATTGATTGACGTTAGTTGCCCAAGATGAGATGGTTGATCTAGTCGTTGCACAGCCACATAAAGACGCGAGTCTTCGGTAAAAGGTGGGATAAGTGAGGCTAATGAGGCCATGGTATCCGCGAATCAATTTGCAGTGTGAGGAATGGCTTGGATGGTGAATTTATCGAAAGATTGGAGCTGAGCAAGAATGATGTCACGATATTTTTGAAGGATATCATTCTTGCATTGATAGACACCCGTGACTTGATTAACGATGAGTTCAGAATCACCAAAGATGTCAATATGACGAGCACCGAGATTAATGGCATTTTGAAGACCTAAGACAAGAGCTTCATACTCAGCCACATTATTGGTGCACTCAAAGTTCAATTTGTGTGCAACTGGGATAGGCGTACCCCAAGGAGGAATCATCACGAAACCCGCACCTCCCCCTTGCTGGCATTTGGATCCATCAAAGAAGAGCTTTACTTTAAATGGAGATAGACCAAAATCAATTTGTTGGATATATTCATTGGGGAATTGAGCAAGGGGGTCTTGAGTGTCCGGGAGAGGAGCATCAGCTAATTGATCTGCAATAACCTGACCCTTGATAGCCTTTTGCGGGATAAACTCGAGGTCAAATTCTGTCATAAGCATGAGCCAACGAGTGATATGATCATTGTGATAAGGCTTTGCATGAATTGTCTTGAGGGGATTGACACTTGTGATAATGTAAGTTTTGTGATTAAGGAGATAATGACGAAGCTTAGAAGTTGCGAAGAAGAGAGCGCAACATAGTTTTTCAGCTTCGGAGTAACGTGTCTAATACTCATGGAGGGTGCGACTGATGTAATAGACAGCTTGTTCTTTACCACAAGTGTCCCGATGCGAGATCATGGCTCCCAGAGCATGGTCAGTCACAGAGATATAAAGATAGAAAGGCTCCCCCTCGCGTGGAGGTGTAAGCACGGGTGGAGAAAGAAGATAAGCTTTGAGATCATCAAAGGCCTTTTGGCAATGCTCATCCCATTCAAAATGAACATTCTTATGGAGGAGATGGTGAAAAGGTTGACAACGGTCCGACAATTGGGAGATAAAACGACGCACTGACTGAAGACGTCCTTGGAGACTGCGGAGTTGCTTCAAGTTAGACGGGGGAGGCATCTCAAGGATGGCTTTTATTTTTGCGGGGTCGACTTCAATACCCCTGATGGAAATGATAAAACCTAAAAGTTTACCAGTGAGAACGCCAAATATGCATTTAGATGGATTTAGACGAAGACAAAAGCGGATAAGCCTCTCAAAGAGAGGTGCAAGGATGAAAAGATGATCCTGACGACGCTTGGACTTGCCGAGGAGATCGTCAACATAACCCTCCACAGTTTTGTGTAAGAGATCATGGAAGATGTATGTCATTGCTCATTGATAGGTTGCTCCTGCGTTCTTAAGGCCAAAAGGCATGACAAGATAACAAAAGGTCCCCCAAGGGGTTATGAAGGAAGTCTTATGTTGGTCTTCTGGTGCGATGAGGATTTGATTATATCCAGAGAAACCATCCATAAGAGAAAGCATCTCATGACCCACAGTTAAATCTACGAGTTGGTCGATATTAGGAAGAGGAAAATCATCCTTTGGACAGGCAAGATTAAGATCCCAGAAGTCGGTACAAATTCGAATCTTCCCAGTAGCCTTAGTTACTGGTACTACATTGGACACCCATTGCGGATAATCGATGGGTTGGATGAAGTTAGCCGAGAGCAAGTGCTGTAATTCTTCTTTAACAAGAAGGGCTACTCTAGGGTGCATTTTACGTAATTTTTGCTTAACTGGTTTGATGTTGGGAAGGGTAACGATATTGTGGACCACAATATCGGGATCGAGTCCTGGCATATCCTCGTATGACCAAGCAAAGGCTTGACGATGTTTGGAAAGAAAAGCGGTAAAGTCTCCTAATTCCTGTGGATTAAGGGATTGGCCGACCTTAATGATGCGAGGGCCTTCAGAAGTCCCTATATTAAGGTCGATAGTGGCTTCGTTGAGAAGGGTAAATGTGTCAGAAGGAATAGTCTTGGGAAGATATGAATCCTCTGCCCCTAGATAGGTGAGGACAGAATCGTCATCCGCACAGTGGATAGTGTTGATAGTAGGAGAGTCGTCTCCAACTATTTCAGGGAAGATTAATGGTATAGAAGCGGACCGACTGTTAGTCTCATAGACTAACGGCCCTAAGGAAATGGTATTGATCAAAAAAAAAAGTTAGGTGGGATGGAAATGTCATCGTCCACATCAAGTGATGCTTCTGATTTAGTGGGGGAAGGTGGTTCTTCAGTAGGAAGAGGCTCATCAAGAATAGTGACAGTGGCCTTTGAAAAAGGTTTAAATCCTAAACCAAATTTCTGATGTGGCATGAGAGTAGGAATGGACTTGAGGTCATGTATACCTTGTTCATATTTTCCGAGGCCAAAACCTTTCCACGCGCATCGATATAGATAAGTTTTTGCAAACGTGGGATTCTGTAGATAATCAAACCCTGTTAGGTAAGGTTTGGCTCTAGGAGGAGAATCCAGGCGATAATGAGGCGTATCAAGACCACCGTAGATGAAATTGGTCTGTTGATTGGGCAGACCAATGGTGACGATGCGACCGAGACCTGGTTGATATTCAGGTTGTTTGTCGGGTCTACCATACTCATTAGGTTTGAGATGGGCATCAAAAGAAAAGAGAGGAAGCTCTCCTAGTGAGAAACGCTGCAATGTCTCTTCTAGATTTTGTAAATCCGGTAGTTTGGTTGCAGGTATAGAAGAAGATGAGGCCCCGTCAGGAGAACATGGATTTTCTTTTAAAGGGGCAGATCTTGTGGTCATGTCGCATTGTGCGGAAGGAAAAGGATCTCCTGGATGAGTATATATTTTTCCCTCATATTGATATTTTAAGCATCGATGGAGGGTGGATGGGACACAATGCATTGCGCGAATCCAGGAGCGTCCGAGGATCATGTTATAGTGGAACTTTCCTTCGACAATGTAGAAGAGTTCATGAAGCAGCTTCTTACCTACTCGAATGGGTAAGACCACAGTTCCTAAAGTAACTGCTAGCTGATCGTTAAATGATCGAAGGGCGAAAGGTGGGGGTGACACCACATTCTTTGGTAACTTAAGTTGCTCAAACGTGTGCGAGGAGATGACGTTGAGTGCAGCTCCACTATCGATCATGACACGTTTTAAGGTAGTGTTATTGATTTGGACTGTGATAAAGAGGGGAGCCTCCAAATCCTCTGAAGAAAGAGGAGGAATTTCCGAATCCTCGAAAGAAATGGCGGTTGATGGTCCATTCAGTCCAACAACCAACTCGAAGGGCTGGGGCTCATCGGAATTTACTGCGATGCGACGCAGATTATCAATCAAAGCCTGGCGATGTTGTGGAGAGGATTGGATGAGGTCAAAAAGAGACATTTTGACCGGAGCCTGGGTGAGTTTTTTCATAACACTCTCCTCAACGGATATGGGAACTTGAGCCCGAGATGCAGCACGAATAGAGACCCTGGGTCGTGGTGCTGATGAGGAAGGAGAAACGCCTTTAGGGGCTGCAGAAATGACAACCCGTGGTCGAGATGCTGAAGATGAAGATGGGTTATCATAGTGTTGGGTTCTAGTGGCGATATGGATTGTGTCAATTTGAGAAGGTGGAAGATCAAGTGGAGTGGAACCACTAGAGGTCTAAGTGGATGGTTGAGGTTTGGATGGGGCTAAGGTGACAGGAGGTACTTGTTCCTCCTCCTCCAGCAAAAGGTCACTTTCTTCCAGAAGGTTCTTGATAACGGCTTGAAGAGCTTTACATCCCTCAGTATCATGACCCGGAGTACGGTGGTAAGCACAAATCAGATCAGAGTTAAACCAGGTAGGTTTCACTCCTTTAGGGTTATAAGGTTTAATCGGAGGAAGGGTTATGGATGAAGATTGGATAAGTTGATGAAGGATTTTGGTGTAGAATCCGGTAGACGAAGAGGAGGATAGAGATGATGGAGATGGTTCTTTCACATTAACCGACTGCCGAGGTAAGAGGACTTGCATGTTAGGTTTAACAGTTTGTTTAGGAATCCTCTTATTTGTTTGGACATTTGGAGGAGCAGTCTTGGGCACTTGAGATGGGAGTAAGTGAGACATGATTGACTTTGGTGGAGGAGGAGCCCCTAAAATAGATTTTGAAGATGATGGAGATGTGACAAATTTTGCGGTCTTTGGAGACAAAAGGGGTTGCTTGGTCGGATGTGCTGATGATTTAGATAATGTCGGTTTAGAAGAGGATGAAGCTCCCAAAGTAGGTGAAATCGGGGGAATATAGGGTGTCTTGGTTTTTGGTAATGAAGATGATGATCCTGATAGAAGAGGTGACGTCTTTTTAGTAGGTAAGTCTATTTTCCGGGGTATTGGTGAAGAATGTGTTGTAGAAGAAGACGATGGCTTTGATAAGTGTGTAGAAGAAAACGCCTTCTCAGCGGGAAAATCCAATCGTTTATGAGGCGTAGAGAGAGATTTTGTGGAAGAGCACCAAGAGTCTTGATGGTCCGAAATATGGGCTTTCCTTTTTCAGGGATGGTGACAACTTCAACGGCATAAGGTGATTGTAACCTTTTCGGAGGAAGCAGGTGGGGAGGTACTGATGGTGTAACGTTAGATTTTGGTTGTCTCGGTTTAGGTTCCGGAACCAAGTGTATAGGTGTTGGTGCTACTTCTTTTGATTTTTCTTTAATAGACGAAGTAACATTGGTGATGGAAGAAGGGGGTGATGAAGAAGCAGTTCCTTGCGAAGGGACTACTTCTGATGCAGTAATCATGGGTGAAACTACTGTAGGAAAAGAGATAGGAAGAGTCAAAATCGAAGATGCTTCTGTTGAAGTTGGCACAATGATAGGTACGTTCACCAAGGGCATAGTTGCAGCAGGAATGGGAGCAACAGAAGTGGATGTGTCTGAAGTGGAAACTCGAAGGGATGTAATTACCTCGAGTATTGAAAGAATGTCTGATGACAAGACAAATGAGGATGATACTGTCTCGGGTATGGATGGAAGGTCAGACAAAGGAACTGAGAAAGATGACTCCGTGCTTAGTAATGTAGGAATATTCAAAGGTGGGCCATCTGAAGATAATGGAATTCCAGTGATTGATGAAGTGGAAGGAGGTCCTGATTCGATTGATGGGTTTGCAGATGGATTGGTTTCAGAAGAAGAGTCCTCAGTAGAGATGAAGTTGATGGTGTGAGTGTTTGATTTTTGAGATTCTGAAGCATTATGGTTCGGGGCATGATTGGGAAAAGGTTGTTTAAAAACATCAAGTGCCTGATTTGGGGGAGCATTTGGGTTATCTAGAATGAGCTCTCCTTTATCAATGAATTTTTGGACAAGATTTTTGAAAGTCTGACATCGTTCGATGTCATGACCTTTGGTTCTGTGATAATGACAGAAATCGTTTTCCCTATACCAGAATGGGCGCTCTCGGATTTCATCAATATCCCTAATGGGGGGAAGTTCGATCATGCGAACTTCCAACATTTTTTCTAAGATAGAGGCATATGATTCCCCCAATGGAGCAAAGGATCGAGATGATGAAGCCCCTTTTTGAGCAGATGAAGGGTCTCTTCGTGGTGTTTGATTAGAAGTATTATCGGCTCGTGATGCTTTTAATACGATGGCGTTGGTGGATCCTTGATTTTTGTCTTTAGAAGGAGAAGAATTTGGTTTGGTAAACCGAGAAAAAATCTGGTTTGGATTTAGAGCGAAGTTTTAGCTTCCCTTGCTCAATGGCGCGAGATTCAAGTTTGCGTGCCATCGTGAAGGCTTCCTCAAAGGTATGAAAGGTTTGGATCCTTAAAGTGGAAGAAATGTGATTAGCACAAGATCGAGTAAACAACTCGATTTGTTGGGATTGAGGAAGGGAGAAAGACAATTGGTTGATTATCCCTCTCCAACGAGCGACAAAGTCTGCAATAGACTCATCATCGAATTGGCGAATGTTATAAAGATCTGTGATCGAGATCTTATGTGCGATATTTATTGAAAATTTTTCAACAAACATCTGGGCCAATTGAGAGAAGGAAAACAAAGAATGTTGAGGGATGTTATTGTACCAGTCTAAAGCAGGACCTGTTAGAGACATAGGAAAGGTACGGAGCATGAGCTCCTGATCTTGGACTATGAGATAGCAAGCATGTTTGAATGCTCGCAGATGTTGTTGAGGGTCTTCCCGACTATGGAATTTTGAAAATTTAGGAAGTTCCCATTGGGGAGGATAAGGCTTAAAAGCCACTGAAGGGTGAATGGGTTCATTACACACTTCTTCAAAGGAGTATGAGGGACGAGCCCCTTTTGTGGAGGCTTCCAAGTCTGTGATTTTCTTGAAGAGAATTTGAACCACATCCGATTGAGGAGGCGGTACATTGGTATGTCCTACATAAGAAGCAAGTGGTGGATGTTGTTGAGGTGTCAATGGGGGATTCATCTGTTGATGGATAGGATGATAAGAAGAATAACCAGGTGTTCTGGGTGACACCGGGTGGGGTATTTGCTGTGAGGTAGCTTGCGTATAGGCAGGCTGTGAGATAATAAGGGGTTGAGAAAATGAAGGTTGGATGACGGATGGAGCCTGTGATTGGTGGACTCCTATGTTTGTTGATTGGATCGGGATGGATTGAGGAACATGGGTGTTGGTTGGATTGGACATGTTGGGGAACAAGACCTGAAAGGGGCCTTCTACTGCCAGGTTAGGTATTAAGGGTGCCGATGTTAGCTGATGGGCGAAGGTCACAGTTGCTAGAACATTGGAGGAAATACCCCCTAGAGGACGAGAAGTAGGAGCCAACTGACTATTCGGAGGGGGTTGGCTCATGAAGAGGTACTGACCTTGGGACACAATGGAGGGCATACATGAATTAACAGCAACATGCGGGTGTGCAGACGCATTCATTATAGCAAGGGTAGAAGACCTCTCAGAAGTAGGTGGTGGAATATTCGAGGTAACTGCGGTGTTAGGGATAGGTAAGACTATTTGGGACTTAGTCGATATGGAAGGTGGAAGAGAAAAGGGGGGCATAGGGGCCTCGCCCTTCTCCGTGGCTCGAGGTAAAAGAGATGGTGCAAACTGCTCTACAAAGGCTTGGGATGATCCACGAGGATAATTGTACACTTGTTGGATTGGTGGCCCTTGATCAGATATTCGAATGGACTTGTGTACTAGGTAGTCCATGAGGGCTATCGGGTTACGGTCGAGGAATGCCTGGAATTCAGGATCCCCGCGGGGAACATACTCCGAGTCAGATGATATTTTCGAAGGACTAGGGGAAGCTGGACGTGATGGGATTGCTTTTGGCTTGATGGAAAGGGTTATATGATAGGATGGGGACCAACTAACAGCGGTCCGAGGAGATTGGGGGGGTGCCGAACCCTCCAAACTAGTGGTGATTTGGAGGAAGAAGGAACTAGTTGAGCCATTCTTCTGGATTGTGATCGGGTTGATACCGTCATAAACACACAGACAAGAAAAGTGACCTAACTAATGCACAGATAATTCAAGCAGCACAAGTTGATTATCTCCTTAAATTTTAATGCTTTTAAGAAAAGAAAATGTTAGGGAAGGCTTTTTAGAACAGGAACTACTCAGATAGCCAAACTAAGGATGGTTTTGGGTAATGTTTGGTGAGGAGTCCCGAAGGGCCGTCAGTAAAAGACCGGTACGTGGCTTGATATAGGGGCCTACCCCCCCCCCGCACTGGAGTCTACCGACCGACGGGGCGCATAAAAGATGGTTCGACCAATTCACCCGGGCCCCCTACCAAAAGCGCGGCGGCGGGAGACACGCGGTAAAAAAAAACCACAGGGGGGAGAGACATCCAGAAGAGGAAGCCCAAGCAGAAGGCCATCGGAGGATGGCGGGAGAAGGGAGGTCCGAGGTATTAGAGTGAATGAGGAGCAGCCCTCTTGAAAACAAGGGAGGGCCGACGAGGAAGCGGGCTGCGAAAAGAAAGGGGGTGGAACGGCGTTGTGGGGCGGTGGAGGAAGGAGCAGGCAAGCAAGAGGGGAGATTGACAAATAAAACAATAGGAAAGCACAGAGGTAAGGCTAGTGGGTATTAATAAGGGAGCGGGGGAATGAGGGGCAAGACCAGGGGGAATAGTCTTCATGGGAGCGGCGAAAATGAGAATTAAGTCGTAGCACATATGAGACGGATGGGGATGGGATGAGAGACAAGGGATGCAAAAACAAGGATTAAAGGGAGAGGGGATGGATGAGGGGGGAGAATGGAAATGAGAGATAGGGAAAGTGAGCAGTCAACAAAAGTAGGAAAGAGGCGGGAAACTGGGGGGGAAGCAGAGAAGGAAAGAAGGGCGAAAGGGCGATTGGGCTATCTTGAGTGGAAAAAAAAAAAGCGGCACTGATCGAAATAGGACAAAAAGGGCGAGGGAGCAGTGGGGAAACAAACGAGAAGCGTAGAAACAAGGGACTAAATGGCTAGAATGAAGGGGAGCTGGTGGGCATACCAGGGGGAGACGGAGGGAACAGAAGAGAGAGGGGGGGGTGGAAAAGGGGGTAATAGGGGGGAAGAAAAAGGAAGAAGCCTCTAAGAGCTTCACGTGATGTAGTGAGGGTTGTGAGCGGGGGGAATGTCGCGGGGTGTCCAAAAACGAGCTCTGTGGGCCAACGGCAGTATGCGTACATTAAAGGAGTCGTAATGGAAGGGGGGAGGAAAGCGAGGCGGAAAAGGGTAGATGGAATACCAAAATCTTCCGTGAATTTATAGCGCGGCCCAAGTTCACGCGTAGGCTCTTCCTCTTGGATATCACTTCCAAGTAGGCGAGGCCAGGGAAGGAGTTTTGTTTAAATGCTTTATACCTAGTGATTTTAGCTTGTGTGCGAAGGGTGAAAAATAAAAATCAAATAGTGTCACTACCGATTTTGATCAATTTTCCAGGCCTAATTAAAAACTAGATGAAAAGCAGGTAGCAATGACAAAGAAAAAGTTCTTTTTAAGCACTTAAAAAACGAAGTGTTTGATTTCAATGAAGACAAGTCAAACAGATTCTTTCCCAAATGCGATTAAGTTCTTTTTAAACACCAAAAATCGAAGTGTTTAGATGTGATAGGCAACCGAAAAAGAAATCCTAAAAAGGAGAAAACACCGTAAAAGAGGAATACCTGTAGATTTAGCTCTCCAAGGTGTGTGGACTTCAAAAAGCACGTTGTTGAGCTCTTCCCCTCGAACAATCCCACGAACAAGCAAGGTGTTCCGCAAGAAGAGGTTAAGCAAACAACAAACAAAATCCAGAAAGATATATCCGGATAATGGTGAAACGAAAAATTTCTATTTTAAGAAAATAGAAAAATTTCCAGATAATGATTCCACATAAAAAGAAGCAAGATTGAAATGATGAAAAGAAATGCTCAAATAGGACTGATAGAAATTAGTGAAAAAAAAAAGAACAAAGTTCAAAACTAGGAAAGAAATGAACTTACCAATAAGGGACTTTGGTTCAGGTCCCACCGGGCGTGCCAGAATGTAGATCAAGAATTTTGCGCTTGTTACCTGTCCAAGTTAATGCACCAAACTAAACACAAAAACCCTGAAAAAACTCCAATAAAATCGATACCTGATGAAGATGTAGATGGATGAGGAAGTCAATGTAGATAAGACGGGCGCACACGAGCAATTCGCACAATAGATCCGAATAATCTGCAAAACACCGATGCTTGACAGAAAAAGACCACGTTAAAAGATATTTAAGTGGACTGCCCGAGAAGTGGGTCCGAGAAGCGATAAGCTTCCTCGGCGGATGTCAGTCTACGTTTTCAATTAAGAAAAGAAGCATACATGATAAAAGATGTAAATAAAGACTAGATTTTCTGATTGCAGTAATAAGAATCTAAACAGCAGACAGAAAGTACAGAAAACAGGGAACTATGAAATAAATGCTGGATTTGTGTTACCTGTATCCTTTTACCTATCTGCAGAGAAATCGGCGTCGACTGGGTAGAATCGGCGTCGATTGAGACTGGTCGGCGTCGATTGAGGAGGATCGGCGTCGACGGGATAAGATTGGCGTCGACTGGAGACAGATCAATCAATCAGGGACTGTGCGACAAGATTCGGGAATTGGAAGGTGAATGTGGTCTACTGGATGTGCCGAAGTTGGCGAGATACTGGAACAGAGTCACCAGATGATAGATGGTCGTGACAGGGACAGAGTAACGGTGCTCCTCTCAGGGATTGATTTGGACAGGATCTGTCCTAATCTGAGACAATTGATGCTAAAAAGATCTCTCTTTCTCACACCCTGTATCTCTCTCGCTCTCTGTTCGTGCGTAAGTGCTCTCTTTTTTCGCTTGTTCGCTTTTTCGTTCGTTCGTGATCTCTTTTCGGTCTCTTCGGTTCTTAGAACTGAGTTCTGGACTTGTTTTTATAATCGGCGCCGCTCCTAGAAAATTGGCGCCGACCATATGGGTCGGCGCTGATCGCGGAAAAGACTCCCGAGGTGGCCAAAAATGATCAAAAAAGATAAGACTTATCCCGACTACGGGAAAATATCCTGCTTAGGGAAGATTAAAAATAGATGTGCTACATGGATAGAATAAATTTGGGGTGGATAAGTGATTAAGATGCATGGGAGGAAGCGTAATTAAATATTTAATATTTAATCACTCATGGGTAAGATGTAATGGGATGAATTAAATTTGGAATAAGTGATTAAATCACAAATTGGATAATATCCCAAGGGGATAGTTGGTGACGTAAACGTGCCCCAGGTTACCTAAGCAAGTAAACGGATGAGAGGGACACTAAATTGGGTAACCAATTTTAAGTGTCTACAATACATTAATTCTTAACACCAAGATACAAATTTAATTCCTTTTTATTTAAATTACTCATCCATATTACAAAATGGAGAAGGTGAGAAATAAACCCCACTTGAAAAATTTAAAATTCAAGTAATGAGTCCACTTGACAAGTGGTTCATTATAGGTTTTTTAAGAGCCCTTGGATCAAAGGGCTCTCCGCCATAGATCTTCAGGGATAGATTTAAAAGCCTAATCTCATTTCTAACTTCCATTGCCTTTCATTTCATTTCTTTTTCTTCATTCCTCCTTTGTTGGGTTTACAGGTTGTGAAGGGCTTTTCATAGAGTCTCAAGGTTTATTTTTCTTCCATTCATTTCATTGCATGTCCTTATTAGGGTTTGGAGAGAAGGTTGATGTATATATACATATACATGATGTATATATACATCCACACACACATAATATATATCTTATCCAACTAGGGATTTGAATATATGCGGCAATGCATTTCCTCATTTATATGTAAATAAATTATATATGTGTGTGTGTATACACACACAACCCCAAGTCTCGGTTTGATCTAATTTATAATCTAACAAAAATCAATATGTTTATGTTTGTACACACACATGTGTGTGTGTGTGTGTGTATATGAATGTAGAAAATTAAGACCCAAAAATAAAGATTAATAGTTATCTACCATTTTATCTCCTTGAATATTTGAACCAAAACACATATCTACATTTAAAAGGAGGGGTATTAAACTCCATTTCAACTTGTAATGGATATGAGTGAGAAAACTAAAATATAATAATTTAAATACATTTACATAATCCTTATATCAATTTAAGCTCAACTAAAATGTATAGCTTGTTCACCTATATAAATCAAATTTGCATTTGTATATTCTATTATAAAAAAATATGAACATCTATCTACTCTACTTGGTTAATCTTGAAGATGATTTAAAAACAAGTAGGAACCAAGAACTATATATATATATATATACCTTTTAAAAGATGGTAACACAAAATAACTTTTATTTGAATCATTTCAAGAGAGCCAATAATTTTTCCTTTTTAACTAGAAATAACAAATAATACAAAAGCCTATTTATAAGACTACTCAAATTTGGTCACAACGTTTCCAAAACACCCAATTCAAAATTAAGTCCATTAAAGGTTGAAAATCATTTTAACACAGTTCAAACTCTAAACAAGATCCATATTCCTTTTTTTACTCAAAAAATTCAATTTCTTCCTTTACAATAATGATAAATAACAATGTTTCTATATGCACAAATTTGAAAAGTTTCCCATTCCAATCTTTAAAAAACCGTAAAAGTTTATTAGTGATAGAATAATAAAACCAAGATAAGTGATCCCTAACAAGATCCATTGAAATAACATGGAGAACCAAGAGATCTCTTTTTGTTAAATGCTCACTTCCTCATCTTTTCAAAACTAGATAGGTAGAATAAATAACCATGAGATTATCCACATCAATGCAATCTAATTTACATTTCTCTTTCTTTTACAATTTCATAAGAAACTTAATCAACTCTAAAATGTAAGTGGATAATACTTCCACTAAGTGGGAACAACATGCCAAAATTTTAATTGTTAACTCCATCAACATATCCCTAACATCATCCTATTAAGAACAAGTTAGCAACTAAATGTTATCATGGCGAAAAAATCATAATTATTCAAATGTAATAACCATGATAATATTAATTCCAATATTTCAATCACGAATAATACACCAATTCAATGCCATCAATAAATGGAGTGAAATTGGTGGGCACTACAAATATCATTTATCTACCTATAGCCACTATGAATACATTTTTGAATCTTGTATTGCAAAGTAATATATTGACCAGTTGAATGTCCTTTAACTATATGGGAATCACAATATGCATTAACATCAAAATATTTGAAAAAGTATCTTAAAGTGAATCAATTTCGACAACTAACGTTTTGTTGTATTTTTGTTAGTGTGTGTTTAAGTCATCTCAAGATGACTACCACAAGTAGTCACTAACATAGTGATAGTGTTTCCTCGTGTATTTTTTTGTAATAATCATAAGGGAAATGGACCCACTTATAACATAAACAATGTAAGCTTTTGTTAATAGGGGGAAAATGGTGAATATAATCCAATGATTTGATATTCTCACCAACTAATTGTTTTCCCCATTAACAAAGATTTTGGAGAGTGTAGTGCCTTATAGATCACCCTTGTCTCACAATTATTACCAATGTGGGTTTAACCCAATTACAACCCTTTATGTTAAGTTTAAGGCTTTCATGAACAATTTAATTAAATTATTATTTTTGTGAGATTTATACTCTTATGTATTTAAGTCATCTCAAGATGACCACCATGATTAATTGCTAATATAGTGACAACTGACATTGTTTCCTCATAAAATTATTATGATTATTGATAACATGATAAGTTAAATCTAGACTGTTTTATTATATATAACCATTAACATAAGATACACCTCCTTATAATTATATTCTTGAAACTTGAATGTCGAATGCAACACATGAAATTCATTACAATATGTATCGAAGGGTTGTAGAAATATATGACTACATAGATCAAGTCCCAATAGACTTTTAGGGCCCATTTAGGTGGCTATGACTATTTAACCTCCCAAATTTATCGTCATACCACGCGTCCACATGCCACATCATATGGTGTCATCTTACATACCATTTTATTAGTCGGGTCCCACCTTCGTATGTAATTTACTTTCAAATATCAAGGATATATTAGAATTAGTTGTATCTAAATTCAGAATGCACATCATAATTTGTCTCGTATATTTTTGAGATTATTCAATAATAATAATAGGTGCATCATAATATGTTTAAAGACTCAATAGATAGTCATTGATGCACATCATAATGTTTAGGAGGATGGATAGCCAAGGTAATGAATAGTTATTGATAAACAAACAATAATATCTAAATTAAATTAAAGTGCCACTAATCAACAAAAACACAACACCACTTAGAATTAGCGCTGAGATTTGATGTTTGTCTCGCACAACATTTTTGCCTATTTTAACCGTATTTAACATTTTGTAAAATTGTTAACCTGTCCCTATTTAACGTGAAAGAACTTGGCAAAACTGTTATTATCACTATAAACACATTCAATATAGACATAAATGCAACATTACTTAGATATTTAAATAACATATTTTGTTGAAATATGTTTATATGGAGCATATAATCCTGAAACTTACCTAACACTTGTAAATACAGTGAAATAACAATGTATTTTTTAAATTATTAAATAAAGAAAAAACATTTAACAAGAATGGAAGGGTTGTTTAAAACCTTTTAAGGTCATAATTTTTTTGGTTTGACGGGCGGGGTCAGCCGTCAAATCTCATCCCGACGTGGAATGTTTTTTCTTATTTAATATAGAATGGGCATTGGCCGTGCAGAGGAGTCACCGACAAACACAATGAATAAAGCGTAACGTACCTAGGAGAGGACACAACGTCCCTCCTGGGAATTGGAAAGCATAGCGTTACAGTAGGTAGTAATGTACCTTGTTCAACAAACTCTACTCGATTCAATTCATTTATTTGTACATTTCACTGTCGACGGCGAGGCCTTGAAACTCGAGAATCATCAGTCACACTGACTTGACCTCCTCTTTCAAATTCCAAATTCCAATCCACCAAACTCCTGTGTTTTCCAGCTTTCAAGAATCAAGATGAATAGTTCGTTGCGATTGTTCTTCATTTTCACTTTGTGTTCAGGTGGGTGATTTCATTTTCCTGCAACTCGTAGGTGTTATGAAAGAAAGCTTAGGTAATGATGGGTGATTTGATCTGTTTTGAATAGAGTTGGGAGCAGCGGTGGAGATGGGTGTCACTTATTCTCCACCGGAAGGGAACACAACGTTTATTGATGGGACGACGTGGTGCATTGCCTCTTTGCAAGCTGGGCATGAGCAGGAGTTGCAGGATGCTCTGGACTGGGCATGTGGCCCTGGTCTCGCTGATTGTACTGCTATTCAGCCAGGTTACCCTTGTTTCCAGCCTCATAATCTTCTTTCCCTCGCTTCTTATGCTTTTAATATGTATTATCAGTCCAATGGAGATTCGCCTATTGCCTGCTACTTCGGTGGGACCGGACTCATCACTTCTACAAATCCAAGTGAGTTACTACCCACTGCTTTCTCATATCTCTCGCTTCTACTTCTATACGGGATTAAATGTTTTGGTTGCAGGTTACGGGTCTTGTCAATTTCCATCTTCATCTTCACCTTCATCTTCAGGGTATGCGTCTCTCTATTTTCAATGCATTACTAGTTAATACTTTACTCAAATTAAATATTGTATGATTCTAGCATCTCAAAAATAAAACAATAAGCTGTATTCCCATTGACCCAAAACCCTTCATTCTTCCAAAAATTATTATATTTACATAGCTGTGGCCATTTGTGTTTACAAGTTTATCCCATTCACAAGTTAATGTACAAACCCCTGTAAGAATGCCACTATTTAAACCATCTTGTGATGCCACCCATTTGTGATTGGAGTCAACATTTTTAAACTTGAAAAGCTCGGTGGCCATGAGTCAATGTTGTTTATGGAATTTTGTTCATCGTCTGATGATTCATCATGTGGTTTTGCAGGAATACTAACACTATTGAGGACGACTCCTCATCCTCTTCATCACTGCAAAATGCATGGATTATGCCGGTCATTTTATCACTCGCTCATCTAATGAGAGATTCAACCCCATTTCAAAATCTCTGTTAATCCGCCATTGCCATTCATTTGTAAACTCAAATAGAAATATCCTATGGACTTGTGCTCCTCTTCTTGTCATTTTTTTCCTTATTTATTCTATTCAGGAATGAGATTTTGAGAAGGGTTAGACATAAATACCAAGTTTAAAACTCTTAACATGTTTTTGAAAATCAAAACATTACTTAAGTTGATGTTGACTGGTGAATGTGATCCGGTTTTACAAAATTTATTGTGTATGTGAGGACACCAGGTAAGTACTGTTGTTGTCACGAGGGAAAAAGGGTGAATCCAAAGGGAAAGGGAAAGGGAAAGGTTGCAGGTAAATTGCAGTAGCAGTGACAGTGGCAACAAAAGGAGATTTGTTTTCATGTCGTTGGGAAGTGTAGCAGGACACAGTCATAGAGCAATGCGCCAGGCTTAATTAAATTGGAAATGAAATATGATTACTTATGGGGTTTTGAACGTAAACAAGAAAAAGAAAAAGAACATTTCAATTAAATTATTATTGCTGTCTTTGGCGTTGGAACTTGGGATCCAACATTGGAAGAATTTTGCTTTTTTTTTTTTTTTTGTTTGGGTTGGTTCGGAGTCCGGACAAAAGGGAATAAAATCACAAAATTCACTATGCAACGTCCACCCATTCAAACTATATTGGAATTTGGGAATGTGGTTGTTTCTCGATTTTGATGACCACATCCATCATTTTTACGCTCATTGCTCTAACATATACTTCACTTTTTTTAACACTTGTTTCTTGCCTTTTTTTTTTTTTTTATCACGCAATAAACGGGTGGAAAAGAATAATACATTAGTTGCATTAAAACTAAAAGATACATGAACATATAAGTGATTACTACTTTTTATATATTAAATAAAAAATAAAAAATGGATGATTACTTTTTATGTCAGAATTGTTGGAAGTTGTTATCATGTCTCTAGTTACCACCATGAGCCAAGTAATCACTTTTTTTCTCTAAGTATTGGAATAGTGTGGCTAACAACTTTTCGCCGTCTCCCTCCTATTAGCTTGTCATGCCACTTATTAACAATGACATTGTTATTTTATTGTAATGTAATCCTCGATGAGGACTTTAGTTGCATAAAGAAGAATACAAATCATTACAGATTAGTTCCCCCTTTTTAAAAAAGTTCATTTATACATTAAAGATTGAAATACAAAGGAAGTAGAGGCCATGTTAAAAAATTATGTGTATTGCAAGTTGAGAGATTACAAACCCACTCTAATTTCCCATCCGCGGTGATAAAAGTTATGTTCATGTATTCAGAAATTTTCAAAATATATCTTGGACTAAATTATAATTGCTCTTGCCTTTTTTCAGGATGGTGGAAGCAAAATTCTTTGTTATATGTATCCTTTTTTTATTTTAATTCATAACCTCCTTTCAAAAATATCTTTTTAGCAAAATTTTAAATTCCATTTTAGATTGGTAGCTTTTTTATAAATTTACCCACAACATTTGTTTTAGAGTTGAATTTCTTTAGATTGTTATTTTGGCTCGATAAATGTATTTCTAGAGTCAAAAGTTATGAATTAGGATCTTGGAGGAGCCATGTGAAGAGTCACACAATGACTCGAACCCAGGACAATTGGACGATAGGACCTAAAATTCTGTAAAATTGTTAACTTGATACGACAATTTTTTGGGAATTCGATGGCACCTACTAATTATTAGAAATCATACTCACACAGACATACATTTTATAAAAAGGTTAGTAATCAAAAGATGCTACTCAAATTATTGCCCGTTCTCCTTAATTTACTTATAATATGCCTTTTGTTCCACTTGTATTCCTCTTTGAAACAAATATGGCCTTTATAATAATTGATTGTGACCTTGGAAGCTCATTATCAAGGTTGAGATTGTCCTTGTAATTTGCTCATTCTTAGGGTTAAGGGTTGTGTTGAGTTGTTTTCTTGGAGGACAATAAAAGAATTGTCATAAGATCAATCATTGTCAATCTTTGTTATCAAAATCATTTTCATTTTTTATTTGCGTTACATGTGCACTTCCTCCCATTTACTGTACAAGTTACTTTATTGATTGTCATTTGTACCGATAATTCTTTACATTTCCTCCACATTATCTATTTTAGTATGCATAATGAATTTTCACATTAAAAAAATTAGGGAAGGTGCCAATCTTTATTTTTAAATAATGACATTTCAAGGAATAGGTTCATAGCCGTTTATATGTAACCAAGTCGTTTTGAAAGATGAGCTTTTTCTACAAGCAAATTATTGAGTTCTACTTTAATGAAAAAAAAACCCAAGAAAAAGTAATATAGTTACATCTTAAAGTACACTTAGAACTTACAAGCACTTCACCAAGGTAGCTAGTAAGGCCTTAAAAGATGCTTCTCCTACAATGATTGCAATGGGAGTACATGCATACCCAAGCCAGGACACACGAAAGGTTTTTGGTTTTAGTATTAAACTTTGGAATACATAGCCAAACATAAACATCAACCAAATATTATCATTAAAAATAAAGGTTATTTTCTAGTTTTCATTGTGTAATGAACTTGATATATCAAAAGAGAGAATTCATAACAAGAGATCTTAATTCAATAGATGGCACGATAATCATGGAAAATTTTAGCGGCGAATATTTGTAATTAGGTGAGTAATAGGAATTCTAGAATACGAATTTGGCTATTTTGATGACCATGCCACTGCCCACGTTTTGCTCAAAAGATCTGCAAATAATAATTTTTCCCATGCGAAGAACCAATAGATTTCCAATCCCAAAGTATATTTCTTAATGGATCACCGTGTAATCAACTAGTCGAGATTTCAAAACATTCGTGGATCGCCAAGAATTCTATGGAACCTTTGGTCTCATTCGTTGACAATTTTGGGATTATTTTAAACTTTGATTAAATTTGCCACACACACACACACACACACAGATCTAGATTCTAGAAACTAATAAATAAACAAACAAATATTTTATTTTTTTCTGATTTGTCAATTTTGTGAATTTGCGAAGTAATATATATATATATAAACACCATTTTTTCATGCTTAGGTGACCCGTCATACATTAATTACATTATCATTATTATTCCTATCCTAAGTACATTATAAATTACTATTGTAAACGCTCACTTGCCATTGTAAAACCTCGTTTACCTTCCCCTAACAACTTGAAACTAACCTAGCCTAATTTATCCTACCCATCCTAACCCCCTAAGCCATTTCTACTTGACTTCCTAACCCCCCACCATTTATCAAACAACCTTGATCCTTAGATGGCAAGTGGTTTCAACCATTTTCCATATTTCCTTGGTTTTCTAAATCTTCAGGAAAATCGACGACAATCCGTGATCAACAACGATTGTCGTGGACACCGTCAATTCTACTTAAATCACCCTCTTTTCCATCTCCCAGTTAGACACACATACATGTTAATCAAAGATTAGCTTAGAGACGCGTTGTTGCACCTCTGTACAACACCACTGCAATTGGAATCATCCACACCCTGCTGCACGTCCTTGGAGAATCTTGTTAAAATCATCTGTCACCCCTTTTGGAGCCCTGTCATCCTCATAACATCCAACAAGGCTAGTACATAATTATTTATCTGTCAATCATATTTTGCATTCATTATAAGTTGTAATCGGTCGTCTATACCATCCTTTGTAGCCATTTCACGTTCTGTCCTTCATTCAATCATTTACTCAACTTTTAGAATATTTGCAGTTTCAATAGTGATCACTGTAGATTTCTGATCGTCATTGATCTATCCCTTAACATTTTTTTCCTTCATTAGTCCTTTAAACACATATGAATCTCACATGCTTCTAGAGTCCTTCTAGTTTATCTTAGCGTTGTCAATCTTTATCTTGCATTAATCATCGTCTATTTTAACAACTTTTTACCAAATTAAACATTTTATCCCCGATCGCCGTCAATTATTGATCACCGTCGATGTTAGGCCCCTAAAGTAGCTAAGTAACTAAGGCGCGAAGCCTTGTGGCGCGCAGAAGCAAGGCGCGAAGGCACACACATAAGTAATTCTTAGAGAGGCGCGAAGGCTTGCACCCGGGCAAGATGGATTCAGGACTTAGTGAGTTTTGGACAACACAAAAATACATGCGCAGGGAGAAAACAAAAAAAGCAACTAGATACAGATGTGGATAAGCCACAAAGACTTGCGGCTCAAGGAAAGGATATTCCAGGGCATCAATACAGTTATCATGAATAGATAAGGAGTCGAGGTTGTTAAGGATTAGCTGGCACAAGCATGCTAAAGGCACTCGATTGAGGGAAACACATGGCGACATCTGGGATATTCCTGGCCAGTGGTAGAGAAATCATAAACTGATTCCTTCAGGCATTCCCAGGTAATAATGATGAGTGGTTAAGAGGGAAGGTTGATGATTATTCTAGAAGAATGGATGGTTTTCGTAGAGGAGAAGGAGAGATAGGTAAAGATGGATGTAGAAGTAAGAAATGATAGGGAGTGAGAGATATATTGATATTGTGTAATGTGTAATGGAAAGCTCTGTGATGTAAAGAAAGCTCTGCTAGTGTGAACATTTCCATGAATGGGACTCTTTTGATGTAATCTTGGCTACCATATTTTGGCTAATAAATATAATGAAGTGATTTTGAAACACTCATATGATGGATCTTGATATGTGCATTTTCCTTATGTTCATATGTGTTACAAGTTTTCTGGATGTTATTTCATGGTTGATTATACTTTCATTGAGTTGATCATGTTGTTCTATGCTCAGGTGCATTAGGCTAGGAGTAAATGCTTACATCTTAAATTCCATGAATGGATGCACTTATTTTCTAATTGTATTACATCCTCATGTTAATAAAAAACATTCTCACGAAGCTCGCATAAAGGAGGGGCTCGGTGCCTGCGCGTGCCTCGAGTGAGCTTCCAGGCTAAACTAGATGATATGCCAGTGCATTTGGGAATGGTTGTTGAGGCAAGCAGTGATTAGAGACTACATTTTGGTTCCGTTGTCGGGACCTCTTTTTGAAGCTGTTGTGAGAATGGTACGTGATGATAGAGCGCTTGACGTTGGACAATGTCGAAACATGGTTTAAAAGCAAGAAGGATGAGTTTGCTCAGAGATTTAATAATGGACCTGAGTTTGATGCACGTAAATGGGTAGAAGAGCACATGCATTATGAGTTGTATGAGACCTTTTTTTCTTGCTTTCCAATGGAGTTATATGAATGGATTTCAACATATGCATCTAGGTTGAGTTGGTACTATACACCTTGTGTATGGACCCAAGATGAGTATCAGAAGCTAAATGATGCCAATTTGAAAGGACCCGTGATGTTAACCATTGGTGGAAAATAGTGCTGACTAGTTATACCCTAGAATACGCCATTTCTACATATTCTTGTCCAGAGTTTGCTGAGTTTGAATTCTTGAGGGAGCTTAAAGGATCGTTTTTGCGTGCTATCCCCTTAACCATCAAGATATTGGTCATTAATTTAAGTTTGGAGGCTTTCCCCATGGCTAACTAAACTTCCTCTGAGTGATGGGCGAGGAAGCTAGAGTGGAGAAAGATATTGGACCTTGCGGCTGAAACGGAGAGGGAAGAGAGACGAATCAAGTCTAATGAAGCTCGTGAAAGGGAGTTAGGCAGACAACGTGAAGTTGCAGGAGCAATGGAATGATGGAGGCAAACATTGCGGTAAGGAATTGAGGTTCACGCGGAAGACGTGGAACCTGAGCATTCTGTGCTACCCCATCTTGGAAATTACGCGAGAAAAACCCCTTCAGCATTTGATGAGGGCACGTCACTTGGAGGAAAAAGAGCCTTCGACGTGCATCTGAATCCACCTAGTGACCAACCCTTGGCGCTTAGTTTTCCAAATCCAGAGATAAGTATTACTAACCTAGTTGGTATTGGTGGAGGTAACCGATCAACATGTAGGAGGTATAACTTTTCATTTAGCACATCTATGGTTGCACAATCATTTCCTGTGTTTGGAGGTATATTGTCTAGAATGACATTTGGGAAAACTATGGGTACACAAAGTTTGGGTATCGCATCTCGAAGTGGTGCGGGGCACACATTTGTAGAGGCGTAATATCAAAAACTGTCGGCACACAGTTTAACATGACAGTGGGGACACAAGGCGCGACCACTTCAGGACCCCTTCCAGCTACATGAGGTGGATCTGGTGGGTTAGGTGGAGTAGGAGCTAGCGGACCTAGTGGACCTGGTGGATCTAGAGGATCTGGTGGGGTCAGGAGGAATAAACATGATGTTTTTAGATCTAGTGGATCTAGTGGTGGAGGAAACACTGGAGGGAATCAAGGTTCTAGATTAAGTGGACAAGGACTCAACCACCTTAGCAAGTATTTTTTGAAATTTCTTTGCATCTACCAGATTACAAAGGTGTTGAGGATGTTGCAGAGCATGTACACAAATGTGAGTTGCTATGGCATGCGAAGGGGATCACTACCCTGAGAATGGAAGGCAAGTTAGTTTGTAACAACGTTGCAAGGGCATGCTCACGTAGTTGGTCCCAGAAGTATGACTCCCACCAGACAGTAGTAGATTATACCACGCTGCATAATGCCTTCTTAGATGAATTCCATATTCTTGAGTTTGAACATAATAACATTAGCATGCACTGAAGGATATTCAACAAGGTATGGCAGAGAGTGTACGGGGAGTATGATGCTTGTTTTTAAAACTCTCTTATCAAAATTGTCTTATAATATTCATCCTTCTTAGTATGCTCAATAGTTCATTGGAGGACTAAAATTTACGCCCTTCAGTAGAGTGACTTTTGCATAAAAATTTCACAGACCCGTGCACAGGGACTTAGGAGGCTACCCTACGCGCTCAGGCTATGGGAAGCATGGATATTAGTGTTAGTCCTTTTCTTGAAGCTCAGTATTGTTGTCATGGAAAAGTAGCTATAAAAATTATTCTGTGAACTCGAGTACATGAGACTCATAATGGCCTATGGTGCAAAGATTGTGGGGTAGAGTGGCATACAAAGGAGATTTTTCCTTAGATATCAGTATGCATGACAACGCTAGAAAGTGATATTTTCCATGGGGATCATGATGCAAGCAAGTGTTCTGCTACTATAACACACTGATCCATAAGAACATGTTCTTGTTATTGCAATATTTTCACCTCTATTACTCATGACACCAAGGATTGTAGATTGATTGACCAAATACATGATGTCATTGATATTGGTGTACGCCAAACCAGTGTTACAAATAATTCCAAGGACGATGGTCGTCACTATGAAGAGGTGCGCGGATGGAGAATCTCATGGGAGAGTTCTTTCGCAGAGGATTTAGAGGGTCATAGAAATCACAGAAGTAGAAGAAGTGAATTTCCTCATAGGACCTATTATAATTATGGGTCCCACAGAGCATTACAAGCAGTGAATGGCCTGACCTACTACAATACTCTTGGTGTGGAAACAAGCACAAGTATGAGGAGTCCCCAGAATTATTTGAACACATGAGCCAGCAACAACATGGAAGGATAAAGGCGTCAGAATAGTAAGCATGAAGAAGGACGACTCGCAATGGATGCCAAGGGTGGCGCGTGAGTTAGAGTTAGAACCTGTATAGGTGACAACGCGAGTTGAGGCTACACGCGCCAAGGAAATACCAAAGCAGAGACCACTGGTCAACGATAGAAAAGTGACATGCGAGCATGAGAATCTACAAGTGACTCTTCCCCGCACCTCGACCTCCCCAGGTCGTGCCGAGACAGCCGGTGGGGATGTAATACACGCGGGATGTAGATAAGCTAGTTAGGTAATCTTATGTCTTCAACACGTAATAAGGGGATCTACGAATCTAAGGCAAAGAAGACCCTCCTAACCTGAACCGGTGTGATAGATCATTCATCAAGGATAGCTGCTCGAAGGCTCCAATCAATATTGAGCTCTGCCATTATCCGATCTATGGGTTGTGGAATATGTGGAAGATAACCTGTGGGTGCTTCGTATATATCTCCCAAAAAGGTCATGAAAATGGAATGGCTAAATATGTAGTGGATATTTTGGTGTTTTATGGACGATTCTCTGGTCTAGTCCAGAAATCTTTAGCTTGATTAGCTGCTACGTTTAATAATGATAGTTGTGTGATAATGTCTGGTGGGAGTGGAGAGGATCTAAACACTAATGTTCACAAACCAGCGTCAATGTTGGATTGATTTGTAGGCCCATTGGGTTGTGGGACCTTTGGATCACAACCGTAAGTTCGTGGTTGTTGTGGACCTCCTATCATGTGAAGAATAAATCCCTTATTCTGATCATGAGTATCCAATAATCGTATGCCTTTTTGGCCTCTACGTTTAGAACTAGAAGTTGCAAAATTTTCTCAGAGTATCTAATAGGTGTTCTGGCAACTTGGATACGTAAGCTAGTGTCTATATCAACGAGGAGGTCTCCTGCGTCTGGCTATGGGACTAGTGGATCACAATCGAATGTTTTTCTCTTTCAGGTCCTTCTACAGTCATACGGATATCTATCAAGGCAGTCTATAATTTAGCTGACTTGACCAGAATGTGTGTGCTTTGTCGTCTTCTATGTTTAACCCTCTTAACTGTGTGTTGATTTCTTGTAGGTCTATTGTTGTTTGGAAGACCTGAATTCTAAGATTTTGGTCTATATCAGTTAATGCTGCAACAGTATTTGGTTGAGGCACGATTGGCTCAAAAACGTATTCCGTGGGCTCTCTAGGTCCCGTGATTGTCATACAAGGTTGATATAAGCCTAACTGAAATGAAATAAACTGACTATGTAAGGTATATCTACAACATATATGTATTCCTCTATTTTTGTATTTTTTTAATAGAATTTTAAATGGAATTGAAAGAACAACTAATCTAATATATTCATAAAATGACAACTAATATAATAACAAAATTAAAACAAACAAGGTAGCCTAGTTTAGCTACTTGTCCTGTGCAGTTGTGAGTTTATCCTAAATAACTAGATAGCTGATTAACTTAATTGAAAGATTCTGGATCCTACCTTAGAAGTGAGGAATGAATCATAGTTTCTTAGAAACTATCAATCCCCACAGCTTCCTTGGTAATATCGAGAATGAAACTTTAACTAAAATGAAATGTTTCGCTACTCTATTTGATATATTTTAACTAGAACTTTAACAGATAAAACCTGGAATTTGTGGAACAGTGGCGAATCCAGTAGTGTATGACTTTGTCCCCTCAGAATGATCTCCTCGTTCCTTCGTGTTCACGTGAATCCAGAAGAGCGTGTATATTCTAGCATCAATAGAAGAAGGTATTCGAACAATGGCAGCTTTGGATATAGACCATATATAATGCGAGTAGGAGAGGGATAGCGCAAGAGACAGAGCTTGGCATATGCAATTCCTAGCGGGATTTATTACGGGAATACAACACAAGTGTACCGAGAGATTCTAGAATCTACCTTCTGTGAAGAACACAACCTGCAACTCTAATGGATGCAATCTATAACTGACACTACTTATCTCTAAACTAATTTGTATTAATAGCTATGAACAAGACTGAAGCAAGAAGATCGAATGACTTCTTAAAAGCAAAGGAAAAACTAGCATGGATGTAAACATGAAACAAAATGAGCTCTAAACAAGAAATTGATAGACTAAACAATGGAAAATGAGAAGTTGAGAGGGTAGTTTTGAAGGGCCATTTGCTTGAAAACAAACTAGTTATTTATAGATTTCACATTCACCCAAAGGTGATTCCCATTAGAACTCTTTTACCATTAAAAAATGGAGAAACACTATTCCAGTGGACATAAAACATTAATACAAGCCAAGGCGGTGGAGAAAAGCCGGTAAAAGTTGAAAATTTACGCAAGTCATGATCAAAAGAACATGCTAGGAAAATCAAGGACCGCCACCCTGAGTAGGGTGGTGGTTATAGGACCACCGCCTTGATCAGGGCGGCAGTTACAGGACCGCCGCCCATCCAAGGTGATGGTTTCATCACTAAAGGTCAAAATGTTAAGAAATGAAGGGCAGAGGAATAAAACAAAGCACAAGGAACATGGATAAAGCATTTGGGATGCTAACATATACTTTGTGAGCTTTTTTTGGATCCGAACACCTTGCGAGGTGACCTGTATCATCATTGGGGCATGCATTGTTCCGGTGGTAACCCTATTTTGGGTACATACATATTCCCCCTCGGAGAAGTGTTTTAGCCATGAAGAGGCGTAAACAGTGGGTCTAAGTATGGTGGTCCTAAAACAGGAAGCTAGAAATTATACTGACATGCCTGTGTGTTGAAATGTCACCATCCAAGTTCTCGCTACCTGCAAAATGGAAAGAAGACTCAAGTGTAGATAGATAAAATAAATCGAAAAATTAAATACTAAATTAGTATGAGATGAGGACTTACCATTTGTACAGGGATGAGAACTTACCTCCGTTGGTGCTCTAAACCTACAAAAGGGGCGCTCAAAATGTGTCAAAACACTATATATATATATAATGGGACCATTTTCCTATTCATTTGCACATGTTGATTTGATAGTTTTTGAGCTCTGGGACCCACGGTGACGGTTTTCAATGAGAGTATAGTCAAAATGTTCGTATCGAGATAGCGATCATGCCTCCGCGAGTAGATCCATCACCCATGAAATCTCAGGTTAGTTCTTCTCAATTTAATGTTTTTGCACCCAATATGTAAAAATGATGAAAACTTTTTCATGGGGGGGTATTTTTAGAAATGTCAGTTTTAAATGTGTCTCTTAGGGGGGGGTGCCTAATGGGTAGGCTTTTGTTTTAGTCAAAATGGTAATTTTTTAGCATTTTTTGAGCATTTTAGGGCATGCATGACCCATTTTTAAACGCGGGACAGGACCGCCACCCTGAGTAGGATAGTGGTTATAGGACCGCCACCCTTTAAGGCAGTGGTTACGGAACCGCCGCCCTACTCAGGGTCGGCGGTTCTCTTCAGAAGAATAGTTAAAACAACATTAATTTGAGTTCATTTTTTTCGCATTTCTAGCATGTCAAAGTTTGGGGTAAGTAGAGAAGTAATGATTCTTTAATGATTTTTCTAATGCAATTTATCTTGTTAAAGGCAAGAGTTTAGGCATAACTTGCTAAGCGTTGAATCTTTTTTAGCATTTAGCATGTTTTTTTGTATGTGTTTTGCAAAAAAAGGAAGAGTAAATCAGATAACACTTGAGCCAAGGTGAGAGAGAGAGAGAGTGATTAGCTTCCCGTTGCAGTGCTTCCAGATGCCAAAACTAAAAGTTGTGCATTAGTAAATAATCTCATCAGTAAATAATTATCATGATTGGTGATTTTTTTTGGTTATCGGAACTGCAAATCCTTGATACTCTTTAGATTAAGATAACATTAATTTGAGATTATGCTATGTTTTGCTTACATTTTTAGTATTCTTATTTGTTAATTATTTTTTAAATGCAATTTTGATACTAACTTGCTCGTTTTTGCATGTTTTTGTGTGTGTTTGAAGAAGGAAGAGTACATCAGATGGAGCCAAGAGAGAGAGAGAGAGAGAGAGATTGGCTTCCAGCAGTGCTAGATGCACTTTCTCAGGATGAGCAGGATACACTTTAGAGGGCAGGTATATTGAGGATCACACGGGTCCCCCACGTTACACTTACCAGTCACATACTATGTGACTTATTTTCTTACTGGGATGTAGATCGGAACACTTTCCGATTTCCAGGTGTTAGGGGTGAGTGGACTATCACCTTAGAGGATGTCTACCGCATTTTGGGAGTCCTGATTATTGGGAGGAGACTTTCATTTGATACAACAGTATCCAGAGCTCAGGTGACACAGTGGGCCACCTATATGGGAGATGCAGTTGTCTCCACTGGTTCGAAGAAGGGGGTGAAGGTTTGTTCTATTCCTGGCTTGCCCATCCCTTTGATCCATCAGGCTATTATGGGCATCCTTGCTTCGAGATTGATCAGAGACAAGGGAGGGGATACATTGCTTTACTACTGGGCCCCCATCATCACACAGATTGAGGCACATGGTCAGATTTATGCTTGGGGAGTTGATATACTTGGGACCACCTATCACGACTTGTACAGGGTGGTTCATTTATAGGGATAGTCACTGAGCCATCCGACATTAGTTATGAGCTCATCTATGATTACATCATTCCTTATGGGAGAGGTATAGAGGTGGCGGATCCCGGAGCTGTGAGGGTAGCTAGATGGACAAAGATGACTGTGCTTAGAGCACCCCACCAGCCAGTTGCTTCCCTGACTACTGAGGATATGGAGGCCACACCTTATCAAGCCATGGCAAGGTTGTGGGGTGAGGAGACCTTCACTTTGATTTCCTACTCTACTACAGGGTAGCTTGTGGATAGGATGGGGAAGGTAGAGACACACCCCTTTGATCGAGTGCCTCAGCAGTTCTGGCCTTTCTTATATTGATATGCTTCCCCCAGTGGTGTCAGTGTTCAGATCAGTTTGGGAGGCTAGGGGAGGTCCTAGGGGCCAAGGTTGGACTGTTGTTACTCCTGGCATCCCTATTGCAGCCAGGAGGGTGGTACATGCCTGAGCGAGAGTCGGTGCTCCTCAGGCACCCCTACTTCAGATTGCTGCCGGTCCTGCCCATAGCAGTGATGACCCTATTGATATAGACTCTGAGTCTGAGGAGTTCACAGGGGGAGAGACGGAGGAGGAGACCGAGGACATGGAGGTCAGCAAGTCAGGTGGGGAGGAGGATAGCGATCCCAAGTGGCATGACACTCAGGAGATCTTACAGGCTGAGAGGGTGGAGCAGAGCGTGGAGAGGGTGACTCTAGTCTCAGAGGAGTTACTTTCTCAGGACTTAGGTGGAGAGGACGAGTCCATAGTAGGACGCTATGTTGCCCCAGACATAGGAGGAGGACATCAGTTAGTGTGCGACATCTTGTGGTAGGTGCTGATCCTAAGGATCCCTCTTAGAGGCCTGGAGATCTAAGTGAGTTGTCACTCTTCTTTTAATATTTGTTTTTAGCTAGGATTGCCTTAGTTGCTATCTCTCCTTTTGTTCCTTCTTGGTTTCATCTTTTGATTATTTTCTAAAAATGTTTTTCTCCTTTGCTTGCAGAGACTATTGATGAGTGGTGAGACTTGATTCGTCGGGTATGTACTGATACCCTGATGCTCCCCATGGAGAAGACTCGTGCCAAGCTATCCATGGATGCAGGGGAGCCTTCAGTAGCTGGTCAGTATACCGATGTTTTCACCCCCGTTTGGATTGTGGCCAAGATGGTGACTTCCCTCCATACCGAATTAGCTAGGTATAGTACTGCAAAGCACCTGATGAGGAGTCACTCTCATAGCGAGGCTACAGCTACCATTCGGGACTGTAAGCCCTTAGTGCAGTTAGAGCATTAGAATAGATGGAGTCCTAGACATGGTTGTGCACCTTCTGAGGTATCCCATAGGGATTGAGAGGCCACTTGGCTCTTTTTGTAGTGACTCTTGCTAGATTTTTTATACGGTCATTTTGTATTTTCTGGGCTCATTGAGCATTTTGACCATGCCTAGCGCATGATGGCATTGTACATAAAACCTGATTATATATATATATACATCTCTTTTTGGATCTAGATCTCTTTGTACCTAGAGTTTTGTGATTCATTTTCACATGTATATTAGATTTTTATAAAAAAATTGTTTTTATATGCTTTTCAGAATGTATGCAATGGAGAGCAAATATCACAAATGTTTTCTTTTTATATTTGGTGATGTTGATGTATGATGACATAGATGAGCTTTGTGATCTTGAACTTTAGTTTTCATAAGTAATTTTCTGGTACTTCATATTGTTTTGACAAAATGTGATGATGAATTGGTATGATGAGCAGATGTACTTGCCCCACTCCTAACTCCACGTAACTAGTAAGATGTGAGGGCTCACCACTGAGAGCTAGAAAGGGCACAAGCTATGAGGTGTGTTGAAATGGTAATGATGGGAGATAGAAAAAAGGTTAGTGGAACCAAATTAGGATGCTACAAACCTTTCTTACTCAAGTGACTTCATAGTTTAGAACGCGACTTGCTTTGCAGTTTATCTAGACTTAGATCCGTAGATGGCCACTTGGTTGACAAAATCTGGTTTTCAGGGTTTTGAACTCTCTTGGAATTTTGGACATCTGATTCATTTGTTTTTGACTCAAGATTTCAAAGGTTTGTTTGAATTATTTTCTTATGACTTTCAACATTTACTGTCAAGAGGACCCCCTTCACCTTGCCCCATGCTACTAGTAGGAAGCATGGGCTTATCACCATGGACAAGGCACAGGTGAGTAAAGGCATTCCCATCCTTTCCCAACCCTACGTCACTAGTAAGAGACGTAAGCTCATCACTGAAGATTGGTAGGGCAAGGAAATGTGTAAAAGTAAAATTTTTTGTTTGATCTATATTTGAGCTTACTTATTTGAGAAAAATGTCAGTATGTTCTTATTTCCAAAAGAGATATATATATGGATAGATGTGACACCATGAAGCTTCTAGAATAGACCATAGGCAAGACACCTATCCTAGGAAGAAACCAAAAGTGAGAACAAGCATGCACACCTTGGTATGGCTACCGTTAAGACTTTGTCATATCTAGCTTTAATTGATGAAATGATTCTGAAATAGTTGATGTTATGAGAATGAAGAAGTATGATTTGAATGCTCTTGTCAATACCATTAGAAGTTTGTAATGAATTTCTTAAGAATAAGTCCCTTGATCATCAAGCTTTACGAAGTGAGTGAACAAAATGAACCTAACTAAATGAATATGTAATGTAGATATAATTATACAAATAGTGTTGATGCTTCATGCGTAAAATCATTTAAGGTGCAAGGAATTGATAGTTTCACCAAATTCCTCACCTTCTAGTGTGCACAAGAGATATGCACCATTTTCATAGTCCTTCATGACTTGATATGGGCCCAACCATTTTAGGCCGAAACCTTCACTGATTTTCTTATCGATCCAGTTGTCTAGTCTTAGAACTAGATTTCCTTCATATATTTCTTGCTCATAAACCTTTTTTTTATACTGCTGGCACATCTGGTCAGCATAGACTTTATACCGTTGTTCAACATTTAACCTGGCCTTTTCTAAAATTTCTAGTTGGGAGAGGTGTTCCTCTCTATAAGCTTCCTCATCTAGAATCCTCTTGTAATGAGATGCAGAGACTGGGTATTTCAACCTCAAGTGGGAGAAAAAGCTGCTTCTACCCCAAATACCAGTGAGAAAGGAGTTGCTCCTGTTGGTGTTCTTATTGAGGTTCGATGGGCCCACAAGACCGGATATAGTTTTAGATGCCAATCTCGCTTGTTCTCCTTGACCATTTTGTAAGAGAATACTTTTAGAGTTTTATTCGTCGCTTCATCTTGTCTATTGGCTTGGGGGTAATAAAGAGAGGTCGTATGATGGTTTATTTTAAATTTACTGCATACCACTCACATACCTCATCATAATCTTAAAGGATTTGGGTGTCATTATCTGAGATAATGACTTGCGAATGACACCGTACCTACAAATTCAGGTGGGGCTAGAGGTCTGGCTTCTCTAATCTTGATGAACTTTCTATGGTGATCACGATTTCCAACCTGGTATAGTGGTATTAGAGGATCATGGAGCTCTACCCATTTGGTAAAATATTTTGTGGTTGTAATTATAAAATTGTATGGCCATTGGTTGATGAGGGAGACATTTTCTTCACCTATCTGGTCCAGTGACCCCACATGGAGTAAGGGCCGCTGAAGTTGCTATTGGTTGCAGGGATCGTGATTGGTATGTGAATCTCATGAGAAGAATTCTTGAGCATTTTGTTGTCTCAACACCCATTCTTTTAGCTAGGATGAGGCCAAGGACGAGAGCTTCATATTCAGCCCCATTGTTTGTATATTCAAATTTTAACTTAAAGGCATAAGGTAGATCTCCTTCCCTCAGGCGAAGTGAAGATCACACCTGCCCCAATTCCATAATGAAATCTAGCTCCATCAAAGTGGAGAGTCAAATATTTATTAGGAAAGATGGATGTTGGGACATTTGTTACGTCTATTTCTTCTGTTTCAGTTACTTCTACCATGGAAAGTTCCTCTGCTGGAAGAGAACCAACTCTTAAGGTGCATCCCATGCCTGTGGAGTCAAATGGTAGGAAAATTGGTAGATCTTGTTCTAGTAATTCAACAATTTTTGTAGTAGTTACTAATGACACTGTTTCTACAATGTTAGCTTCATCCTTGAGGGCTGGGATGCCCTTGACTAGGTTTGTAATTTCTAGTTCTGTTGTAGGTATTAATTTTTCTTCTAGTTTTGAGTCAATTGGTTTGCTAAGTTGGTTTGTTGGGAGTTCAAACTCAGAGTGAACACCTGGTATTTTCTTCAGGTCTGCTAGGTGTATGTTGAATGGTTTTGGGTTACCTTTTTCTCTGAATATCTTTCCTAAGTGTAAGAATCTTATTTCCTAGAATAATGTAGAGGGAAATGCTTTCATGCGATGTATCCATGGTCGACCGAGGATCATATTATAGTTGGTTTCCCAATCTATGATATAAAACTCGGTGAGGATTGTCTTGGGTCCTAAGGTGACTAGTAATATTATAGTCCCAATTAAAGTAGCTTTAAGGCTATCATAACCTCTTAGCATATTTCTTCTTGTGGAACAGTTTGTTTCTCCATATCCTAGCTTTTGAAGGAAAGAGAAGGGGACAATGTTAACTGCTACCCCATCGTTAACCATTGCACGTTTAACATAATTATTGTAAACCCGCACCTGTAAATGCAAGGCCAAATCACCTCTGCGTGAAATTTCAGCATCTATTGGCATTTTGTTTATGTCAAATATAAACTCTGTTATCCTTATTTCGCTACCCTGAAGGGTGGATATTGAAGTCTATATGATTTACTTGTGTTTCGGGAGGTGGAGTGATGTTAATTAAATTACCTAGACCCAGTGCTTCTAAAAGAGCATCCCTATGGGCAGGAGATTTTTTCAACAAATCCAAAAAGGAGATGTGAGAGAAGGTTTTTGTTAACTCATTAATTAAATCATAAGCACCCATGGGTTTTACCAATGTTTGTTGAATCTTATCTGGTTCTAGTGGATAGATTTGATTTGGTTGAGAAGAATATTCTCATGTTCTTGTTATGACTTCTACGTGTAGCTCAGTATCTAACTCCACTAGACCAACTAGCTTGGTTAGCAGTTGATTTCCTAATTGTGGTGTGACAGGTGGATTTAGTGAAGTTGAGGCTTCGTGATCATTATTTCCTGTCATTACAACTTCGTTCATCCCATTTGGATTTAATTTATTATTGTTATTGTGATTTGGAAGTGGATCATTGAAGATCTTAAGAGGTGCGTTTTGGGGGGAGACTACCTCTGTGAAATTTTTTGGCATAGGTGTCACAGAATCTGTTAAGAACATTTCTATGAAGAGTTGTCTTTGTTCTTCTGGCAGACGTTGCATGAACTTATTGTAATCGTGGCAAGTCCTAGTGTCATGGCCTCAAATTTTGTGGAAACCACAATACGAGTTAGGATTATAACTCCTAGGTTGTTGGTTTGGCACATGTTGTGGTCCAAAACTCTGATTGAACTATTGACTATTAGGATTAAAGTTTTGCATTTTCTGTCTTTGGTTTTGATATCCAGTTGAGTTTTGACTTGGATCCTGTGTATGGATCTACCGTTGCTGTTGTTGTTGTTGTTGCTGTTGTTGGGGGATGATTAAAATCCACCGCATTGATTGTTGGGGTAAAATTGTTGTTTCGTTGATTGTTAACTGGTGGTGGAACATTTACAACGTTTGTTTTTTTTGCTTGGTCAGTCACTCCATCTATTGTCACCCCGTGGTTTTTGTTAAGGATTTTAGGTCCTTGATTGGTGTTTTTGGTAGTAGGATAAGTCATAGTGTTTTGGTTGGGGACAATTAACCTCCCATTTGTTCCATATGTCTTGCAACCGCTATCTATTACAACTTGATCTATTCGGAGAGCGCTCTCGAGCACTTCATCATAAGTTCTTAGTGGGAACTTCTGGACTTCTTCCTTTATCTCTCTACTGAGAGAATGAAGGAATAAATCACATAGTTCCATCTGATCCATGTTTGGAGTGCTTGCTGAAGAATAGAGGACTGTACGCCATCTTTGGATGAAATGAGCAACAGATTCATTGTGTTCTTGCTTAATATGCAAGAATTCCCTAATTCCTGTTCTCAACAATTTGTTCATGTCGAATGCCTTGATGAAATCTGAAACGAGTTATTTAAATGAATGTATTGAGGCTTCAGGTATTCTGTAATACCAATCGAGGGTGATACCCTCTAACATTTTGGGGAATATTTTAGCAACAACTCCATCCCAAGGGAGTAGTTCTCGAATGGCGGTGGCATAGGCCTTAATATGTGCATTTGGGTCTCCCTCTCATTTTGTACTTGGGTAGATCGGGAGAGGTCTTAGAAGCATGACACTTCGTATAGTGAAGTCTAAAGGTTCTTTCAAATATTCTGAATAAGTGCATAGAACCATTGACGGTGTTTGCTGAGGGGGGGAGGTGGAATGAGTTGTTGATGTGGCATAGCATATATATTTGCAGGGGCATAAGGAAATCCCTATGGTTGAGCGAACATGCCAGGAGAAGAGAACATATCTCCCTGTGGTGATTTGGAATACATGTTTAAGTATGGAGGAGCATTGCTTAGGAATGGATTGTTTTGTACTAAACCGGGAGGTATCATATTTTCCACTGGAGTGGCATTAGAAAACGTGGTTCTAGTTGGCATTTGTTGTGAATACTGAGGAGGCATGCCCAATGTGCCTGTTCCTGTGAGGAGGTCTACTTGGCTAGGATGATGTGGAGGATTGGAAGTTCTTTCCTGCATGAATTGTGAATTTTGACTTTCTTGAGCAAGTTCCAACCCTCTAACCTTCTCGACTAAGGCTGAGATGACCTTGTTCAGTGAAGATATAGTATTTTTCCTTAGTGGTGTTTGTTGTATACCTTGAGGTTGTATAGGCATATGGTACCCTACTATGAACTGATCATTGCCCTGCAAAGTATCACCAAGGGCATTTCCTATGGGTGGAGGAATGGGGGTGTTTTCTTGGAATGAGACCTCGGGTTGTATTTGCAAACTTCCTATAGGTGGGTACATACTTTGAGAGCGTTGTTCACTCCTAGCATAACATGTTAAGTATTCATCATCTAAAAACAAATATGGATCTGATTGTCTACTGATTTACGGTCTAAGCAACACCTAAGGAGAAGTACCAGATTCTCCAGTGAGCATCATGGTGTTCGAACTTGAAGGATCTGGTTGTTGCATTTGAGTGAGCTGATCCAACTCCTCTATTTGGAAAGAATAAATATATCTAGTCCTTTGAGGTGGAGTTTGTGTTGAAAAATGGTTAGTTGAATAGTTATCACCCCATGTTGAGAGCAAGGGTGATGGTTGTCTATTCAGTTGATCGTAGTATGCTTCCAGACCTAGGAGAGGTCTGCCATATGCATCAAATCCCGACATATTTGGGGGATATATGAATACCCGTAGAATAATGGGAAGAATCGAAGATGGATAAATCTAAAATAAGAGTGTGAAAGTGAATAAGTTGTTCCGTCAATATCAGGTTCACTAATCTTGGGGATGAAGCTGATGTGAAGACTAATGAGGTAGGTAAGATGAAACAAATGTTTATCATGTTTGGTTCACCAATTTTGTTGGTACAACTGATGTGAAGGCTAAAAGGGGTGGAAAAGATGATAACTATATTAATTAGAAGAACAAGAAGAAATCTAACTCTGAATCAGAAGGTTGCATGTTTGATTCACGTCGATCTCACCAATTTTGTACGATGGAAAAGTGACATGCGAGCATAGGAATCTACAAGTAACTCTTCCTCACACCCCCACCTCCCAAGGTCGTGCCGAGACAACTGGCAGGGATTGAATACATGGGGGGTACAAATAAGCTAGTTAGGTAATCTTATGTCTTCAACACCCAATAAGGGGATCTACAAATCTAAGGCAAAGAAGGCCCTCCTAACCTAGACCGGTGTGATAGATCTTTCGGTGAGGATAGTTGCTGAAAGGCTCCAATCAATATCAAGCTATACCATTATCTGATCTATAGGTTGTGGAATACGTGGAAGATAACCTATGGGTGCTTCGTATATATCTCCCGACAAGGTCATGAAAATGGAATGTCTAAATATGTAGCAGATCTTTTGGTGTTTTATGGACGATTCTCTAGTCTAGTCTAGAAATATTTAGCTTAATAAGTTGTTATGTTTAATAATGATAGTTGTGTGATAATTTCTTATGGGAGTGGAGAGGATCTAAACACTAATGTTCGCAAACCAGTGTCAATGTTGGATTGATTTGTAGCCTCGTTGGGTTGTGGGACCTTTGGATCACAAACGTAAGTTCATGGTTGTTGTGGACCTCCTATGGTTATGTGAAGAATCAATCCCTTCTTTTGATCCTAAGTATCCAATAATCGTATGCCTTTTCAGCCTCTACGTTTAGAACTAGAAGTTGCACTATTTTCTTGGAGTATCTAACAGGTGTTCTGGAAACTTGGATACGTAAGCTAGTGTCTATATCAATAAGGAGGTCTCCTGTATCTGGCTATGGGACTATTGGATCACAACTGAATCTTTTCTCTCTTTCAAGTCCTTCTACAGTCATACGGATATCTATCAAGGTAGTCTATAATTTGGCTGACTTGACCAAAATGTGTGTGCTTTGTCGTCTTCTATGTTTAACCCTCTTAACTGTGTGCTAATTTCTTGTAGGTATGTTGTTGTTTGGAAGACCTGAATTCTAATATTTTGGTCTATATCAGTTAATGCTGCAACAATATTTGGTTGAGGCATGATTTTCTCAAAAACTTATTCCCTTGGCTCTCTAGGTCCCGTGATTGTCATACAAGATCAATATAAGCCTAACTGAAATGAAAATAAATTGACTATGTAAGATATATCTACAACATATATGTATTCCTCTGTTTTGGTATTTTTTTAATAAAATTTTAAATGGAATTGAAAGAACAACTAATCTAATATATTCAAAAAATGACAACTAATCTAATAACAAAATTTAAAACAAACAAGGTAGCCCGGTGTAGCTACTTGCCTGTGTAGTTGTGAGTTTATCCTAAATAACTAGATAGCTGATTAACTTAATTGAAATATTATCGATCCTACCTCAAAAGTGAGGAATGAATCATAGTTTCTCAGAAACTATCAATCCCCATAGTTTCCCTGGTAATATAGAGAATGAAACTTTAATTGAAATGAAATGTTTCACTACTCTATTTGATATATTTTAACTAGAACTTTGACAGATAAAACCTTGAATTTGCAGAACAGTAGCGAATCCAGTAGTGTATGAATTTATCCCCTCAGAATTACCTCCTCATTCCTTTGTGTTCACATGAATCTAGAAGAGCGTGTATATGATAGCATCAATAGAAGAAGGTATTTGAACAATGGCAGCTTTGGATATAGACCGAATATAATGTGAGTGGGAGAGGGACAGTGTAAGAGACAGAGCTTGGCATATGCAATTCCTAGCAGGGTTTATTGTGGGAATATAACGCAAGTGTACCGAGAGATTCTAGAATCTACGTTCTGTAAAGAACACAACCTACAACTCTAATGGATGCAATCTATAAGTGACATTGTTCTACTCTAAACTAATTTGTATGGACATCAATACACAAGACTGAAGCAAGAAGATCGAATGGCTTCTTAAAAGCAAAGGAAAAACTAGCATGGATGCAAACATGAAACAAAAATGAGCTCTAAACAAGAAATTGACAGACTAAACAATGGAAAATGAGAAGTTGAAGGGTAGTTTTGAGGGGCCATTTGCTTGAAAACAAGTTGGCTATTTATAGATTTCACATTCACTCAAAGGTGATTCCCATTAGAACTCTTTTACCATTAAACAATGGAGAAACACTATTCCAGTGGACATAAAACATTAATACGAGCAAAGGCGGTGGAGAAAAGCTAGTAAAAGTTGAAAATTTACGCAAGTCGTGATTAGAAGAATGTGCTGGAAAATGCATGAAGGACCTCTGCCCTAAGCAAGGTAGCGGTTACAGGACCGCCGCCCTACCAGGGTGGTGGTTTTGTCACTAAAGTTCAAAACGCTAAGAAATGAAGGGCAGAGGAATAAAAAAAAGCACAAGGAACATGAATAAAGCATTTGGGATGCTAACATATACTTCACGAGATTTTCTAGATCTGAACACCTTGCGAGGTGACTTGTATCATCATTGGGGCATGTGTAACATCATTTCAGCAGTACAATACCCTACAATTTTTTGTACATACATTAGCCTTTCCCCTCACATCATTGATTATGATAAGGTGATTACCTTTAATGCATTAATCGATGGATGGCTTCTAATCAATATTCTGATAGACACGGGTGCAGAGGTTAATGTTCTCAACCTAGACACATGGCATCAAATGGGAAGGCCCCCATTATAACCATCCTCAAATTTGCTATATATGGCTAACAAGAGAAAGGAGATGTCCATTGGTTTCTTGAAGGATGCTTTTATCACTATCCAAGGGGTGAAACTCACTAGAGACTTTGAATTCTTGGCACTAGCTGAGGCAGACAACTTTCCAACATTACTTGGGAGCCCCTGGTGCTATAAGAATAATGTAGACCGAAGGTTTAATAAGGGATACATAATTTTTTAGAACAAGGAAGAACGGGTTATCATCCCCTTGATCGGTGGGAAGTCAGCACCCTATATTGAGCCCTTGGGAGAAGAAGCCCCCGATAGAATCTATGTGTGCGTTATCAGGGACCCTGAGGTGATACACCCTACAGAAGGAGTTATTTAATGGGAAGACGCTCAATCTATGAGTGATACCACTAGTGTAGCATGTGATAATTGGGAACATAACACATATGAGTTAATTGAGTGAAAATTACGAGGCATTTTTACAAGCGTGACGAAGGCACGCCTGCTTATGTGTTTAAGAGGAAAGTAGTTGCTAAGCTACATTGTGGAAGGCAACCTTGATGTTTTCCTATGAGCCGTGGAAGCCCAGAGGAGATGCGATATTGAAAGGTGAAACATGCTTATCTATATGTTACGTGGGACCACAACACGATGGTGGGTGACACACCAGGACAATCTTCTAGAATGACGTGAGGTGAGGAACGCACTCTCTATTATATTCTTTTGGAGTAGCAAACTTACTAAAATTTGTGGCTATGATGGAGGGGCACCTACCTCATAACATGTTCAAGAATGTGAGAGAACATAGATGGGAGGCATGGAAGCTTTACCCCCTTCCCTTTGGGTGCACATGTTTTATTCCACACTATAGGGTTGTGCACATGCATGGTACGTTCATTCAGAATTACACTGTCAGATAGGGAACTGGCGGGAGTTAACATATGACTTGATTCAAACCTTTTAATATCAAAGTACTAAGCCATTGGTGAACAAGGCGTTGTAGGTTGTTAAGCACCTAACTATGGGAGACAGTGCCATGAATGAGAATAGAATTTTGAAATTATTGGGAGAACCTGATTTGGAGGCGCGTTTTGATGTGGAGGAACCAGAGGAACTACAACTTGAGTGCTCCTGCATGGAGAAAGAGAAGGGAAAGTTGGTCTATGTGATAGATGGCGATGAAGTGGAGAACTTGGATGTTAACCATACTATGGGTATGCGTGAGGTAACAGATAGTGCTGATGAGCAAGCACTCACCTACCATGAACCTCTCAAAATGAAGAAGGTTAACATTGGCTCAGATACATAACCTAAGGAGGCTACTATCAAGGATTACTAGTCAGAAAAGGAGGTTTCAAAGATCATTGATCTATTGCGTGAGTTTCAGGATTTATTTCCACACGGGTACCATGAGCTTAAGGGAGTTCACCACTCTTTAGGGGAGATGTGGATCAAACTAAAGGAGGGAGTGCACCCGATTCAGAAGAGACCTTACCGAATGAATCCAAATCTATGCGTCCAGGTCAAGGAAGAGATAGACAAGATGATTGCTTCAGGTATCATTGAAGTTGTTGAGGAATCAAAATGGATAAGCCCAATGGTCATTAGCATTAAAAAGGATGGGAGGATAAGGATCTGTGTTGATTACAGGGATTTGAATGTGGTATGTGTCATTGATCCCTTTCCAACCCCTTTCACTGAGGAGATCCTGGAAGGAGTAGCTGGGAATGAGATCTATTCATTCACAGATGGCTTCTCAGGATATCATCAAGTTAGGATTGCAAAGGAGGACCAAGAAAAGACAAATTTTGCCACTGAATGGGGAAGTTTTTCCTACACGGTCATGCCTTTTGGACTAAAGAACGCACCTAGTTTGTTTTCACAAATTGTGGTGCAAGCATTTCAAGACTTCATCCATAAGTTTCTTCAAGTCTACCTTGATGACTAGACAATGTACAGACTAGTGAAGGACCATTGCAACAATCTACAGTTGATGTTCGAGAGATGCCGACAGTTGCACATATCCCTCAATATCAAGAAATGTCTCTTTGCTACTCCATTTGGAACCTTGTTGGGGCATATCATATGTAAGGAAGGCTTACTGGTGGATCCTGCCAAAGTTTTCGTTATTGTAGGATTGGAAGAACCCATCAGCCAGAGCGCAGTGTGTGGATTCCTTGGGCATATGGGGTACTACTGAAAGTTTATTAGGGGGTATGCCAAAATCACCATGCCACTGAAGGGATTGCTGAAGCACGGATGTACATTCCATTGGGGAGAGGCACGACAAATGACGTTTGACACATTGAAGAATATGCTTATCACTGGGCCCATATTACGCTTTCCTTCTTGGGATAAGCCTTTCCAAGGGCATGTTGATGCCTCAGAGATGGCCATCAGAACAATGTTAACACAACCTGGTGAAAGGACTGTTGATCACCCTCTTTGTTTTGCAAGTAGGAAGTTGACACCAATAGAGCTGAACTATACTACTACCGAGTGCGAGGAATTATCAATGATCTACATGCTGTACAAATTCATGTAATATCTATTGGCAACACCCTTTATATTCTACATAGACTACATGGTGTTGAAGACTTGATAAATAAGTGCATTTTACAAGGGAAAATATGCAGATTATTCCTATTATTTCAAGAATTTAAGTTTACGGTTGTTGTAAAACCAGGTAACAATAATTTGGGACCTAACCATTTATCAAGAATTGACTTAAGGGAGGACACATAAAGCATTGAGGATATAATGCTAGATGCACAACTGTTTAGGCTGCGATGCACACCCTATGAATTAGAGGATATTGCTGTGTTTCTCAAAATAGGTATGAAACTAGAGGAAATGAAGACATTGGAAAGAAAATAGTTGGCTATATGCGCTGCGCCCTACATATTAATTGGTGGAGATTTATACAAATTAGGCCATGATGAGATTCTATGCCGGTGCATGTTAGAACATGAGCACATTGCAATCATGGAGGAAGCACATAGTGGGATTGTAGGAGGACACTATGCAGGGAATGCCACCACATGGAAGATTCTACTGGTAGGGCTTTGGTGGGAAAGCATCTACCAGGATTGTATTGAGTTTTGCAAGGCCTGTGACCATTGCCAGCGCCTTAGAAAACTAGGAAGAAGAGATGAAATGCCCTTGAGACCGATAGCTAGAACATAACCATTTGAGAAGTGGGTGATTGATTTTGTAGGACCAATTTCACCTGCCGCGCGAAGGATTGGTTCACACTATATCATTACTTACACTGATTACTTAACAAGGTGGGTGGAGGTAACACCTATGAAGGATTGCACAATGACCACAACAACAAGATTCCTATGGGAAAACATAATCAACAGGTATGGGTGTCCTTTAAGCTTGACTAGTGACAGAGGCACACACTTTTTGAATGAGACAGTCAGGATTTTGTTAGCAAAGTTCATGGTGGCCCATCACAAGACCACCCCTTATCACCCTCAAGATAATGGAACCATTGAGGCATTTAACAAGATACTGAGTCACACACTGACCAAAATTTGTGATGTGGGGAGACAAGATTGGGATGAAAAAGTCTCATCCGTACTATGGGCATATAGGATAACCTACAAGAGATTGAACAAGGCCACACTGTTTCAATTGGTGTTTGACGCGAAAGTTGTTTTACCAGTAGAATTTATGCTACCATCTCTATGAATAACGCACACAGGAGGATTAGCTGACGAGAAAGCACTACAAGAGCACATGGAGAAGTTAATGCAGTTGGATGAAAGGTGATCACTTGCTAGGTGGAGTCAGAAGACTGAGAAGGTGTGACAAAAATCATGACATGATCGTCATATCAAAAACAAATAGTTCGAGGTTGGGCAGATGGTCTTGCTTTATGACTCTAAATTTCTATGCCACCTTGGGAAACTGAAATTCCATTGGTTAGGACCATACATCATCTCATACATCCTTGATTCTAGTGCATGCCAGTTACAAGTGCTTGATGGGACGAGGTTACCGGGTTACTTCAATGGGAGTAGGATGAAGCCCTACTATAAATAAGGCTTCTGTGTAGTAAAAAATAAGGCATTATTGCCAATTAGATTAGATTTCCTTCTTGTACTTTTTTATTTTGGTTGTTTCCTTTGTCATCATTTTTGGTTTGGTTTTGTGTGTTGGTGCATCGGTAGCTAATTACATTGTAAGAGGTTCTATGTGCAGGGGACCACACATACATTTTTGTGTGAGGTGAAGTAGCAGATATATTGAACATGGTTGACAACAAAATTCTTCGATAGTGGACTGTTGGGAAAAATTAACGTGAAGACAGAAGAACAAGCAATGTGATGGCTAAGGTGCATAAATTCATGTAGTTATGAAGGTGGGTTGAGAGAAGTCTGAAGACCACAAGAAGGGAAGGATCACGTGGTATAACATAAGGTAGGAAACACCATGGGGAACTACTTAGTAGACAACGCAGAGGTTATGTACTTCTCCATGGTGACGCGCACGAATGAGGTCTGTGGCAGTTTAGTGGTATTAGAGTGCCAAAAGGTTATAGTTGCAAAGTGCAAGGGGAAGTCACAGAAGTTGATTTAAGTGAAATAAAGTGATTTATCAAAAAGTGACATTAGGACATGTGGTTGGAGGAACTCTAAGGCATCGATAAAGTATAAATAAGAGGTAAGAATAGTCATTTCAGCTAATTTTCTTTAAGAGAATTGATTTTGTGCTCCTGAGCTTGAAGTACGATGAGGGTTTTACAAAGAAAAATGATGTGAAGCACTATCACGAACCAGTGGACTTGTGCAAGTTGTAGTGTAATCTAGTGCGTAATAAGGAAGGGATAAGACAACATAGAAATAAGGAGGTTGTGTTAAAGAGAAGTGGGGAAGTTGTTGAGTTAGGGTAGAGAAAAGAGGGGATCAACTCACCTAGGGAACGAGGGAAAGAAGGAGGAAGATGGCACCGAAGAAGGATTGAACAAAGAGACCGGTGGTGGAAAAGGAGGATCCCATGGAAATTTACTCAGAAATGCAGTACCCTCCTAGAGTTATCAAGGCAGAAAAGTGGAGCTCAAAGCTATACAAATGCAAGATCAGTGAATACAACCACAAAACATCTGATAATGAAAAGATGATGCGGGAAAACCTAGTATCAGACACTCCAATGGTGGACAAGCTCGAAAACCCTAAGATCGACGACTTGGTGCAACAAGAGTTGTAAAAGACTGGAGTTTTACAGCTATGGGAGCTTTCTTTCTTTTCCAAACCCACCCCATTGTTCAGGTGGTTAATGTCACGGGTGCACAAAGACTTCTTCTACTTTGCGGGAAGAAGAATGAGGATCACATGCCATTTGATTCAGATGGTTACAAGCCTGTGGAACACTAGAGAGGATATGGCACTTGATTTATGTGCCACTGCCAAGATTTAGGAGCTGGCAAAGAAATTAAACTATGAGAAGGGAGGTAGGGCACATGTAATTGATCTTCTAGACCCAATGTTAAGATTTACCTTCCGGATCACTAGCTGTAAATTGGGTGTGTCAGAAAGGTGGACAAACATTAACTGCAGAGGTTTCTGTATGTGGCCTACAGGGTGTCCAAGAGGGCACACTACATTTTTTTCTCAATTTATTGCAAATGGTATTATCGAAGAGGTGTGGGTGCAAAATGAGGTAGGAGAAAAGATCACATGGGGCTCCATCCTGCTATTGATCATGTTCTGGGAGATTGGTGTCCCAGACGGACCAGATGGGAACATTTGGGTTCACCCACCCGCTCACACATCCCTTGCAGTCCAATTCACAAAGTTCACCTATGATGGGACCATCTCAAGCACTTACAAGGCTCGGATGAACATGTGGTTCAAGGAATTGTGTAGAGATATTGAGAATGAGTGGCACATTCCACATGAGTTACCACATGTTGTTGGGGACCAGGTAAATTTTTCCGTTACACAACATTTTTTTCTAGCAAAGTTTATGATGGCCAAGGGAGAGATGGGGCCATGGTGCAAGCTCCCCTTCACTTTCATGACCAAATATATGAAGTATGCCATCAACTGGATCAAGGACACCATAATTTGATTTTTGATGCAGACAAGGTGGATGCTGATGTCCACACATTGTGTGCTACATACAAGTATGGCACTTGACCTGCCTATATCAAAGTTTTGGAGCCAGACCTTCTGGACTTGCACCCTCGGGTCAGCGTTACCATCAATGGATATGTCCATTGGGTGTTCGTACAACTGCACCCCAAAACACATGGGGGAATTGAGGTGGAGGTTACAGACTCCCCCTTTCCAAAGCCATGGGGAATGCCAATCCCACCCATGAAAGCAGTACAAGAAGAAGAAGAAGAAGAAGAAGAAGTAGATGAAGGGAAGTTAGATACTTCTAGGAAGAGGAAGTACTACACATGATGAAATAGTAGCAAGGGCACCAGTAATTTCGGTATAGGGTGGCGCCAAGGCCTCATTGCTAGGGCGTGAGGGAGAGAAGGAAGGGAAGGAAGAGGAGGAAGAGAAGGAAGAACCTGAAGAAAAGAGACAGAAGACACACGACACATCAAGCCCCACAACAGGCTCAAAGGAAGGAGAGGAAGAAGACCCCACCACTTTCAAGGCAGAATTAGAAGTGGAGATAGAGGGCAAGAAGCCGAGGTGGAGGCCATAGATGCATGCAAGGCGCGAGAAGAAGGGGTGGAATATTCTGCAGGGGTGGAGAGTAGTCTAGTGCATGAGGCCTCTACACCTTAGACTACCAGCCCAATGGGAGATAAAGGGGACTCCTTTATAATAAAGGAGGATAAGGGATTCACCCCTAGGGTGAAGAAATAGAGGACAAAGTGCAAAGCTACAAGGAAGAGGTGGACACCCATGTCCCCACATATGGAATTTGTGGATGACCCCACAAAGGTCTTGCACATGAGATTCCAGGCCACCCTCCCACCAAAGAAACTTTATGGATGGGATTTGATGGATCAAGAAGGGGGTGTGCCCAGAACTAAAAAGATGCTTAGCTGGAGCATGCACTGCCACTCCGAAGAGCCTGAGTTTGAGGTCAATGATCATGTGATCGAGACCATTCATTTGAAGAAGAAGGGAGGAGAAGTATACAAAGTGGTGGATCCTAACCACCTAATAGAATGAGCAGGCATGCAATGCATTACAGAAGATTTCTTCAGAGGTGATCTGATGCAGTTTGGATGTAGGTGTCACTACTTGGACCCTGATCACAGAGAAGAAAAGTAAGGAGAAATAAATAGATAGATTGTGCCAAGGGTTGAGGGGAGAACATGCGTGAACAAAGGAGGCATATGACCGAGCTAGCACCCTCATAAAGAGCATCCTGGGACAATGTCTGACATTGGTGAGCCAGGCCAGGACCAATTATGGGGATGAAATGGAGTACCTCGAGGACCTCGTAGGGATGTTACTCATTAACATCAAGGATGGTGTGGGCCCCACAGCTGCAGATCTCACAAAGGAAAAAGAAGAGAACAAGGTCACCATTGAAGCCCAGATCACTGAGTTGGAAGAATTTCTCTCCCAACTCAAGGAGGTAAATATACTGGCAGATAGGGGCTTCAATAGTTGTAGAAAATGTGATCCAATCATCAATGCAAGGGTAATAAAGGAAGAGGAAGCCCTCAAATTTTTGCAGGAGACCATCCCTACCAACAAGGTGGAGCGTGCACAGTTGGTCATTAACACCATGACCCAAAAGGATAAAGTCAAGATAAAGCATGAGAAGCTGGACATCAAAATCACTAAACTCCGAGACTCCATCATTGAATGGATGGACAAGACTGAGGGTGTCTGCATGGAGTTGGGGGAGGCTATCAACACGCTAAAGGGGAGGGTGGAAGAAATCATCCCAGACCAGGTGCCAAGTGTCATAGGTGAAGCGTTAGGGAAGGCCTTATCAAAATTGAAGGCCTGGGAGAAATTGAAGGACGAGATAGATGCAGAATTCCCAAAACTCCTCCAATTGGTCACGTAGCATCCCCCCATTCCTCAATTCTTTATTAAGATTATCTCCAAACCACTATTCTTTATTCTTTGGAGCATTATTCTGGTTGAAAATATTTTTGTTCAGGAAGCACAGAGGATTTCCTGGGCGGCAACCAATTTAGTGTGGGGTGATGTTGGGCCCCTAAAGTAACTAATTACCTAAGGCGTGAAGCCTTGTGGCACACGAAAACAAGGCTCGAAGGCACAAAAGTAATTCTTGGAGAGGCGCGAAGGCTCGTGCCTGGGTAGGATGGATTTGGGACTTAGTGAGTTTTGGACAACAGGAAAAGACACACATAGGGAGAAAATAGAAAAGTGACCAGATACAGATGTGGATAAGCCATGGAGACTTACATCTCAAGGAAAGGATATTCCAGGGCATTAATAGAGTTATCATGAAAGGATAAGGAGTCGAAGTTGTTAAGGATTAATTGAGACATGCATGCTAAATATACTCGATTGAGGGAAATACATGGCGACATCTAGCATATTCCTGGGTAGTGGTAGAGCAATCATAAAATGATTCCTTTAGGATTTCACAAGTAATAATGATGAGTGGTTAAGAGGGAAGGTTAATTATTATTCTAGAAGAATGGATGGTTTTTGCAGAGGAGAAGGAGAGATAAGGAGATAAGGAAAGGATGGAGGTATAAGTAAGAAAGGATAGGGAGTGAGAGATATAGTGATATTGTGTAATGTGTAATGGTGAGCTCTGTGATGTAAAGAAAGCTCTGCTAGTGTGAACATTTCCATGAATGGGACTCTTTTGATGTAATCTTGGCTACCATATTTTGGCTAATAAATATAATGAAGTGATTTTGAAACACTCATGTGATGGATCTTGATTTGTACATTTTCCTTATGTTCATATGCATGTTATGGGTTTTCTTGATGTTATTTCATGGTTGATTCTACTTTCATTGAGTTGATCATGTTGTTCTATGCTCGGGTGCATTAGGCTAGGAGTTAATGCTTACATCTTAAATTCCATGAATGGATGCACTTATTTTCTACTTGTATTACATCCTCATGTTAAGAAAGAATGTTCTCACGAAGCTCACATAAAGGAGGGGCTCAGTGCCTACGCGTGCCTCGGGTGAGCTTCCAGGCTAAGCTGGATGATATATCGATGTGTTTGGGAACATGACCCATAGCCTAGGTTTCCTACAACGAGGAGTAGGAACTTACTATCCCTCTTGAGTTCTAAATCATTGTAATTTATCTTATCATTTTCAAATCACTTAATTATACCAAATGAGTATACACCCTTTAAGCAATCCCTTTCGATTCTTGGGATCAGCCTTTGCCAAAAATTTATTACATCTTTATCTAATATTTTTCTGTTTAGGTTTCTTTGCATGTAGGTCTTCTCACTTGGAAAAAGGAGGATATTTTTACATAGTTCATGTAATCCATTATCCCAACATTGTATTTAATGTACACATATCGGTAAACCTTTCTTTATTTGAGTTTTTGGTATTTCAATATTATAAAAACTAACCAAAATTCACCATAAACATCCTGGCATGACCGGTGGGACCCTCTTAGTACCTTTTTCATTTAGATTTCATATCATTTGTTTCTTTTCTTTTCATATTGCCTAACTTTTTAGCTTGGGGTGCTACGCTATAACTATTTCAAAGATGCATGAAAATCAAAATAAATTACACTAAAAAGGGATAACGATCACATGTACACCCTTTTCTCTTGTTTTTTCCTTTCAGCATCATATTTTTTGTGTTTTGTTTTCATTAAACTAAAAAATTTCCTTTTGGGTCTTAAAATAAACATTCATGTCTGATTTCTCATCTAGTCTAATTAGGAGTTCAAGGAATTGCATTCATAAAACTCCTTGGACACACAACCAAACCACATATCACATTAAACTTGCATGAATTAATTGGATTTCATCACCAAGAGGATAAGTTGACTTGGTGTTCTAGCTGAGTATACACAATATGGTGGGTGGTATATTTGCGAAGTACCCAACACTCTTATCATTGTGGGATCGTGAAGTGAGGGGGTAGGCCCTAATACCATGCCTTGTACCAACAGAAAAATAGATCTGGGCCTCATATACCTTCATGTATATTGAGGACTCCATCCTTAAACTTACCTGGAACCAACATTAGACAACCTTTTCCTAGTACCCCTTTAACCATTTTTCTCATTTCACACTTTTCTTAAATTAGTCAAGATAATTAAAATCTCTGTGTGATTTGTTTGCAATTGCTTTTAATTAACTTCTTTTCTTTTTCTTCATTGATTGTTTGTTTAGTTCATGGTTTTAACTAGATAACAATCTCGTCTATAAAACACCGACAATATGACAAGCATCTTCAACAATCCCTGAATAATGTTGAGACCCACATCTAAGGCATTCCAAACATAATTAATAAACTCCGGTCACCTTCAACAACCAATAAATAAACCCCACATTCTCCTAGTACCCAGTCAGCCACATCAAAAATCCAAAATCCACCTAGTCTATGGTTCTTTGATAGTGGTGATCTTGTTTTCACATACATTCTTGATTCTAACCCAGTGGCCTTTAAAGCCTACCTTGCTTCCCGAGGTGTCTTCCTCCAAAAACCAAAACCCACACAATGACCTCCTGTTACCTATCACATTCAATCATTCCTGACTCATCAACCCAAATCATGAACCGATCATCAAACAAATTCATCCTTACTCCACTACTGGTGGATCGGGAGCATCGGTCCTTGATTCATCACCCCATGTCATTAGTTTCAACCTTAATGTTGTCTCATCACAGGATACTCCAACTGACCACCATCTCCATCGTCGGATCCCTCATCAAGCTCGACGACATCACAAAACAACACCAACACATCTCCTTCCACATCTAGTCTTGCAACCTCCAATGCTTCTCCTACACCTCTTGTAAGCTTAGTTGTCATTCCTCTTATAGTATCTTAACCCATACCTTCACAAAAACCCACATCCTCAATCTATAATCAATACCTCTCATTAATATGAGTTCTATTGCTAGTACTAGCCCCTCTTCACAACAAACATCCACTACCCCTATCTCACAAGTTCATTCTCAGTACATATTGTAGTCATCTTAACCTTTTATCAACACATCCATCCTGTCTCAATATATACCACAACCATCTCAACCTCTTATCAAAACTTATATTCCCATCACTTACCAGTAAATTTAACCCTCACAACCCTTAGTATCTCAACATTCCCACAACATTCCCATGATTACTCCTCTTCATCATAATATCACTTTACCATACCAGTTATATCAACAATCCAACCCTCACATCTATAATCAACGGAGCTCATCATCTTCCAACCTTTAACAACCTCAAAATGACACCTTACAAACACTCATGAACAAGATTACAAGCCTTGAAGCTATTACCATGGGTTTTAAAAGTACCCTTTCATATAAACAAGTCTATAATGACCCAATTCATCCATCAATACCTTTCAAATCCTATCCCCCACACTAGGAACTCATGAAATTTATTAAATTCTACAATAAGGAGGAACCTCAACAAAACATCCAAGTCTTTTTCCACACATGTTATCTCATTTCCCATGATCAAGATTTCATCTTGATGTAATTTTCCATATCGTTAATAGAGCCCATACTTGACTGGTATAACAACATCCCACAATATTCACTCTTTTCTTTCACACAAATCACGCAATTGTTCTTAGAACATTTATCCATCAATATCACCTATAAGATTTCTATTACAATGCTCTTCACTATTAAATAGTTTGAAGATGAATATGTTACATATTTCTTCACTCTCTAGAGGGGGATCATCAATCAACTATCCTTATTTCTCCCACAAATCGAGTTGATTGAATTATTCACTCATTCTTGTACTAAACACATCTTTTCAACACTTCAAATCTATCCCTTCCAAACATTCGATGAAGCCTTTACCATGTCCTACAAACAAGATCTACATGCTCTTGAATATTGTAAGGTTAAACTCAAATAAAAAAACATAAAACTGAGTCCTCATTTAAAATATCTTCCAGTAACGATAAATCTAACGGTTCAAAAAATTCATTCATTGTAAAAGATGTGTCCAAAATTCATTCAGACTTCAAACGGACCTGACCTTAATGTAACTACACACTCATCAGGGAGTCTTATGCTGAGGTCTTTGAAAAACTCTTGGTTGCATGCATAATCAAACTTCCTCCTATCTGTCCTATCGACACGTCCATTTCTAAAACTTCATGGTATTGAGACAATGACTATTGTAAATACCTTTAAGTTCAAGGCCACGACATTGAAAAGTTTTGTTCATGTATAAATGTCCTTTAGGATCATATCGAACGAGGTGAACTACAACTTGATAATCCGAATGTGCCTCCAAATCAAAAATTGGATGTATTTAAACAAACTTTCCCAAAACACTCCCCATTCCCCAATCAACCACAATCTAATGTTGTAACTCTCATCATACCATCAAAACCATTAAATACATCTCACTTACACCCTCACCACCTAGTGCTTCTACTATAGAAGTACCAACAAAATCACCTGAATCCTCCTGTCTTGTTACCGACGAGGCCACAAACCCTCCTACATTTATTAAATCTTCCTCATACCCACATGTTGCATATTTGAAAGTCCTAAACAAAACTTATCATAGAAATAAAAAACATGTCACTCAACAACACATAGAATCTCAAAATACAATCTATAATCTAGTCATCCAGAAAAATAGAATATGTATTACCTAATCATCAAATGAATTCATCACAAAATAAATAAAAATTTACATTTGTCTTAGGGCCTCATCCCTCGTCTAAATTTACAATCACCATTGCAAAATATAGGGTTGTTCCATGACTGACACCTAAATGTGTCACACAAAACATCACCCCATCATCTCAAACTCCTGAATCATTAAACATTGTGTAGATCCCTTCATCATCATTATCTCAAACAAATTCGATAGGGTAATATAATAGAACTCTCAAAAAGATCATCCAACTATCCACCATAACATTACCTCCTATCAAATCATCCCACTCCTGATGGTGGAGAACCTCTTGGTAAAATTTCGAAGCATTCTATGCATATCACCAGACACCAAGAAATTCCACTAAGGATTATAAATCCCTCCACGCCATGATTATAAGTATTTATAGCAAAGGGCTTCTCCCAGTGAATCTATAACATCTGAATAAAATTAAACCAACCCATTAAATCCTTGAAGTTAGGTCTTCTGAACCATCATCCAAAATTTCATCCATGTCTAGCAAGAGTAAGGCCTCTTCTAGTAAGACTCCACTCCACAAAATAGACGTTATTTTCATAACTACAAGAGCACATGCACAAGACCCTAAGGCCTCAGACCAAAACAAGCCTAAATTTTCTATCTCTCTTTCTCCCGAATCATCTAATACATCAACATCTAAGGCTAAGGTATCCATCATTACCACTCCACATACCCAATATATTGCTTCTGAATAAAACACCATCATTAAACAACTCCACCAAGATCTTGTGAAGATGTATCTTTACAAACTTGTTCAAACTTATCGATAGAACTGAAAAACAATGATTAAGGATCTCCATTCCATCTTAGTACCATCATATGACCCTCAACCATTTGCCAATGTCATCGGTACCCTTAAAATTTCCACCACTATTGCCTATGAAGACTCTAAAATACCCTCCTTTTAGCTTGAAGACCATGAACTTCAACATTTCGTCACATCCCAAATCGACGATACTCTTATCAAGAGAGTCATGACAACGACGCTAACATTAATATCATATCCTCTCATGCCTTCAAACATATTCAGTTTCCTAACACTATCATCGCCTAATCACCTGCTGTGTTATGCAGATTTTGTGAAACCTTTCCCTATATTAGGCACAATCATCTTACCCATTAAAGTGGGTATTAAAATCCTTCATGATCTCTTCTATCTTGTTAAAGAATATTTTTAGTACAATATGCTATTAGGTCAACCATGGATACACACTATGCGTTGTATCCTATCAACATTACATTTTTGTTTAAAATATGAACATGAAGGTAAAACCTTTACCATTCCTGCTGATTCGAATCCTTTCAAAGCATATCACATGACTTATTGACCCAAGGATGTGCTCATTCCCAACATAAACTTTTTCTCCTCTAATGAAGCTTCTACCAACTCTTCCATGAACACATCTAAGATACAAGAGGATATATCCTTCAAAGATGTCATGAAAGAACTCTCACTGGTAGAGTATCACCTTCTAGCCTTTAACTCACTCCCCACAATGGAAAAATATGGAAGACTTGACAAACAAACCATGTACAAAATAAATGTTAGAGACATCATCTCCTTCGACCCTCCTCATCTTAAAAATAACCTCGTCTATGGAGAGATTGAATGTCCTTCCCCACATCACAATTATCAACACCATGTTAAACCCTTTATATCTATTTTTTCATTCTTATACAACCAATCCTTCACAAAAATTTATCTTCATTGTTGTGCTTGGAAATGTTTTGGTTTAGGACGTTACAAGCAAGGTATACACGATTTGGTATTTGAATAGTCTCAAAAACCCCACGAGAAATACAAAATAGGTTTTGAAAAACCTTCCTCAGAAACCTTCGTGATCATCGCATTTGGATCCATAGAGAAATAGATACATGCTCTTCATCTCCACATGAAAAATCTATCGACACATATGATGAGGTTTCCATCCCCCTTGAATTTTTTAAATCAGTATGATCACCTTAGGATCGCTCACTTATTAGAATAAATATGAGACTAAAACCCTTATGCTTATATTACCTGAAATGGTCAAGGAAGACTCCCCTACCATCAACATTATTCAATGCCACAAAGATCAATCCACCCTATCCTATATGGGGGAAGAGGACCATTATATTCAAAATACTTTACCATTTGACACTTCCACACTTATTAATGAATCTACTATCAATGTCAACATAGGGACTTTGCAAGACCCTCACATAGTCAAGGTTGGCCAATCTTTAGATACAAAATAATTAAAGTACTTTACCGTATTATTTTAAAAATAAGTCAGGCCTTCGCATGGTCATATAGTGACATGCCAGGAATTGACCCTAATATCATCATCCACAACATTTTCAGGATTCCTAACGCCAAGTCCATCAAACAAAAACTATATAGAATGCACCCCCAAGTATCCCTCCTCATCAAAGAAGAGTTATAATGCCTTCTCTTCACTAGATTCATCTTATGCATTGACTATCCACGATGGGTTTATAATATTGTACACATAACCAAAGCCTCTGGAAAGTTATGCATCTGCACAGACTTCTGAGATCTCAATCTCAATTTTCCTAAAGATGACTTCCCTCTTCCTAACATTGATCAACTTGTCAACCTCGCAAAAAACCATGAAATGATTTCTCTCATGGATGGATTTTCTAGCTACGATAAAATTCTTATCATGACAGAAAACCAATAAAATTCTTAAAAAACCAATAAAACCAATAAAATACCTTGGGGGACCTTTTGTTATTGCCTCATGCCCTTTGAACTCAATAATACAAGGGCCACTTATCAATGAACTATGACTTATATATTCCACGATATTATCCATAAAATTATAGAAGACTACGTAGATGATATATTAGGTAAATCTAAGCACCAAAGAGACCATCTTATCATCCTTGACGTCATCTCATCTTGTCCTATCCAATAATTTCTATGCCTTAACCTGACCAAGTGTGTATGTAGTGTTCTCATTGGGAAACTTCTAGAGTTTATCATTTCTATAAGGGGTATTGAAGTAGACCTCACCAAAATCAAAGCCATCATGGAGATGCCCCATCCTTCTAATATCGTATAACTTCATATTATCCAAGGTAAACTCTAATTGGTACGCTACTCTATTTCCTAGCTTTTCGATCATTTTCAACCTTTTCATCATCTCCTCCGAAAGTATGTCCATTTCAAATGGGATCACAACTATCAAAAGGAATTTGAAGACCTCAAACAATATCTCCTAGTTCCACTCATGCTCATAACTCCAAGTGGGGGGGACCATTTTACCTATATATATCAGCCACTGACCATGCCCTAGGTGCTATGTTAGCACATCGAGATGAATAGGGTAGAGAGTAGGTTGTTTATCACAACTATTAAATCATTACAGTGAAGCTGAAAAGTTTTGTTTTTCCTTGTACTTCAAAAATTCTAAACTTACCACTATATCCTTAATCATAAGACTTACGTCATCACCAATTTTAATCTTCTAAAATCTATGCATTACAAACCATACCACAATGATCACATCACTCAATGGTTCTTGCCTATGACTGAATTTGACTTAGAATTCATGTCATAGAAATCTATTAAGGGGAAAGCCATCACTGACCAGCTCATAGAAGCTCCCCTTCCTACTAATCAACTATCTCACGAACAATCTCCCGACAAATACATCAACGCCATTGATCAAGAATACATTCACCTCAAAATGAAACTCTTTTTTGATGGTTCTAAATGTCAGTAGGGGGAGGTGCCAGTATCATCATCATACCTCCTCGAGGGAATCCTATCCCTCTATTCTTTAAACTAAATTTTGAATGCACTAACACTATGGGTGAGTACAAAGCTCTCATTATGGGTCTCCAAATAGTAGTCATGTTGGGTGTCTAAATTATTAACATATAGGGATATTCATAGCTAATAATCAATCAAATCAAACAAACTTATCAATGAAGAATGAAATTATACAAAAATATAGAAACATTGTTGAATTCCTCTTGGAATCCTTCAATAAGTACACAATCCAGACAACTCCTCAATCATCTAACAAATTTCCAGACACTATGGATTCTCTTACATCACATATCCTATTATCAACCAAAGATTCCAAGTTTTTCATTGTTGTACATAAACTCAATCAACCATCTCATACCAAAAAACTCCCTTCTATTAACCTTATTGAAGACAATCAAGCATATCTTTAGTAAACTCAATTCTATGACTATCTCTTTGAATCTAAAATTCCTTCAAATCTATCTAAATATTTTAAATGGTAATTTTTATAATGCTCTAAATGATACATCATTATAGGTGGTGTCCTCTACAAATGTGGATTTAATGGCCTCCTACTTCGATGCCTCAAATCTGATGAATCCACTAAAGTTATCCAAGAAGTCCACAATGACATATGTGGTGAACACTTCGGTGGTTTGGCTATTGCTAAATGTGTTCTACAGATGGGATATTATTAGCCTACCCTTAATCAAGATTGTTGTGCATACGTCAAAAACTCCATTAAGTGTCAACAACATTCCAATCTCACTCATATTCCTAGTTAGGCCTTACAACCCACTTAGGATTTATGGCATTTTCACAATGGGGAATTGACCTCATTGGCCTCATCAACCCTCGTTCCTCATAATGAAATCATTCTATCTTTTATATTACCAAATACTTTATGAAATGGGTGGAATATATTCCCCTCATCTCTACTAAAGATGATAAAATTGTCGACTTCATCCACCGTCACATTATCTGTTGTTTTGGAATTCCTCAAAAAATATCACAGATAATGGAAAATATTTCAATTTTTTTTTTCAAAAGATTTGTGAAACCTACAAAATCAAGTTGTGCTTCTCATCTCCTTACTACCCACAAGAAAACAGTAAAATAGAAGCTTCTAACAAGACATTTAATAAAATACTTATGAAAAAAGTTGATCAAGCAAGCATAAATTGACATCTCCAAATTCTGATTTCTCTTTGGGCCTATAAGAATAACATCTGTAATCTTAAAGGTACCATGCCCTTCTCTTTCTATGGATCTGAGGTAGTTCTACCCCTTGAATTATAAATTCCATCCCTCTGTGTGTTCCTCAGATATTTTATTTCTGACAAGAATTATTGTCAAGAATGCTTAACACAACTTGAATTGTTAGATGAACGCTAGCTAACAAACCTCAAACATCATCATGTCTATCAAGAATGCATCAAACGAGCATATAGTAAGCATGTCAAAGAACATGACTTTAACATTGGTGATCTTGTTGTAAAAAAGAATCAAAATGTCACTACTCTAGAAAGGAATAGTGGAAAGTTTACCCATAACTGGATCAGTCCATATGTCATCAATTAAAAATATGGGTTGGGATCCTATCACTTAGCCTCCATCGATGGTAAACTTGAAAAGGAACCATTAAATTCCTTACACTTACGACCTTTCTATTATTAAAACATATAATTTCATTACATTAGTCACATCAAAGGTCTCATTTCATCAATAACCTATCATTTACCATCGTAATGATTTAGAATTATGTGGTCCTTCGTTAGTATCCTATATCTATAACCTTAAAGGTGAGCACCACAACTCTGTTCATTGCATTTTCCACATGGAAAATTTCCTCTTCATAAGTAGGAACCCCGTAATCATTACAACCATCTTTCCCTTATCTATCAACTGAAGACATGCTAGGGTTACACATATACACACATATTTTTGCCTCCTTAAATGGTCTACTAAGCAAGCCCTTAGCTTATATAAAACTCAAAATTATACATGGTTTCACACTATCAAACTTATAGACTGGTCCCTCAAAACATAACTATTAATCATAATATCAATATACAAAATGATCCCTCGAAAGACAACTATCAATAGAAATATAGACCGATCCTGCGAAGGATGACTATCTAAAATAAAATTCAAAGACCACTCCCTTGAAATGGCTACTTCAATCATTACGAATATAGACTTCCCACAAGGATTAACCTTGATACCAAAGTCAAAACAATAAAAAACATCTTAGGAAATATTCCCACATTGATTATCTTTCCCATCAGAAGACAACTTCCCGTATTGATCAGTTTGTGCAGCAAAAATATTGTTGGGCATGATTCTACAAGCCATCAAAGGATAATCTGTCCCCCCGTACAAATTACATATCAACTAATAATAATTAGTCACATGTAGGATCGTGGATATATGTGGAAATATCGACCCTTCCCATGTTGTAAGAAGGTATATAAACTCATTTCCACATATATCCATGATCCTACATGTGACTAATTATTATTAGTTATATGTTAACATTTGTTACAAGGCCTCAAGTGCATTGTCATACATATTTAATTTACAATCAGATCACACATATTTATCAAATTTAGTTCAAAAAAATATTTCACATTTATTCTTAACCATGATTAAAACACATTTCGAAACATGCATCCAAATCACTACATGTGAATCACATCATATCAACATCTACGCATTTAACATCATATGAAATACATATAAACTATTCAATATTTCAACATCTCATCATAAATTCATATATAACATCGCATCAAAATAAATCAATAACACATGAATCCAAAATCATAATCATCTATATATATCTCATCAATAATGTTCATACAAAATGCCTCAAAAGGGCTCATATACAAAATCCACATACTATATACCTTGGCCTCCCGCTGCTCTGTCGTATAGACCCATATTTATATGAGGCTATGCAACACTTCCAGTTCATGTTGAGGTATCCTGATGAATCAATCTATGCTTGATATATCCATACTTCACATAATGAGGTATGCTTACTAAGAGCTCTATCACTAGGCACACATAATATCCCATCTCCTCTCCCAACTCCTGATACTATTTAACATTCACAAAAATAGGAGGTCTCATATGTCATCTTGCTGCTGGCATTCTTCTTGTGGGTAAATAACCTACCCTACACTCGGCCATGCTCCATGGGCTACACTCCATGAAGCCTCAAAATCTGCTGCCACCTCTCCATACTTTGTGTGCATCACCTCCCACTACTGGAAATACCAGTCCTGACGCTTCTAGAGTGTGTCAAGATCTAAGCATGCATGATCTTTCTCCTGTTGTAAGGTGTATCACTATTGATGAGAAATGTCCCACTCTACTATCAGCCTATCCATTTCCACTTGTAAATTCTCAAAATATTCCTATAGCTTGGCCAACTCCTCACCAAAATCACGCTCCTCTTCCACCTCCCAACCCCTTTGTCTCCGACCCACTTTATCTCCATAGGATTCCCACTACTATGTCCACCACTCGATAAAACCCTTTATGAATCCAACATCATCTACATCTATACCCTCTTGCTCACCTTCCTCCTCGGCCTGTTCTACCTCATCCACCATCAGTGTCGATAGGTTCCTCTCTGAATCATCTCGCCGATATACAATCATCTCACATGGTATTTTTTATGGAAGCCAAAACTACCTCAACACTCTAGGGAACTGTACAACCTCTATCATCTCTACACTCCTCCCCTGAATCCATCATACCCACCTTAGCCCCATTAACTCTACATCCATCCTAGGCCATGTAGGGAATATCACACATGGCCTCAAGACTACGTCATCCATAGATAAAATATGAATCCAATCAACATAATAAGTATGATCCCTCTCAACGCCATCATCTCTCATCAAATAAAATCTCCATCACATAAACCCCACCACATACTTTGTAGGGTCTCTGGATCTTTAAGGTAGGCCTGGTGGCCTCATAACACTATATGCTCATATGCCCAATAATGTAACAAAAACCCCACATCCAACCCTAACCTTTGATTGATCACAAACATCCATAGCTCATGGTATACCTGAGCCAATAATGTTCATCCCTAGGAATACATTATATGGTGCTCCATAATAACAACTACAACACCCACAAGTGTGCATGAGAATATTCCACCCCTGAATCTAATAGTGCATAACAAGAAATAACTAACATAATTACCAATATCAGACAGTTCTTTGGCACCTCAACATCATAATAGATCTCAATATGAAAATCCCCTGCTGTGTATATAATTTCGGGGGCTTGATCTCCATATAACTATCTCATGGTCTCTAGATGGGCCTATCGGGTAATGGACACTATCTTCTCACCCTATATAGGCACTCACAGAATCTGATACACATCCTTCATAGTAATGGCCATCTCAAAGGTATAGAAACATAATGTCCCTGTACTCGACTGCCATCTATCTATAAAAGCAACCATAAACCCTGCATCTCAAGGAATTTTCTGGTAGTAGCGAAATCATCCTAAACCAATGACGGTCACATGTGCCCACTCAACATATTTCACATCTCCCTTGATCCTCTCTAACATCTCTGGGGCTCTATCATGGAGATAGATGGTGTCTCTCGCCTGCAAAAATAAACAAAAAAATGGATCACTTAATGTCTTTCTCAAAAACCAAACCAATAACCACCAATTGCTAATCGGTGACGTTTTCATTAGACATATCGAAGATAATCCATCCAATTTCCACTGATGGTATCAGATGTTCCCACCCCAAACTTTTAAAAACACATAAAAAAATAAAACAAAAAATTCAAAACACAACAAATTTACATCTACTTACCCCTCTTTTGGTCCACTGCCTCTTCATGTCATTGCCGCTCACCTCCATCTCTCAAAAAATACTCAAAATCAACCAACCTAGGCTCTCAAATCACACAATGACACGTAAAAAATGAGCCATTTGTGCACCCGAATTGGCTTATATATTCCCCATTTTCAAAATCTTCATCAATCTCTGATCACCACTGATTGTCTACCCTAAGCACTGGTGATCTGGAATCACCATTGATCCCAAACCCTTTTACACACCTTATCAATTTTGGTCTCCTAGACCATTTTAATCACACTACAACTCCATCAAAAGCTCATATACATTTTACTTGATGTCGAGAACCTTGTCAAAACTCTATTGTTGAACATACATCATATTTTACACACATTACAGATGTCTTCCTTCGACCCTTTGGTCCCTTGATTTCACACATCCTCACGAGAGTGATCCCATTAGATCCTATCAATGTATTAATATTCCTGAAGCACATGTCTGTAGGTGTTCTACATTAGCGTTTCCCTCTAAAAGTTGTATAATGTCCCCTACCAAGTGTTTATAAGATTACTACCATCTCTACAATTTCCTCCAACATGGTCATCGCATACTACAATCAAATCCTAGAGCATCTTAAAGAAAATATATCTAATAAATCAAACTCTCTTCAATCCAATTACCAAAAAAGTCAGTTATTGGCTTGAGGTGGGAATAATATATTTATCACAAAACTGGAGCATCCTTGTGCTAGTATTTATCTCACATCTTGAGCCTACTAATGAGATCATATGATTTTTTACAGATGCATAACAACATGAGAATAACATAGTTAAAGATATTCTATTGAAATATCAATAGTTTGAATACAAATAAGCTCCATATATATAGGAATATTTTAACTCCAAAATAGGAGTACCAATATTTTTGCTTTTATGTTGAAGCCATATGGATGGTTTCCATCACTCATCTCAAATAATAAAATGAAAAATATAATAGTTGTTTATGTAAAAACCAATAAACAACCATTTTTACATTTACTATTTTACTTTTACTAACTTACTAACCTTCACAGATATTTAACATAAGTAAATATAAACTATTATGTGAAGCATTAAGCATAGTTTTCCTAACATCCCCCCCTTAGTGTGAACATGAGGAAAACATCAAACCTATACAAACACTTGCTTTGGTGATTAGGTTATTTTTGATTGGTTGATGAAAAACTAAGATATAATGGTTTTATTTTGGATAACTAGAAACCAAGAGTAAGGTGATTTTCAATTGGCTAATAAAAAAACAAGACAAAATGGTTTTCTTTTGGCTGACCAAAAACCAAGAGTATGGTGGTCTTCCAGTAGTTTACCAAAAACCATAAAGTGATGGTTTTTGAGTGGTTTACCAACAACCACATCACAATGTGCCAAGTACATAAATCACATCTCATCACATCTTTCCTCAGGAGATGACATAGGAAAACTAGCATATCTTCACAACATCAAACACTGCAACTCATACTGAAATAAGAACTATGAAAACACAATAGAAAAACATACCACGCACAACAAAAAGTAAACACACAAAAAATGTGCCACCAAAACTATGATGCCGCCCCATCGTAGGTGAATGACAAGAGGTCGCTGATTGACCTCCTACCTCCAAAGCCTCCAGCCTTTGATGTAAGGATGCTTAGAACAATAAACCATTAAAAATATACCCACATTCTTCTTGTATGGGTTATTCCTCTTCAGCAGAGTCCTCTTCTATGTTGGTGTTGGCTTATTCTTTGATCTTTCCACTAAGTAAATATTTAGCTCGGATTCTACAATATGTAAAATTATGTACCTTTTTCTTATTGTAATGACACTCAATTTCTCCTTCACTTTTGGGGGAAATTTTCTTCTTTTTAATGTACAAGGCCTTCTCTTCTTCTATATCTTCTCTGGTTATTTTATCTTTAGATAGAAGAGTAGATATCATGTAATCTAATGAATACATAGGCATTTGACCAAGGATGAATACAACATTTTTGCATTTTGGAGGAAAATTATTCAATAAGATAGATTTTGCATCTTCTTTATTAACGTTTTCTTTCACCTCTACTAGTTATCTCATAAGTGACCTCAATTCATTTTTATGACTGGACATCCTCACACCATCATTTATATTGAATTTGAACAATTGTAATTTTAAAGAGAAATTTTTGTTTATAACTTTACTAAAAACGTTTTTATTTAAAAGCTCTCAAATTTCTCTAGATGGCTTTTCAAGATCAACATGATGAAGCTCAGAATCAAACATTGCAAGTTCTACGATAGCTTTGGCCTTATCATCTATAGTTTTCCATTCTAACAACTTGCTAGCATCAACATGATCTTTTTCCTTTCCATTAACTATTCCCCATAAATTCTTATTCATCAATTAAATTTTAATCTTAACTTTCCAAGTGTGAAAGTTTATTCCATCAAATTTATCTATAGATGCAACTAATGTCTCCATTGATCAACAAAGATATAAAAACCAACAAATTACAACAAGAACTCACTACTTTTAATAGTATTTGATGATGATTTCACTAGGTCATCAGTGATTTCATTGATTCGACAAATATTTCACTGGGTCATCAGTGATTGTATTTGATTGACGGTGATTGATTGTGCACGAATTTTTTTTCCAACAACTCCTCAAATGGTCAATTTGATACCAAATGATGAGATCATACAAATTTAACAGATGTAGAGAAACACGACAATAACACATTTAAAGATATTCTATTGAAATATCCGTAGTTTGAATACAAGTAAGCTCCACATATATATGAAGCTTTTAACTCCAAAATAGAAGTAACAATTTTTTTGTTTTTTATGTTGAAACCATACAAATGGTTTCAACCACTCCAATTAAATAACAAAATGAAACAAATCATAATTATCTATGTAATAACCCATAAACAACCCTTTTTTTACATTTACTAACTTACTAACCTTCACATATATTTACCATAAGTAAATATAAACTATTATGTGAACACTAACCATAATTTTCCTAACATTAGACAACTCAACAAAAAAGGGGCAAATGTAGACACTATTTTCACCCTCAGGTGATGTGAAATACATTAATCACATTATCATTATTATCCCTACTTGAATTAAATTATAAATTACTATCATAAACCCTCACTTACCATTGTAAAACCTCTTTTATCTTCCCCTAACCACTTGAAACTAACCTATCCTAATTTATCCTACACATCCTACACCCCTAACCTCTTCTGACCCAAATTGCTAACCTCCCACCTTCTATTAAACAACCTTGATCCTCGAATGGTAAGTGATTTTAACCACTTTTTTATCTTTCTTTAGTTGGTTTTCTCCATCTTTAGGAAAATTGACGACAATTCATGATCGTTGACAATTGTCGTAGAAGCCGTCTATTATACTTAAATCACACTCTTTCCCATATCCTTCTTAGACACAAAGGAAAGTTAATAAAATTCTAGATCACCCTATTTCTGATATCCGTACAACACCACTACACTTGGAAGCATCAACACCCTACTGCACATCCTTGGAGAATCTTGTTACAATCATCAGTCACCCCTTTTGGAGCCCTGTCATCATTAGAACATCTAACATGGTTAATACATCATTATTTATCTTTGTCAATCATATTTTTCATTCATTATAAGATTTAATTTGTTTTTTATATCATTAGAACATAATATTAAGTGCATATGATGTTTAGTTTATAATTAAATAATTTAGAATATAGTTTATATTCTTTATTGTTTAATATAAACTTTATCTTATGTTTATTAGTTATTTAATATCTAATTATTTATTAAACCGAGGTGCACACCCTGTCACTTAATATTCATAACCCTTGGAGTTATTTAAATATGGCCATGGGCCATAATCGGGTGAATTAAAAAAATCACACCAGGTTAAAAACATGGAGCAGGAGTGAGAAAAGAAGTTACTGGACTGTGTAAAAAGTTTCTCAAAAATGGAAAATTCTTTATCCGTAGTTTTTTACCCTATTGAGGTTTTCCATGTTAAATCTGGTGTCACAGATTTATTTCAATATTTTCTTTCTTAATATTTAAATTAATAAATATTTTATATAGTTATTTATCCCCTCGGTCCTAATATGGTACTATAGTGGTTTGACAATGTTTATTAAATTAATTAACCAATAGGAATGATAGTTGAGTGGATGGTTGGTTGGTTAGGAATATTTATTTAATCTCGATCCCTCTAGGACAAGTTTTTTGATGTTGGTATGTGCATAGGTGAAAGGGGACATGGAATAATATTTACCTATGCGTGAAAAATCACAAGCCAAAACACAGGTAAAGGGTTAAGTTCTATGTGAAATATTTTTTATTTTGTTCTATAGTTTCAAATGTGTGCAAGTTAAATATTTCCCAAAGTAAATTCAGGTAAATGAATAAGAGAGGAGACAAGATCCATGAAAATAAGGATTTAAATTTTTAATTGGAAGGCTGAAAAACATAGTTACCTAAGACTCCGGGACGGCGGGACGGGGTTTCCGGGACGGCAATTTTTTTTGAAAATTTGGGGACGGCAGGGGGACGGCTAATAAAAAATATATATAATTTATTAATTTTACAAATATAACATGAATAATTCAATAAACTAAGACTTAAAATTGAAAGTTTGAAGATTGAAACCATAATGCTTGATCCAATTATTCATTTGCATCAACTTCAAAAGATTTCGATGGGGATTTAAGAGGCAAGAGTCTCTATTTGAATTTTTTCATTTTACTTTTTTCTATTTCCCATTTAAGTAGATCTATATGTTTTGAAGATATATATATATATATATATATATATATATATATATATATATGTATGTATGTATGTATGTATGTATGTATGTATGTATGTATGTATGTATGTATGTATGTATGTATATGTATGTATGTATGTATGTATGTATGTATGTATGTATGTATGTATGTATGTATGTATGTATGTATATCCATTTTTTCTTTCTTTCACGGGTTGCTAGGATTTTTAATTCGAAAGGTAACCTTTGTTTTATAGGTGCTATGGTTTGCAGTTTGCATATGGCAATTCAAAGTGAAAACAAGAATGAAAATTATTGAGAGTATTGCTTAGACATATGGAGAGCCGTAAAACATAAAGGGGTACTGGCAAGGTAGAATAAATGTGGTCTACTTGTCTTTCCCTAATGAAGTTTGAATTTCTATGTAAGTGACATGTCTAAAATGGTCACCTCAGGATATTATTCCAGTACAGTGACAATGCTTACTTGAGTAGAACAGTGAGACATATTGGGAATTTTCATTATTCACAAGGATGGTTAGTACTAGAGGCCTTCATCTTTCTCTTACCATTTTCCATTTAGTTTGTCATTATTGACAGATAATCAGTTACTTTGCTTTTAGGCAAACCAAAATAATAACCTGCAGTTTATGGCAATAATGAGAACTTTGCATGTTGATTTTTACTAGAATGTATTAAAATTTTAAAAAACTATTAAAAAAAAGTATTATATAACTGAAATTTGACATATTTTAATGTTGGAAAAGTGCAAATTTTGTTGGGGATGTGGTGAAGTCCCCGGGACGCCTTGGGGATGCCGTGAAGTCCCCGGGATGTCTCGGGGACGTCGTGAAGTCCCTGGGACGTCTCGGGGATGTCGTGAAGTCCCCGGGACATTATGAAGTCCCCAAGACATCATGAAGTCCCCGGGACATCTCAGGGATGTCGTGAAGTCCCCAGGATGTCCCCAATGTCCCTTTGCACCCGGGACGTCCCAGGTGTGTTCTTGGTTTGTGGGGGACATCCCCCTTTTTCTCTGGAAATTTGGGATGGCAAGAAAACGTCCTATCCCTGTCCCCAAGTCCTTGAGATGTCCCAGACGACTAGGACATGAGGAAAATGACTGAGATGTGTCCCCACGTAACACTGATGAAAAACCTTGTCCCCTCTGTAAATTTCCAAGGTAATTTTCTTCTATGGAGTCGAACTCTCTGTAGCCCTCTGGTAAATATTCATTTAATATTTTTAACTTGGTCTATGTGTTTCACTATGGTCTAACCTCCCCCCTTTCTCGTACACCCTTATTTTTTAACCCATATATTATATAAAATATAGTGTATTACACTATAAGTAAAAAATTTATATTATAGTTTATAAAATATAAACTATACGCTAATTTTTTTATATAGTTTAAAATATCCTAAAAGCTATAAACCTATGCGGCTTATTCTTAATGTTTTTTTATAGCTATAACCTATAGTTTAAATTAAAATACGATAGTTTAGATAGTATATAGTTGAAAACTATATATTGGTTTAAATAAAATACGACCTCTAAATGTGACCTAGATTAATCTATATTAACAAATAAAAAGTTTAAACATTTAAATCCATAATAATGCGTCCTATTTTTTTAGTCTTAAAAAGATTAAACTATAGTTTTTAAACCTATAAATAAGGTGGCCCCATTTATCCTTACCCTCACGTGCAAAATGATTAATTGGTTTAGTGATTTACTTCTCCACAAGCACTCTGTAATAGAGTATGGGTAAATAAGGTGGAATTATTTTATTTAATTTATATAGTTTTTCAAATGTGCAAGGTAAAAGTAAATTTGTGAGGTAAAGCCAAGTTAAATTCAAGGTATCCTAAGTGGAGACAACCCTCCAAGGAAATAGGGTTTTGAATTTTCCTATTGGCCATGTGAAAATTTATGACAGTGGGAAAAATATTATTTTGGTTTGTAAAAACCTATGTTTAATATGACCCCCTTCATTTTTTAAATTACATAAGTTTAAATAAACTTATGTTTCATTTTATATTATATATTTTCTACAATACAACCTAAAAAAACTAAAAACCTTCCCCATGAACCCCTTTATTCAAATTACTATGTTTATATAGTATGCATATGATTCAATAAAATTAAAATCTATGCATATGGGTAGTTAAAAAAACTCCTATATGGATGGCCTAATTTGTATATATAAATTAAATCCTACATCCATTATTTGGATCCTCTACTTTATTTACATTTAACATGTTATAAAATATTCTTTTATCATATTAAATACCTAAACTAAAAAATAGTTGTTTGACCCGTAATCTTAAATTATATAATATGTCTTTAACCTATGTTATAGGTCAAGTGGACCACTCCTTGTGCTTTATTGTGGTATGGTAATTGTGGTAAGTGCATTTGTAGTAATGTGTGGAATGATTTTCCATTAGGGAGTTGGTGGCTAGGTAATTGAACACATCCAACCATAACATTCACAATAATATATTGCGACTCATCATATTATGAGTTTGATGACATTATCTGTTTTTTATTTCTAAACAAAAACATATTCGGATGAAACTTATAAGTTTTATATTGTTAGTTTTTAAATTCAATTTGGCCATTTGGGGGATTAATATAAACTAATGATTAAAGGTCTAAATAGGACAATTTATCAATATAATGTATATCATTTGGTGAATATAAACATAGCTTACAATATTTTTTTGTTCTATAAATCGAAATATAATTCTTAAATTAATATGGTGTAAATATACAAATGTAAAATTTCTTAGGGAAATTGGTAACCATGTTTTAAAGTAAACTATAGGTTAAGGGTTCAAACCCTTTCAACCTTTATCTAATGAAGTTTTATTTAAAAAAAATTATAAAGTAATTTTTTTTAAGTTCGATAAAATTGTAGAAATCGAAATTGATTTTTTTAGGATCGATAAAATTTAAAATAAACGATTTTATCAAATTAAAGGGAAATTTTTCATTATTTCTAATTTTGGATATTTTCTTCTTTAATTATTAGAAATATGTATTATTCAAATTATTTTTTGAATTAATCGTTAAATTTTTATTCAAAGTATAGAGCAGAAAAAGTCAAAAATCTCCAACCTGAAGTGGATTTTCATGTAGAGATTTTATTAAACTTTTTTGTAGTGTTTTGTCTCCTTAACCCTATTGTTCTTAGTATTACTTTATGCAATGATATTTTTCCATGGTGATGGGTAGAGTAATTTCTTTAAAACTTATGTTTTCCTCCTTCAAACTTGATATTTGGAAGCTCATGGGAATGTGGTCCATTTGGATGTTTAGATCCTAAAAAATGGATAGAGGTGGTGAATTAAGTACATGGAGGAAAATATGATTGAAGGGGAACTAGTTTTTGCTTTAAAATGTGGTTTTTCCTCAATTTCAAAGGACAAGTAAGTTATAATTTGTGCTTAGTGTCGAGGGATGCTCCCCCTTGACCTCATTGGGGGCTGGCACCCCTAAACCCCCACTCCTTGATCATGTGTCGAGTACCTTATGTGAAAAAATATTCACCTTATGTGCAGTGATTATTCTTGCATGATTTGGTTATCTTTTCAGATATGCAATCTATTAGTCTTATCACATTTTAAAAAAGATTTGGAATAGATAGTGAAGATATATATGTTATTGATAAAACATTTCCAAAATTCTAAACATGATTACTCAAAATATTATTTGCATATAAAATGACACTTGGGGACACCTTTGTGTTTTTATTGGATACGTCCAATACCGATTGCATCTAATATATATTTTACAAGAGTAATATGTTGAAAATTTTCAACATATTTGTAATATAAAATGGTTAGTTGTTAAGCATATTGTTATGTTAGTTGTTAATTCAAATAGTGTTTAACTTTTGCATATGGATAAAACTGAAATCAATAATGATTTATAAAATGCTTATTATGATGTCTATATGGATATTATGAATCTAACCATGTTGATGTTGTGTTGGATATAAAATATACATTTGGATTTGTGTTCAAGTTTTTTAGTGCAAGTACCATTACTTGGAACAACAAAAATCCACTGACAATATTCATTTATTTTACTAACGCAGAGTAGAGAAATGCAATAGAAGCGATGAAGAAGCCATGTGGATAAAGTGGCTGTTGGAAGAGATACACGTGGAAGCTAAAGGAATTATTTCTATTCTATGTGATGGACAAAGTTGTATTGCTCTTGCTAAAGAATCCAGTTCAACATAAAAGAACGAAGCATATTGAAGTTCAAATGCATGTTATCAGAGAGAAGGTTATCTGCGGTGATAGAGATCTTCAGTACTGCCATACTAAAGATTATATTGTAGATATTTTTATGAGCCATCGTGTGTTGTAAAATAATGCAAGTTTTATGCAATGTTTGGCCTTTCAGAGTTACCATTGAGGGAGAGTGTGCATGGAAATGTCACCTCCTAATGGTCGGTTGGTTGATGACTCCTTTATACTCATGCTCTGTCATAAAGCATTTTAAAAATATCTTTATGATATTTGTAAACTGATAGAGTTTATGGTGTATAGTCTAGTGTATTGCATATATTTGTAAAGGAGGTCCTTGTGTTATAAAAGGATCCTAGAGATGCGGTTTTAAGAAATTTTCCATGAAAAATGGCGGGATGTAGTCTCACAAACCATGCTTAGCCTAAATCATACATCTGATTCGAAATAATTTTGTACCAAAAGGTAAGTTGAGCATGATAAAGTTGTTATAAATCCTTCAAAAGTGATATGCTAGCCTAAAAATTCACTAATAGTTTATGGATTTGTAAATCCTATTGTACAAATAGGTAATTTTGGCATATCGATCCCCACTTAATATTAAGGGGGAGTGTTAGAACATAATATTAATTGTGTATAATGTTTAGTTTATAATTAAATGAGTTAGAATATAGTTTATATTCTTTATAATTTAATATAAACTTTATAATATGTTTATTAGTTATTTAATAACCAATTATTTATTAAACTAGGGTGCACACCCCATCACTTAATATTCATAACCCTTGGGGTTATTTAAATATGTCCATGGGCTATAATCAGTCACACTGGGTTAAAAACATGGATCAAGAGTGATGAAAGGAGTTACTAGACTAAGTTAAAAGTTTCTTGAATATGGAAAATTATTGATCCGTGGTTTTTTAACCTATTGGAGTTTTCCATGTTAAATCTGGTGTCATGGTGTTATTTCATTTATTTTCTTTGTAAATATTTATTTATTAATATTTGGATTAATCAACATTTTATATAGTTATTTATCCCCTCGGTCCTAATATATACCATCCTCTATAGCCATTTTACACTTTATCCTTCATTCAATCATTTAGTCAGCTTTTATAATATTTTTAGTTTCAACTGTGTTTATCACAAATCTTTCCCTTAACACCTTTTTACTTCATTATTCCTTTAAATACATATGAATCTCACATGCTTCTAGAATCCTTATAGTTTATCTTAGCACTCTCAATATTTATCTTGCATTAATCATCGACTATTTTATCAAAATTTTACCAAAATAAACATTTTTTCCCCAATCACTGTCGATTCCTGATCGCCATTGATCCCAATCCTTTTTACTTATTTCTATCATCTATCATATTTTCAACAATCTATTTTGATCTTATCTTTTGTCTTGCAAGATGTACTCTATGTGGATGACTGTTCTAGGTCCATCACATCCTATCACCAACATATATGATGTTACGGTCATCCAACAACATTTTTTGTGAGAGTAGTATGATATCGCACACAAGATGAGTCTATGAACCATCACCCTCACACCAGAAGTTGAAGAGACATTGAGGATTAGCTTGAGATCATATAAGAATAATGCAAAGCTGCAAAGAAGTTCTAGTTCAATTACTTCTAGGAATTTGAGCTTTCCAAAGTCATGGCCTGGGTTTCCTACAACATGGAGTACAACCTTCCTATCCCTCTTGAGTTCTAAATCATTGTCATTTATCTCATCATTATCAAATCACTTAATTGTATCAAATGAGTTGTCACCCTTCAAGGAAGCCATTTGGATTCCTTGGATTGGCCTTTATCAAGAAAATCATTACATATTTATCTAATATTTGTTTGTTTAGATATATTTGCATGAAAGTATTCTCACTTGGTGAAAAGAGGATATTTTTACATTGTTCGTGTACTACATTATCTTGACATTACGTTTTTCAGAGAAGGTATTAGTAAACCCCGCTTTATTTGAGTTTTTGGTATTTCAACATTATAATTGTATGTATGCTAAACTTGATATGCTATTGAAATAAAACCAACACCTATTACTCTAAAAAAGTTAATCTACAATTATCATCAAGATAAGAGCTTAAAGAAAATAAATATTCTAATGCATAAACATGAATGAAACATCTAATGCTAAACTATTCCTACTCTTGTAATGTATGATTGCTATTAAGTATGAGCCTATTTAGATAATAAGAAATCAAATTTGTATGTTTGTCTCCAAAGTGAGGGAAATCTTCTCACCAAGCATGACAACAAGGCCAATGTTTAGCTCTTCCTTTACTACTAAAAATGAGAGAATGGATGCACAAGATGAGGAAGTTATGCCAATAGTGGAGAATGCTCTATCAATATGCCTATAGCAAGCACTGTTCAAAGTGTGGTGTAAGTGTGAAAGGATGTAGGAGGGTCCTTTATATAGCTTTCCAATTTGGGAGAAGCTTGCAAAATAGTGCATGTGGGATAAAGGATAAAGGAGAATTATAAAGGATAAGCTTGATTAGAGGAATTAACAAGTGATTAACAACTCATGAGAATTGGAGATGATTTAATTAATCAACTAGGATTAATTAATAGGCTAGGATAAGCTTAGAAAGCTATTTAGAGGTGATTTAGATGGAAATAAGTAGGATTTGGATGATTTGAAAGGGGTATTTAACCAATAAGATGGTTTATTGACTAAATACAAGGTTATAAAGGCTTAATTAATTAATGATAGATAATTAATTGATTAGAAGATAATTATAAATAACGAAATGTCGTTAATTGGTATCTGGAGTGGGGTAAAGGCTAGTTAATTAACAAAGTGTCATTAATTGAGAAAAATGTAGGGAAATGAGGGTAATTAGTGTAATATTAGTATTAAAACCACGTAAATAGATTTTAGGTGTCTACAATGAAAATAAATATACCACATTCATTTTTTTTCATTCAAAGTCAAAAAATGGCTATACCCATTTCACTCAACTATCAATATTCATGCAAAATAACTATACTCAATTATTATATCAACATTACAGACTCGTTATAACTTAATCCAATTTTTTTCTCATTCAAAACTAGGGAAAATAACAATACCCAGTTAGTATTTTGACATGCAAACCAATATACCCTAAGTAAATGAAATTTCTAACTGTATATATGTGATTTACAAGAAAATATACTAATAACACTCTTTCACCATTATCAAACATCAAAAACATGTTATAGAGAATAAGGAAGGTGCTTCATGCCTATTATTTGCGTGCTCTTGCTAAAATTTTATTTCTTCCTCATGTAGTCTTCTTCTGGAATCAAAATTACAATAGTAACAATGAAACATTTTTCATTGTGAATAAGTTACACCACATCCATACTAGAAATCATTCTCATATCTTAAAAATAGGTGATATGGAGAAGAAAACCCATTATTTCCACGATCCTAAAAAATAGCATAACATTTCTAAACAAACCTAGATCAAAATGAGAAAGAGAAAAAGACAGATGCAACCTCATTAGGTTGGTTTCTCAGAGAAGCTAATTACTCCCAAAAATTCCAACCATTCCATAAATGCCATAAACCCAAAACCCTGCCACCTTATTAATTTTTCCACGTATTCATACAGTCCCCACATTATTTTCCACATATTCCATATTCAAACTTTGCTAAAATTTGCTAGTCTAATATCGTTCAATCTTGACTCGCATGGTGTCCATCTAGGTCTAGGTTTATATTCACAATATTATTTGTTTTTATATACCATGAAAACATTAAGGTTTAAGCGTTATATTATATCTACATTGATATATATATATATATATATATATATATATATATATATATATATATATATATATATATATGCCTCTATTCAACTATATTAGCATAGTGCAAGGGAAATTGAACCAAATATCACCTTAGGGATTAGATCTCACTTGAGGTGTGACACACATAGGATGCACTACTCACTACAGCCATGATTTTTGAAGGATCCATCAAGTGGTATAATTTCCAATCTATCTGATTCATAAGTACTTCATTCATACTTAGGAACCATGTGCTGAGTGGTCCCAAGGCCAATCAATACCAAACCCTGGAGCTTGCTAGTTACCCTTGATTTGTTACAGAATTTTCCTTTAATGATATTTTTTATTAACATATAATGAATTTCAAAAAATTACATCACAGAGCAAATAATCCATTTATCCATTCATCCTGTCAAAGCCGATTTTTTAGAGTAGATATTTACAGTGGATTGACATATATGGCAATGAGATTTACTATATTGCTAAGCATATAATGCCACAACTTTTGATAAGCAAATGATAATTGTCAATTATACTGATTTTTTGATAGGAGTATTAATTTGAGATCATAAGTAATAAAGCGTTTGGATTAGGTAATAGATAGCTTGTTCCTCATCCATGTTATCCATCCAATAGTTGTCATAAAGAGAGCTCCCAGGTGTGGTTGAGTAGTTGCATTTGTAGAGGAGAAGAGGAATTCCTAGCAGTGGGAGGTCCACCTAATATTGGATGGTGTAGTAGATATTGACTTTGAAATTTATGCAAAATATGCTTGAATCATTTCTTAATTCTAATGGAAAAACGTTCCCTTTTCTTAGCAAATGTATGAAATGGATGATCACTTATTAGAAAGTTGCGCTACTTGAACATTAGTAATGCCCTAAATGTTTTGATTGCAATAAGCTTATGGATCTCCACTAGCTTCCTTGATAACTCCGGAAGTGCTCATTTTTTATCCAAGTACCTAGGAAACATATAGGGTGTGCCATGGAATCCACTTACTCTAATGTAAGTAAAAAATCCGTATTGGATGACAATGACAGCCAAGTAGCTTTCTTGATGTGACTCTGAAAACAAATTTCTTGAGGTTGTAGTTAGACATTCTATATGAATCCCATTTAGGTCTAAACAAACAAAAGATAAGGGAAATGAATGCATCATGGAGTAACCTATCTAGTTTTACCATTTTCTAAGGATGTCATCGACAAAATATTCTAATATGTCATGCATCATATCATGAAAGGTGAAGGTCATGGCATGTTGATATGTGAGTCCAATTCCTTGATTGTGACCAAACCTGGGACATGATCTGTGATAGAAAAATGTACCCCATGGTGCTATTGATAAGATGTTTTTTTGTTGATATTATTCTACTATTTGTTATTTGATTATAGCTAAATCTTTACTGCCATCCATGAGAGATAACATTTCTGATGCCCTGTAACTACTTAGACATCTCACCCCAGTGGATAAGTTTCTTTCCATGGAATAATCATATTTGGGATGAATCATTGTTAATGTCCCAGATCATATATAGCAAAAAATAGAGGCTCGTTCCCTACAATCTTTTTTCCTACTGGGTGATGATGTCCCTGGAAATTCCATTCAGAATAGTTGATTGGCTGGATGAACCTCGTATGTCGAGCATCTTTTGGAGTTCATATCCTTGGCTAAGTAGGACTACCTTAGTTATGCAATACTTATGGAATAGCTTTGCATTGTTTGCACTCCAAAAGATTTTTCATCTTTATGTACCACTAAGATGCATGAACCACCAGAGATGGATCATAGTCCACACATATCCTAATATAGGACCATGCCAACAAGTCCGAGAATTATTTAAGGAGGTCTATTAATATGGCATGTTAATTTATAGATCAAGACTGCCATCCCTAACTTCTCTATAATCTTATGGTCCTACTTCTGTGCCAATAGGCCCATATCAATAGTTTCTAGATGATTAAGTTGATGTTGGAGACGTAGTTAGCTAGTGTTTTAATCACTCCTAGAAAGATTTGACCCTATAACTTTATTAATGTCACTTGCATGTGGGATATGGAGGGATGTCATGAAAACTTTCAGTGCCTAGATTTTATCCATCCTCGTATCTAGATGACAAGTAGGAGTAGGGATGAGGTTAGGACACTAGACAATTGGATCTGGCATTGTTATAGGTAGAATAGGCTAGACTTTTGCTCATGGGAAATAGGAATCAATAATTTAGACATGGATGTATGGAAGCCCTTTTTTAATGGTCATTGTCTGGTATAACTGTCTCGAGTTCACCATAAAAAAACTCGATAAAACTTGTAAAGAAACTTACATCATTTTGAAAAATGTCGATGGGGATATGTCCTCTACATTATTGGTTGCACTCAGATGACGTTGGGGATAGGTTCAGAAACAATGTATGCACAACTGGAACAAGAAAATGGTAGGTGTTTCTTGAAAATCATTCTGTGGTTCCAAAACACTTAGAAATCTTTTCATTATATATGCAAAGTGTGGGGCTTATTTTGGAATTCAACCATCTATGGCTCTTCCCACACTCATATCTCAATTGTGTCAATTAGGTCTATCACAGTATACCCTCAAAATATGTGAACGTTGGAACTTCTAATCTATGTTTGAATAATAAGGATTAGGGGTGACAGATAAGGACATATCAAGGACATTAGATTCACTTACATGACCTAGTCATTCAACTCATCGGCCCAATAACTCGTGTGAGTCATCATATACTTAGGTATTCGATAAATTTCATTACTCAAGTATATAATCCATTATATACTATTCATCTATGATCCATGTACTATTAGATTGCTATAGGTAGGAGTACATCTAGAAGATATTACAAAAAATGTGGATAAAGCTTCCAAGATCCTAGGGCTGAATATGTTTTCTTTCATAGTTTGATTCCACTTTTCATGTCATCCCATGTTTCCTTTAGGTGAGACCTTTGGAGTTGCTCAATACTAAAATTTAGTATACTCTAATATACACACCCTATGCATTGTGAGCTTACCAGATGTGGAGTGGATAAGATAGAAGAAAATGCTTACGGAATGTTAATACGAAGTGTTATTTAAGATCATCTCATGTGAAACACATCTAAGGGATATGTCGATGTCATGGCAATGCATGGAGATGGTTAGGAGACAATTTCAGTGATGGGACAATACAATTACATATGTAAAACTTATGTTTTAAGTGCTTTGATAGCTTACTAGAAGGGTCGCAGGTGTCACCATGCCGTGGTGACTTTAGATGATCAACATGCTACAAACTTACAGGCATTGATGTAATATGCATGGGACAATATGTATTTCGTGGATCTAAGGGTAGACCAAGTAGTAAGTGTCTAGAAAATAATCTATTAAGTGGGCCCCAAGCCACCCCTTGTAAGTTGTAATATGGATGCATCAACTATTGATATAGGTTGCAATATTGTCAATAAAATATAAGGAATACTTTTCATGATTATTAAATATTCATACCTAGGGTAATATGACATTAGGTAATGCTATTTAATAATGTGCAGATCATTTATGTTTACTATTTATTAAATACACTAACCTATCCTCATATGTCTAAACCATATTTGAGGTTAAAAACTGTGGGTCGATGAGACATACAATTTGCATAACTTACAAAACTATAAAAAGGACTTTAGGTCCTAATTTTAGGTATATTCGGGAAATGTATTTCAAAGGTGTGTAATATCACAGTGATTTGGTTTCTACCCTTGGTAACCTAGGGTTTTAAGGAGGAGGTATATCATTAAAACAATGGAACTAGTAGGAAATGTTAAGTTCTCTAGAATTAAACACAGGTTATTTTCATAGTGGTTTTTACGACTATTGGGATTTTCCATTATCGAAGCATATTGTGAACACCTGTATTATTTATTTCTGAGTACGCCATTTATTTATTTACTTATTTGATGATGTAATGTTACATTTAAATACTATATGGTAGACATTACATTATGTATTAATGTTTACCATTAATGTTGAATAGGATCTGTAAATTTTTGAATCACTCGAATTCTAACATGGTACTAAGCATGGTTTAAATTAGGAATAGTTTAGATCTAATAATGTTGTATTTATCTATATTCAATTCTTACGAAAGTTTTGGGTCAACCAACCCGATAAGGGTATATTAAGAGGATCTATATTTAGGGCCCCTCTTTTCTATTTTTTTGTGTAATGGCTAAAATGTGATTCTGTGTTTGAAGAATCAAGGTTAATTCGCAATGGATTGTCGCTAAATATTTGGAAACTTCTTACCTCTCGTGAAAACTTCATGTACAGGTAAGGGTAAAATATTTGAATTTTTTTTTCTCTATAGTTTTAATATGTGCAAGTTGAATTTTTTCAATAGTAAATGGAGGAGAAAAATCTCAATCAAAATAGGATTTGAATTTTTTCCATTGGGAGCGTGAAAAATGTTGTCTCCTTTGTAAATCCTAAGGTTAATGTAGAATTTAAATTCCCTCACCTGGTAAATGTTTTAAATAATTTTTCATGAGGAACCCCATAATAAGGGTTATATGTGTTTATTTAAATATATATATATTATAGTTATAAGGTTTATAAAGTATATGTTTATATATATATAAACTATTTATATATATATATATATATATATATTTAAGTTACAATTCCAAAAATAGTTTTGAAGGGACTATACCTTGTATACAAAAGGGCTCAAAAGCCAGATAGTAAAGGTGAGAGAAACAGCCCAGAGAAGGGCAAAACTATCAACCAAAGAGGGCTCAACAGCCAAATATTACAATATAAGTGAAAAAAGGATCTAAACGTACAATGATCCAAAAAGAAGTAGGAAAGATAAAAAAGAAACCAAAAGAGAAACAACATATAGAGCTCTGCCAAAAAATAGCTCCAGAACTACCAGATAACAGCAACTTCGCAGCCAAAAAACAACATCACAACAACCCATTACTTGATAGCTCTGTCAATCTTGGTCTTGATAGCCTGCAGCAACATGAAGAAGGCAATGGCAGTGGCCTGAGAGGAGTCTTGCATATCCGCCTGAGCAATTGCAATATCCCTTTTCTCTTTAGGGCCCCAAATGTCCTCATTAACCCCACTTAAACTGCAGACACTATGAACATGTTGTTCAATGAAATTATAAATGCTTTTGAGGGCAGACAATATGCAGTCATTGTGTCTTTTAGCATTCCCCAATCTGCCATCTAAGGACTGTAGCTTCTTGAAGACTTCAGTAATAACCCCCTCTTCCTCATCACTTTGAAGAATCCCTTTACCCTTAGCTCTTTCCATATTTTTTATAGCCCCTTTGAGCTCTTGTATCTCCTTTTCTAATCTGTCCACCCTGTCCAACAATTCCTCCTCCTTGGGCTCCTCCACCGGTTTGCTAATATGCAGGAGGTTTTCAGCAAGTTCCAAGTCTTTGTGGCTCCTTAGGACCCGTTGGGAAGCAGGGATTTTAGCTTTAATGCTCTTGCTTTTCTTGCTGGAAACAACAACTTCATTCTTTCTTTTTAGCAGGGGGGAGTGGAAGCAGTGTGGGCAGGTGGAGGTATGGAGGAGGGAGGTGGGGTAGGATTCACGGGGGGAAAGCTAGAACAGTGGCAGTGGATCAGGAGGATAAGTCCCTGGTGCAAAGGGACAGCCCTAGAGTGGCTCTGAACTTCCCTTATTGATTTCTCCAGCGAGTTTATCAAATAGTGAGGAAATCTGATAATGTTATTTCTACGAAAGTGATTTAGAAATATCAGATGCTTTTGAGGTATAGTCACAAATATTCCTTCAAGAGTTACATACCTAACCACCATCTTAGCCAGCTCAGCAAAAGGTTCAGGAATCGACGCCACCTTGATGCCAACAGTCACGAATTCAAGATTCTCCCCCTCTTCCAGAAATTTCTTGGTCTCCACCTCCCTGTCCACCTTCTTATTGAAGAATTTGGTGCCTTCCAGGCTGAGGCCCGTGATCTGGGCGATGAGCTCTTCCATGATTTCCATCTCCATGTTACTATATTTGACAATCCTATTCTTCCAACCCTGGGTGAATCTGATAGAAATGTCTTGGTCGAAGCCTTGAATCCTTTCAATTAAATTAGACAGGCCCCCGATTTGTAGGTAATTCCAAAGCTCTGTATTCTCTTTCCACACAGGATTGTGGGTCGGTTCAGTTTTGCAAGGCGGACCCCCCATGTTTCCTCTGCTTCTTTTCCTATTCTCAACGGTAAAAAAGCTACCAATATGCGGGACAGGCAGAGCTTTGATTTTGATATTTGAATCTTTCCTTTCCGTGAAATCAGGTTTAATTATTATGCTACACTTGTTATTATTTCCCCGCTCCTCGGCTTTCCTCCTATGCCAAGAAATGATGACAGTCCATCCCACACAGATCGCATCAATCATCCATATCTTTTGTGATGTCATCATCATGTACTTGAGGATCCACACATTAGCATCCAAATTACAGCCGTTAGTGATGATTTTCACTACCATGTAGATCAATGATTATGGCTTTATTGATATGAGCGGGCAGAACGTCCCCCCTAAGCCAAGTTTGAAAGGAATTATTAACACCGAAGTTAGCCAAACTGTCAGTGACCCTATTTCCTTCCCGATAGGTGTGGGTGATTTGGACATTTTCAAATCTTTTGCATATATCAATAGCTTCCTCAATATAATCCCTGATAGACCAGCTGGGGTGTTGCTTTTTATTCAAAAGATTGATAATATTTAGAGAATCACCTTCAATTATAATATTTGGAATATTACAATCTCTGGCAAGTCTTATACCCCAAAGAGCCGCCATGGCTTCAGAATAATGATTATTCTGCCTACCCATTCTCCCAGAAAAAGTAGCAACAAAACAGCCTCTTTGATCCCTGATGATTCCCCTTCCTCCAGAGTCTCCTAGATTGCCTTTTGAGGCCCCATCAAAATTTAACTTGTGCCAATCAGTGGGAGGTTTAATCCATCAGACTGTGTTTCTGTCAGTACCATTGTTATTTCTATTGACAGTGTCAATATTCCATTCAGTCAGGATGCATTCTTCATTCTTCGGGTAAAGTCTATTTTTAGGGGGTTTAAATCTAGCAATATTATCTTGCACAACAATGATAATTTCCTTGTAGACTTTGTTACAAGCCTGTCTATTGTTTCTGAAAATACTATCATTACGAGCCTTCCAGATTCTCCACATAGTGTGGGGAAGAACAAGTTGCCACAGTATTTTCACCATGCAATGCTTAAACGGGGAGTCCCATTGCTCCCAAGCCTGAAGACAGGTAAGGGGAAAAATCCATCTCAGATTAAATTTTGCAAAAACGAGCTGCCAAATTTTGGAAGCAATCTCACAATGGAGGAATAAATGCTTTATATCTTCAGCCTCTTTCTGACACATGCAACATCTATTCGGCATGATGAATCCCTTCTTGATGAGGTTGTCATTAGTTAGGATCTTGCCATTAATAATTAGCCACCAAAAGAAGTTCACTCTAGGGGTTAGCTCCGGCATCCACAGCTTGTGCCACTTAATTTCACTTTCCATGGATACAAAGAAAGAATTATATCCTGATTTAACAATGTATTCCCCATCAAAAGAATCTTTCCAGATGAGCTCATCCTTAAGATTTTGATTACTTATATGGATTAGGGAAAGTTGATTCTGGAGAGATGAAATATCAGCCTGTATACTATCATTCTCCACTTTTAGCTGTTTCCATTTTCTTTTGTTTCCATCCCTCTCAATGTACCCATGGATTTTGTGTCCATACTTTGTAATTAAGCTATCTTTAATGTGATCATAAGCAGAAATCCAGTTAGAATCAGTCCACTTATCAGTCCAGAAGTTTATGTTTTGTCCATCTCCAAGCTTCCAGCTACACCCCTGAGAGAGAATGTGTCTGCTGCGTAGAAGGTTGTTCCAGAAAATAGAACCACTCAGAAGAGACTGATCATATATGAAGGAAATCTTGTTTTGGTTTGAAAGATATTTGATCTTAACCAGCTCTGTCCAAGGTCTGTGCTCTTTTATAAGCCTCCATCCTAATTTTGCAATAAGGGCAGTACTCATATGTTTGATATCTTTGATGTCTAACCCCCCTAGTCTCTTAGGTTTACAAACCTGTTCCCAAGCCACAAGATGATATCTGAATCTGTCCTCAGTACCATGCCATAGAAAGTGTTTTTGAATCTTCTCAATACTGTTCATCACTGTTGTAGGCATGCTGAACATTGACAGGATGTAAATAGGCAAGTTTTGAAGCGTGCTTTTAACCAAAAGGAACTTACCTGCACTTGAAAGGATAGCTCCTTTCCAGCCAGCCAACTTTCTTTGAAATCTCTTAATAAGATCATTCCATACCTCCACAGAAATCTTTCCAGTACTTAAAGGTAAACCTAAGTAAGTAGCTGGTAGAGAATTAATAGTGCATCCTAGAATATTAGCAATCTTTCTTTGCCTTTCCCAAGGGGTATTGAAGAAATAAATAGAGCTTTTGTCAAAATTAACTTTTTGTCCAGAGGCTTCCTCATAAAATCTAAGGACAGTTTTGATAGCCTTTGCCTCAATGATAGAAGCCATCAGGAGAAGCAAAGTGTCATCAGCAAACTGCTGATGTGAGGAGATCTGATTACCAGTAGTTGGAGGGAAGCCTTTTATCATGCCAATGTCAATAGCTTTGGAAATAGATCTGCTTAAAATGTCAGCCATAATAATGAATAAAAGAGGGGAGATTGGGTCGCCTTTCCGTATACCTCTATTGCTGGCAAAAAAACCCACAGGTTCCCCATTAACAACCACATAGAATCTAGAGGTAGAGATACAAGAGTGGATGATTTTTCTGAATTTGCTTTGAAAACCAAACTTGGATAAGACCTCATCCATGAATCTCCAGGAGAATCTGTCGAAAGCTTTATGCATGTCTAGTTTGATGGCCATCCCTACCTTTTTACTTTTATCCATAGAATGTATAGTTTCATGAACCATGATAATTCCATCTTGGATAATTCTTCCCTAGATGAATCCGCTCTGCTGTTGTGAAATGATCTCCATGAGAATAGGTTGCATTCTAGTGGTGAGAATCTTTGTGAAAATCCTATAAGTGACATTAACCAAATTGATAGGACTGAAATCTTTGAAGTCTTTTGCATCCAAATTTTTTGGGCCAAGCACAATGTGTGTATTATTTAGTTCTTTAATGAGATTTCCCATTTTGTAAAATTCATTAACAGCTTTCAAGATATCTTCAGAGCATATTTCCCAACATCTTTGGTAAAAGTTAGCCGAAAATCCATCTGGTCCTGGAGCCTTATCCCCTTCTAAAGCAAAAACAACCTTTTTTAATTCCTCAATGGTGACGGTTTTTGAAAGACTTTTAAATCTCTCATCTCCAAAAGGATTCTTCATGGCTGTTTATATTATGCAGATCCGAGAGGATTTTTTTTTCTCGCGGATGATCCTCTAGAGTCATACCTTTCATGGAAACATTTAACTCAATCTCTTCTAGTTGTTGCTAAAGTTATTTCTTCTTTTCAAAAATGTTTCCAAAAACCTCTTTATTCCAAATTCTAATCTTTTGTTTAACATTCTTCAACTTCTGAAGAATCCTAAATTGGGCCGTCCCTGTGCCTTCCCAAAACCACCACTCTTTAATTCTGTCCAGGATGTCTTCATGCTCAAACCACATTTTCTCAAATTTGAAATTACCATGAAAAGGTTTTGTCCAATTGAAGAAGTTTAGGACAATTGGATTATGATCAGATCCCATTCTAGGGAGAGTAGAAAGATGAAAATTCTGGTCCAGGATCCAATTTGTAGAAATAAGAGCTCTATCTAGTTTAACCTGAATTAAGTTCTCTCCTAACCTTCTGTTGGACCATGTAAATTGATTGCTTTGAAGCTCTATGTCCATAATATTAAGAGTCTAGATGAATCCTGTAAATTCTTCCATACTAAGGGAGAATTCAGAGCTTCCCCCAAATTTTTCTCTTGGATTCAAAGGAGTATTAAAGTCTCCCATAACCAACTAGTTCATGTTTTCAACATTGCTTCGGAAAAATGTTAACTCTTTCCATAGATTTATTTTACCAGTAGCAGTATTGGGCACGTAAATATTAGACAGAATCTAGCTATGATTATTTTCAAGACTTTTAAAAATAATAGCTAAATGATTCTGGGTGGAGAAGAGTACCTTACCGTTAACCATATTTGTATCCCAAAAGATCGCTAAGCCTCCAGAAGCCCCTTGAGAATCAACAACAGCAAAGACAATGTTCTCCCAGAAATATCTTTTGAAGTCTTCAACTGCTTTACTTTTCATTTTAGTTTCCTGAATGAGAAGAATGTTGGGTTTGTTTGATATTTTAATTTCCTTAAGCATTATTTGCTTAGGCCCCTCATTGAGGCCTCTGACATTCCAAGAAATAACCTTCATTAAAAATTTTTTGGAGATGCATTTGCCGGATGGTTCAAAATTCTTTGTGTACCATCTGCAATTTCTTTTTCAGTCTCTTTTTCTCTTGCTTCTCTCTTAGATAGCCTACCTTTTCTAAATGTGACTCCAAAATTTGTAGTTCTTCTAGCAATGGCCCTTGTGATTCTTGAGGTGGAAGCTTCCCAGCTTCCAAGCTGCTCTTTTTTTCACTATAGAGTGATTCCAGACTTTCTTCCAGGATTTTTGAACCTCTTTTCTTTCTTTTCACTAAGATGAATCCATCATTATCACAATCATTTTCCTTACTAATGGGGGTAATTTCCCCATCCTCTTTTCCTGTGGCAATATCAGTCTGCTTATCCATTTTAGGAGCCAACTCCTCCACATCAGTGTCCTCTTTATCTTGGTTTAGATCTCGTGCAATGGATTCTAGATCCTCTTTGCCTTTTTCTTGTCTCATTTTGAGTTTCTCCAGAGAGCTGTTCCTTAGCAGCTCTTGATGAGCAGTGATTTTGTCTATCTCTTCTTCCATATACGAGAGAGAAATGTTAACTTTTTCATTTTCTTCATCAACCTCCATGCTCAACTTTACCGGATTTGGTGTCAAAGTGTTCAATGCTGAATCCAATGACATCTCCCTTTTTTTTCTTCCTCATTCGGAACCAGATCTATTTCTTGTTGAGTCTCAACCAGTTTCTTAGGTTTCCAATTTTTTCTGTAAACAGGTGGTCTCTTCGCCTTAAATCCTTTTTTCCTTTCTTTTAACTTGGAATGCCTCTGCAAACACCTATTTCCAGTAGCTGGTTCAGATATCTACTCTTTATCTACCTTATCTCTCTGTTTCTATCTTTGAGCTTCAGGAATATCTAAGAAAGCTTCCAGATTTTGAACTATTTGATCAGGACACTTACTGGCAAAATGTCCTAATCTATGGCATTTGCTACATCTTAGTTGGAAAGCTTCATATTCTATTTGTTGTTTCCATACTCCAAATTTGGACTGCAGAACAATGTGATCGGGAAGCTCCTGATCCATTTCAATGGAGACACAGAACTGAGCAAATGCTAGCCTAGACCTATTTCTCATGGGCATGTTATCCCAAATGTGCCCCCTACTCATTTTGTGGCTAACTCCTTTACATATTTCCTTCTCTTGTGCCTTAGTCAGAATATTTTGTTTTCCAGGCACTCAAAACCTTCTAGAAATGGCACCATTAGATAGAGCTCTTTCTCATCTTTCCAGAAAGGTAAAGTTTTCCTCCTAACTCCACGAATTTTTCAAGTTATGGCTCAGAGGAGTTTTGGTGGGAAATTTTCCCCTAGAAGGCCCGCAGCCAATCAGGAGCTGCCACGTGTCCAAGGGTGAAAAACACCAAGCGACCCGAAGGAAAAAATGGTTAGGAAGGGCCCACACCTAACCAGAATGTGCCATGTGGCACCTGGAGTGGCGGAACGCTGGGAAAATTTGAAAAATGTTCCAAAGACCAAACGGGTAAAAATTCAAACTTTTTGCCCGCCGATCCGATTTTGGCCTGTTTTTGCCCTAAAACTTCAAATCACCATAACTTTCGATTCAAAGCTCAAATTTTCATGTTATTTATATCAATGGAAAGCTGGTGAAATTATCTACAAGATTACATGGTCAATTTTGAATTTTGATTCATTTTGGAGGGATAAAATCAAAAAATGCTTCTAGTATGCGCCCATGGACAGAATTGACGTTTCAACAACCAATTTTAATGCGAAATGGGTCGCATTCTTCTCCAGCATGGTCAAAAATGTCAGGGGATGGGTCTGTCAGGTCACCCATGCTATTTTTAATGCATTTTGGTCAATGAGGAATGGCTCCCACGTTTTTTCACGTTTTCTCTCTCCTGGGTTCGACCCATGCACTATAAAAAGCCAGATTTGGCTCATTTTTCAAAGGGGAACACTTTTTTTACATAGCAAGCTTCTATTTTCATCTTCAGCAAGTGATTTTAGAAGTACCAGACCTTCCAAGGATTGTAACTGTCCTTTTTTTCCTCTTTGGTGTTGGAATGCAAGGATTTTGATGTTGAAAATCACAATGCAGGCTCTGTGAATGCTTTCAGTCCTTTGCATGTGTTGTTTGTTTCATTTCAAACCTTTGATTACAACTTATCAACCTGTGCATGATGTTTTATGCTGCAATTTCTGATTTGTGTCTATTTGCATGAGCAAAAATGTTTACCACTCCTTTGGTGCATCACCATCATTAGTTTAGTTTCAATTTTTGCATTTTTTATCCGTCTCCTTGCAATCTAGGATAAAATTAGGATCTAAACCTCTGTAGTTGTGCAAATAATAGATCTAATCAGAGGAGTTTGAGGAGACCAGCCTCTAATCTAGAGATTCCTCTCTCATTTTACAAGTCCCACACTTGGAGAGAGGTTTCAATGTTGTGCAATCACACTGGATGACTGAAATATCAACTTAGAACCCTGATTTGCATCCAGGGGTGCTGCTGATTTGCAACAACAGTTTTGGCACGCCTGGTGGGACCTTAGAGGTCTCATTTTTATTGCAGCAAAGTTGATGTGCATCTGCTGGCAATTTTCTTGCTTCAAAAGAGCTATAAATTACACATCTGGCAACTCCAAGGAGAAGAATCAACTGGTTTCAGCAGTGCAGACCTGAAAACTCATGTGAAGAATCACTACAAGGTAAAGAGCTGGAGAAGAAGAGGTGTTGTTTGAATATATGTAGTTATCTCCAAGAGTAAGGCAAAGTGGGAGGAGAATCCAAAGGTCTCCATCTCCACCAAACAAAACTCTCTCAACTCCTCCACCTGGTAGGCCTTTCATTCAATCAACAAGGGTTCTAAGACCAATTAGAATGGCGCAACCACCGAATCCGTATGTCAATTTCATAGGCAGCAGCCCACTTGCCCTCAATGCACAACATCCAATTCCAATTGCAGCCTTGAAGAACATTCCATACTTCACTGGAGAGAATCAGACTACTCCAGGTGATCATGTTAAAGACATTGCCAACCTTTGTGTAATTAATGAAATCAATGAGATACAAGTGGCTGTCAAATTGCTGGCATCTTCATTCAAGGGGAAAGCATTGCAATGGTTTAGAAATATTGCCTTAGGTTCTATTCAGAGTTGGAATAAGCTATGTATAGCCCTCCATGAGTAGTTTGGGGAAAAGGGAGACAACTTGTCCCTTTTGGAGCAGCTGACAACTATAAAAAGAGCTCCCAATGAGCAGCTGATTGATTTTAATTTCATATTTCAAAGGACTTGGGAGAGAATTCCAGTGGCAGTTAGGCCAACAGAAGAAGATGCTTTTCTCTATTATCTCAAAGTTGTAAATTCTGATATTTCTATGTTGATTCAGTCCATGGGAGGCATAACTATCCCTATGGCTTATAGCATTGCCATTAGGGCTGAAAATTGTTTGATCCAAGCTGGAAAACTAGCCCCTAGACCTCCCATGTCATTGTTTCCAAGTTTAGAGAGTCTAAATACCAATCAAGCACCTAATTTGGCTCCTTCTCCCATTCCTAGAAATCAGAGTTCAAATGAAGCTTCTACTTCATCTCCAAGTGCCCCAAATGAGCTTTAATAAGTCATGAAGCAATTGCAAAACCTAGGCAATGAGCTGGTTAATCTCAAAAGGCAACAAGCCCAAGGTTTTAGACCTTACCAGCCCCAAGCTCAGCCTAACAGGCAGCCATACCAACCACAAAGACCTCCTAATCTAGCTGCAAATGTAAATCAAACAAGGTCTCCTGCCAATAGACCATTTCAGCCCTATAATCCTAATGCCATATCTACCTCTAAGGCATTGGTGCCAACACAAAACAACGTTGCTCAAGAGTATGATTGGTGTTTTCCATGCAATGAACCTCATAACCAATCTATGTGCTTCAATGGTGCTTTGAATCAAGCATTAATGGTGACAACTACTGGTGGGGAGGGTGAAGGCAGTCAAGGAAACAACCAACAACACGAAACATTCCAACAACAATCAGCCCCAAATGACACCACATTGGTAAACTGGCAAGCAGAAGATTTCTATGGCATGAATCAAGCAGTTTCTCAAGGTGTTGCAGCCAACACAAGGTAAAAAAGAAGGAATTTGGGTGAAGAACAACCATTAGCTCTAACCAATCCACAACCTTCCATGGCTCCACAAATGGTTGGCAATAAAAATCCAATTTCAAATGCACAAGAGCAGCCAAGAACAGCTCCTAGACCAACTCAAATACCAGTTATTGCTGCCCACGTGCAAGGAGTGAATGTACAAGCAAAGGGATAGCAAAGAGATCCTTCATCACCATTTAGTATCATTGATCAGATGAAGAAGACAAATGTTAATATATCAATGTGGGAATCCCTATCTATCCCAGGCCAAAGAGACTTGTTACAAGCTGCCATGAAGGACTGGTCAACTTCGAATCAGCAAGTTCAGATGCAAGAGAAAGTGCTCACAAATGCTGCCCATCCTGAGGGAAATCATGGAGGACAGCAAGGTAAAATGTTGAAGCCCCCTCCTTTCTATGTTTCATTAATCATTGGAAATCAGTTAGTGCACAATTGCATGATAGATTCCAGGGCAAGTAGCTCAGTGATGCCTAAAAAAATAGCTGATCAGCTAGGGCTCCAGTATGAAACCATATCCAAAGGGGTAGTGCAACTGGATGGGACAGAAGTAACAATAGTTGGGGTGATTAGAAACTTGAGCCTTACCTTGCATGCATGTCTAAATGTTGTTGTTTTACAAGATGTACCAGTCATAGACCTTCCACCACTCTTTGCCCTATGCTTGTCAAGGGACTTCATAGCCAAGATTAGGGGATATTTGTCTACTGATTGGCCACACATGTTGTTCAGAACGAGGTATGGAACTAAGGCTACAATCAAGTCTGAACCTATTGCAAAATTCCACATTGAGCCTTACACTCCAAGTCATATCAATGCCAATTGTTCAGCATTTGATCAAGAAGACCACCCAAGCACCGATGAAGCTGACACCAAGGTTGGAAGCATCCTGGATCTAACTCTTGATGAATGGGAAAACAAGGTACATGCTTTTGATCCTTATCAAGAAGTGAAAGAATTTGAGCTAGGGGTCTATTGCATACACGAAGAAAATCAACCTATTCCTAGCATCACCAAGCCAAACCATGAAGATGACAATGAGGTATGGTAGCTATTTTTTGATGGATCAGGGAGTAGAAAATGTGTAGGAGGTGGAGCCGTTCTTGTTTCACCTCAAGGAGTAAAGTACTATTATACTTTTAGATTTCAGTTTGCATGCTTCAATAACACTGCTGAATATGAAGCCTTGGTGCAAGGGATGCATTGGGCAATCAAGAAGAAAATAAAGAACTTGTAAGTCTTTGGTGACAATGAATTGATTGTAAATCAGGTCAAGGGACAACACGTTGCCAAGAATGATCTACTCAGGTGCTACAAGAACAGGGTGTGGGACCTCATGGAATATTTTGAGGGTTTTGGCATCAAATCCTTTCCTAGGAAAGAGAATCAAGTTGTTGACAGGCTTGCAGCAGTAGGGGCAGCCTTTGACACTATGGAAAGCATTCAAAAAGACAAGGTACAACCAAACATCCACGTGATTATGAGCCCTGCAGTGCCAGATAAAAATGTCAGTTGGCAAGTGTTTGAGAATGACCAACAAATCATCCATTTCTTGCAAGAAGAAGCTGAGTTCTCAGCTAAGAATCAAGAAAATTTGGAACAGCAGTATGGTGACTAGGTGGTACAGCTGAGAACTAACAAGTTTCCCAAGGGACTTATCACTTTGGAGTCCATTTTTAATCCCAATGATCAGTTTAGAAAGGAGAAAGCAAACATTCAGGTCAAGAGAGAGGATTCAGTATCCATCTTGGTAGAAGAGAACAAACCATTGCAAATTGGAAAGATGACAACTGAACAAGAAAGGTATGAATTCATGCATCTGTGTCAAGAATTCCCAGATGTGTTTACTTGGACCTACGAAGATTTGAAAGGTTTCAATCCCAACTTAGCTCAACATACCATTGAATTGGATCCAAATACTAAGCCTATCAGGAAGAAACAAAGACCAGTCAATCCACACATGGAGCCTCTCATAAGGAAAGAATTGGACAAGCTGATTGAGTCAAGAATCATATTCCCAATCAAGCATTCTAGTTGGGTTGCCAACTTGGTTCCAGTCAGAAAGAAGAGTGGGGAGATCAGATTGTGTGTTGATTTCAGAGACTTAAATAGAGCGTCTCTCAAGGACCATTACCCACTCCCTTCCATGGAGCAAATCTTGCAAGTTGTGGCTGGCTCCGAGAGGTTTTCACTACTTGATGGCTACTCAGGCTACAATCAGATTATGGTGAAGGAGGAAGACCAGTTCAAGACAGCCTTCACAACCAAATGGGGAACTTTTGCATACAGGAAAATGCCATTTGGGTTGTCCAACGCTGGTGCTACCTTCCAAAGGGAAATGGACATGGTGTTTAAAGGTTTGATTAACAACGTGGTGCTGATTTACCTTGACGATATCACTATTTTTTCCAAAAATACAGCAGACTACCTCTCTCATTTGAGACAAGTTTTCATGAGGTGTAGGAGATTTGGAGTGTCTTTAAATCCTAGAAAGTGTATCTTTCTTGCACATGAAGGAAAGCTCCTTGGCCATATTGTCTCCAAAGAAGGATTAGCAATTGATCCAGAGAGGGTTGAAGCCATAAGAGCACTATCATTTCCAAACCACAAGAAAACCCTTCAGAGTTTCTTGGGGATGATAAACTTTGTTTAGAGGTTTGTCCCAAATTTTGCAGCCCTTGTCAAGCCCATCACCAAAATGTTAAAGAAGAGAATGGCTTTCAAGTGGACAGAAGAAGGCAAGGAGAGTTTTGAAGCAATCAAAGAAGCCATTTCTCAAGCACCAACTTTCATCAACCTGAACTTCTCCAAGGATTTCATCCTCTATGCATTTAGAGGTAATGACACTATTTCTACCATTTTGGTACAAAAGAATAAGGATAATGATGAGCAGCCAATTTCCTTCTTCAGCCAGAGCCTAGATGACTATGAGGTGAAGTACTCTTTTATTGAGAAGCATGTGCTGGTAGTAATCAGAAGCTTGAAGAAATTCAAGCATTTAGTCTCAAACAACAAGGTCCAGTTGTTGGTCTCACATGCTGGGGTTAAGGACTTCCTCCTCAACAAAGATTTGAATGAGAAAAGGGCAGGTTGGATCACCCATGTCATGGAGTATGACATTGAGATAAAGATCACCAAGCTGGTAAGAGGGAAAGGATTGTGTGAGTAGCTGGTTTTGGGGAAGCAAAAAGAAGTATGCAATGAAGAAGAGGCTGTTTTGACAGTCCAGGACAGACATGAGCCAAGTGGCAATCAAGAAGAAGACAATGCTTCCGCCAATCCTTGCTGGACCCAAGTTATTATATACTTCCTAAGCACAGGCCTATGCCCCTCAGAGATGAAAAAGACCCAAAGAAGAAACTTCAAATTGCAGGCTGTCCCATATGCCATTGTTGATGGAGTTTTGTTCAAGAAAGAAGTGAATGGAGTGCTGCTGAGATGCATTAGCACAAATCAGATTCATAGGGTGTTGGAAGAGTTCCATGGTGGACCAGCTGGTGGTCATTTTGCACCAAGAGTGATAGCTCTAAAAATCATGAAGGCTGGTTATTATTGGCCTAAAATTTTTAGTGATTGCTATGCATGGATTAAGAGGTGTAAGAATTGTGCATTCTTCAATGGAAAAGAGAGACTTGCTGCCCTTCCATTACATCCAATCTCAGTTTACCAGCCATTCATGCAATGGGGTTTGGACTTCATTGGAGTCATTAATCCCAACTCAAGTCAAGGGCACAAATGGATTTTGACAGCCACAGACTACTTCACCAAATGGACTGAAGCAGTAGCACTCAAAGAAGCAAATGAGTCCAGCATCTTAGACTTTTATGAGGGGATAACGACCATATTTGGTATACCTGATACAATAATCTCAGATAATGCATTGGAATTCATTGGATCCAAGGTGACTGAGTGGGCTGTCAAGAACGGGATCTACCTAAGCACTTCATCAAACTATTACCCTCAAGGTAATGGCCAGGCCAAGTCTACAAACAAGAACTTGTTGAGGATCATTAGGAGGAATCTTGATGAGAATCAGAGGTATTGGCATACCAAACTAAAATCAACCTTATGGGTTGATAGGATAACTCCCAAGAGATCCACAAGTAAATCTCCATTCAAACTTGTCTATGGAAGAGAGGCAATCTTTCCCATGTCACTTGAGTTGCCAACATTGGAACTCATGAAGCAATTAGAGTTGCTAGAGTTTGAGCCCATGGAGGTGAGATATGCAGAGTTGATGGAGCTGCAGGAGGTTAGAAATCAGGCATCCCAAGCAATGGAAAAGGATCAAGCTTTGATCAAAAAGACCTTTGATAGGAAGGCCAAGGATAGATCTTTTTAGGTTGGAGATCTAGTGTTGAAATGGGATGTGGATAGAGCAAAACCGGGAAGGCATTCAAAATTTGATGCCATTTGGAGTGGCCCATACATGGTCATGAAGTGCAAGAATAACAATGCTTTCCAATTGGCCTCATTGGATGGTGAAGAACTGCAGATTCTAGTCAATGGAATCTATCTCAAGCATTGCTTCTAGAGGGAAATTTACCACCTTGTAAATATTAGATTAGATTTTCATTCCTCCAAGTGCTTTGCACATTGTTTTGCTGTAGGTTAGTTTTGCTTTCCCTAAGTGCTTTGGTATAGCTTGCTGTCCCTGAAGATGTTTTGTAGTCCTTGCTTCCATCAGGTGATATTCCATCTTCCTCCTTGCAACATTCTAAGTCAGTTGGGGTTCCAACAGAAAATTTGATGACTCCATACCCAATGGACTGCTTCAGGCAACTGGTATTTTCATCTAGCAGGCAGATGACCCCTCTGAGTTGCCAAAATTTTTATCCCAAATGTGCCCCCTGCTCATTTTGTGGCTAACTCCTTTACATCTTTCCTTCTCTTGTGCCTCAGTTAGAATATTTTGTTTTCCAGGCACTCAAAATCTTCTAGAAATGGCACCATTGGATATAGATCTTTCTCAGCTTTCCATAAAGGTAAATATTTCCTCCTAACTCCATGTATTTTTCAAGTTATGGCTCAGAGGAGTTTTGGTGGGAAATTTTCCCCTAGAAGGCCCGCAGCCAATCAGGAGCTGCCACGTGTCCAAGGGCAAAAAACACCAAGCGACCCGAAGGAAAAAATGGTCAGCAAGGGCCCGCGCCCAATCAGAACATGCCATGTGGCACTTGGAGTGGCGGAGTGCAGGGAAAATTTGAAAAATGTTCCAAAGACCAAACGGGTAAAAATTCAAACTTTTTGCCCGCCGATCCGATTTTGGCTTGTTTTTGCCCTAAAAATTCAAATCGCCATAACTTTCGATCCAGAGCTCGAAGTTTCATGTTCTTTATATCAATGGAAAACTGGTGATATTATCTACAAGATTACATGGTCAATTTTGAATTTTGGTTCAGTTTGGAGGGAGAAAATAAAAAAACACTTCTGGTATGCGTCAATGGATAGAACTAACGTTTCAACAACCAATTTTAATGCGAAATGGGTCGCATTCTTCTCCAGCATGGTCAAAAATGTTGGGGGATGGGTCTATCAGGTCACCCATGTTGTTTTTAATGCATTTTGGTCAATGAGGAATGGCTCCCACATTTTTTCACGTTTTCTCTCTCCTGGGTTCGACCCATACACTGTAAAAAGCTAGATTTGGCTCATTTTTCAAAGGGGAACACTTTTTTTACACAGCAAGCTTCTGTTTTCATCTTCAGCGAGTGATTTTAGAAGTACCAGACCTTCCAGGGATTGTAACAGGCCTTTTTTGCCTCTTTGGTGTTGGAATGCAAGGATTTTTATGTTGAAAATCACAATGCAGGCTCTGTGAATGCTTTCAGTCCTTTGCATGTGTTGTTTGTTTCATTTCAAACCTTTGATTACAACTTATCAACCTGTGCATGATGTTTTATGCTGCAATTTCTGATTTGTGTCTATTTGCATGAGCAAAAATGTTTACCACTCCTTTGGTGCATCACTATCATTAGTTTAGTTTCAATTTTTGCATTTCTTATCCCTGTCTCCTTGCAATCTAGGATAAAATTAGGATCTGAACCTCTGTAGTTGTGCAAATAATAGATCTAATCAGAGGAGTTTGAGGAACCAGCCTCTAATATGGAGATTCCTCTCTCATTTTACAAGTCCCACACTTGGAGAGAGGTTTCAATGTTGTGCAATCACACTGGATGCCTGAAATATCAACTTAGAACCCTGATTTGCATCCAGGGGTGCTGGTGATTTGCAACAACAGGGCCCATCTAGGCCATTAGGTGAACCAATCAATTTGGCAATGTGAAGGAGGATTTCATCATCCTATAGATGCAAAGGAAGTCCTGGGAGTCTACACCAGATGGGTATGGCATGAATATTCTCAACAAATGGATTGAATCTAGGATACCATTTTTTAAAAAATAGTCCCATATTTCCCAAACACCAGGGACCACACAACAAGACCGAGTCAACATCAGATTGGAGATTAAATCGGGCCAGAAAAAAACCCTTTGCCATGGTGGTGATTATCAAATCCCCTTTTGGTTTCCATCTGCGATGGCCCATTTTCTAATAGTGTCCACATTGGGTTGTGATCCCAAAAATTTGCTGACAAGGGCCATATTGCTTTTCTCTAGAGCTCTTTGCAGACATCTGTCAGGCACCTGTAAGTGGGTCACCCCTTCAGCATCTTTTGTACTTTTAAAATCACATGCAAGCTGAGGTCCCACATTTTTGTCAGGATGAATCTTAACAACATCCACCCAGGCTCTAGATCCGAAACTGCCACCAATGATCACATTTTTCACTTTTACCGGTTCATTAGCAGCTACATCGCAGTCCTTTGAAAGACATTCAGCAGCCAGAGCTGCTGAAAAAATGCTTTCAAAACCCTCACGCAGCCCGCCCACATTTTCAAACTCGCAGCCTGCCCGCATTTTCAAACTTCCACTGAATGGAATTTGAAAAGTGACTAAATTTAACATTTATAGTGAAATGTGTAATCATGATGTGTTACTTCTTGCAAGGCGATGCTTAATATTCATTGCATTCTAGAAGGCATGCTGCAATTGAAGGTTGAATAAATTCATTGAAGATGTGGATCGTGAAAGAATCAGAATATTCATTTTTATGAGTAAGTTTCATCATGCATTTGATTCTTTTTTATAAGTAGCACTATATAATCCTCCACTATAGAATATTTAAATGTTTCAGTTTAGGGATGAGGGTTTCTAGAATCCATAATTCCAAGCATGTCTAACTCTACTTCCACACAAGCCAAAAATACAACCCTAATCCCATATACCAAACTACTTAAAAACCCTATATTTACTGATGAATATAATGATATTTATGATCTTGTAATTTATAGAATAACCTCACAACTTAGATACTCATATGAGAATAAGAAAAATAATCATTCAAATCCATTAGGATGGACAATATGGGGGGTTGGATTTAGACGCATGATGCTCCACGAGGTTTTACAATTCCTTGAATTTATCATGATTTGTGCCCATAATTACAATGGAAAAAAATTGTTGTAAATGGAACCAAAAAAGATATGTTTTCCATTATGGAGAAAAATCTTGGCCATTCATTAGGGTTTGAAAGTAAATAATTAAGACCTATATGCATAAATCTAGAAATAATTGATAATGATTATCATGTCACTACTCAAAATGCCAAAGGTGTTTTCTTGCAAAAAATAACACATGATGGAACAGTACTAAAAGGGAGGCATCCTTATTCAATCATGATGTTTAAACCGTGGGTTAGGGATACCATTTCTATGCTAGAAATTTTCCTTGGATTTGATAGTGATGAGCAAGTGGATGGATCCCTCCTTGAAATGGTATACAATATCCATTTTGTTACTCCACCTTGTTCATACAAATTTGTTGAGAACATTACAAAATATATGCATAAATAATTATTTATAATAAAACAAGGTTCTGACACTAAGACCTTTATTTTCACTACTTAATTGTGTTATTTATTTCTATGGTGGTTTATTGAATGTTTTGTGAGAAACAAGCTTATAATTCATGCCTATAATGATGTTAAGGGCTAACCATTAGTGTTAATCACATTCACTGAGTGGATCACCAAGATAAGGATGTTTGATAATGGAATGGACTAAAATCAATTTTTGGACTACTTTTAGCTCCAATTTATCAAGAAATTACAAAAATACAATACCTAAATTTCCTATGAATTTTATAGATTTCAATCAACCGGGATCAGAAATATAGCTGGCTAACTAGTACTTCATGGAGGAATATATTATGCTAAAGGTTTTATGGATTGGGAGTAAAACCTTATAAATTTCCAATACATGTGACAAAGAGGGGTTTTTCCTTGGAATATATACGACATATAGAAATCAAAAATAAATTGTATTTTGATACTTGATAAAAGAGGAACATATTTCCTTCCTTACCAGTTTCGTGTGCAGGGTTCACATTTGAGAGAAAAATATTCAATGTGGCATATGAAATTTTACATATTTTAAAGTTTGATGCTAACTCTCGCTGGACGTATGACCCATGTGAGGAGATTAAAGCTAGGGTAGTCATGAGTAAGAACTTTTCAATAAAATTTCAATAAGAAAGTAAACCCCTGCTTTTTTTTTTGAAAAACAAGAACTCTTTGGATGAGGTAAAAAAAGTAATGGATAAAAGTGATATTGATAAAGGAATTAGTTATCAATATTTTTCAACATAAATTTTGGGATTGCATCCACAGAAAGAGGTAGAGACGATAACATGACATATCAATATGACAATTTTTAGTCAAAATTTGGTAAAAACCCTCTTCTAAGAACATGCTAAAGCATCTAGATGTTGATTTTTGAGATAACATTTGTATAAGATCGAAAATAACTTCCTTTTGGTCTATGAGGAAGGACCTAGGTGATCCAAAAGTTATTTCTGAGTACGATTCTACTCCAAAAGATGCAATTTTTAGAAGATTATGGAATGAAGTGTATCACACATAGGAAAGTAGTGATGATCAGTTTGACTTTGAGGAGGAATTTTTAGTGGAATTTCACATTCCCCTTGTAAGGGGAGATAACTCATAGAAACCAAGTATGAATGAAAACACAAAAAAAAAATATACTAGAAGGGAAATTATAGCCAAAAATATGGGTTTTACTGGTGGTGGTTTTGGTGCAACAGGATAAGGAATTTGGCTTCCACTAGAGGTACATCCTAGATGAGGTTATGATAGGTTATACCTTGGATCTTAGGAGTAAGGACCACTACATACAAGAAGTGGTAGTCCAATTAATTTTTCTTCTAAGTCAAATCCTCAGTATACGTTTCAACCACATGTTGAAAATTCAAGAGGAGTTGTCGGCAATGAATATTTTGTTATTTTTGGTGGTTATAGTGATGGTAGTAGTTTTCAGGAAGTGCCAAACAATAGATTATTTACAAGAGGATAATATAGATAGTTCCTACTAGCCGAATAAGGACCATAAGAATAGGTAAAAAGATAGGGGGGACATAATACAATTTACTCTTGTACTTAGGGTATCATTCCCTCAAGGAAATTAATTATAGAAGGTAGTGTCCACCCCTAAAAAATTTCTAATCCATAGGGAAAGTCCCTCCAAAAGTTCAATTACTCTTTCATTCAAGCAGTGGATTCCTCTATAAGCCTCTGGGTTTTTATTACCAAGATGATTTTTCCCACAAATCAGAAATTGAAAAAAGAAAAAAGAAGCAGTTGCTACATGCTACTGTAACTTTAGATCCTGACATAATGAGGGTATTTCCTACATATAATCTAGACAAAAATACCATGGAGTACATGTATGTTGTACCCAAGTTGAAAAACTAGAGGATCAGGTTTACAGTGACTACAAAGTAACCACCCTTCAAATGGATTTTACCAAAATGAAACCTTATGACAAAATAAATGTATAAAAAAGGAACAATGATGTGGTATACGCAACATTGCTAAACACAGGATAGAGATAAAAATAAGTTGAATAATAAAATTCAAAATTTATAGGACAGACCTAGAAAATGAGAAAACAAATAGAAAAAGTGGTAGTTAATAAGATCGGTGAGTTGGAGAAGAGGATAAAACTAATCTTTCTCTATAATCACGGTTGTTGCGAATGGACATACACAGCACATAGTGGAACTGAAAAATATATGTGATTAAAAATTTATAAAGAAACATGACAAGTATAATAATTTAAAACAGACGGCTAGGTGAATTACAAGATGTTATGAAGGTAGAGAAAGAAAAATACAAAAAATGGGAACGTATCCTGGAGGAAGAGAGAAAACTCAAGGATAAATCAACCTAGAGGAAGAGAGAAAACAAAACGAAATATTGCAAAAGGATTTATCAAAAGGACAAAAGGAAAAATAGTCTTCCAACACCAAACTATATGAATTTTATAAAAATACAGTGATTAATATGAGGGATTCCATTTGGGGGAAATAAAATATAAAATTGATTATTTGATTAAATTTTTTGAATAAATGGATGATCTGCAAGGAATCTCTAAAAAGTATCTGTCAAATACATAATTGGTTAGTAGAAAAGTGATGGCTTCAAGAGAGAATACATCAAAGAAATTTTTGGAAGTCTATCTATGAATTCAGTGACCTAGATTTGACATCTACAGGAATTCCAAACTATATTTATGCCTCAATAAAGGCATCATCTATCATTTTTAAGTGTGTGATGCTAGATAAAACACATGAATTTATTGAAAAGGTGTAAAACAATGTTACAGGAGCTGCATGGAAAGGTACATGATTTCAAAAAGTTTGGTTTGACAATGCCTTTTGATAAAACACACCAATTCATTAAGAAAAATGTATTCCAAAAGAACATGAAGGAAAAAATGTTGTAAGAGAATAATCAAATTACTTGAGAATGGTAGGTGGGACAAACTTTTGTGACTTTGTTAAACCATTTGACAAACTTGTTAGTAAGTTTACATACAACAATAAAGGAAAGATCCACTCTCAATTATGAATTGCTAATAAAGTTACATGTCACTCAGCTCTTCTTTACAAACAAACTATAATTCCAACTGATGAAGAGTGGAACATGTTGCACAGGGATGATGTAATTAATATTAATTTAATATTGAAAATTGTTCCATTTGTTGTACTTTTTAATTTGTTTTTCATACATGGCATGTCTCAAGAAAGTTGAATGAGGAATAATGTTATTTTTCATTTCAATACATAGTGGTTAACAAGACAGCTGAATTTTTTTTTTATGATAATGCTTTGTAGGTGTATGAGAAGCATAAGTGATATTTTTAAACAATGTTATTTCTATTATGAAGGCTAGAAATCAATGTGTTTTGAGTTTTCATTTAGAAGACTATAAATCAATACTTTGTATTTTGAAATATAATACAAATAAGGAAAAAGATATTATTAGAATAATGTAATTCTTATTTGAATATACTATATCAACATGTATATAACTTATCCACTACATGGAAGCTTCCAATGCATTGATGGTGTATCATCTTTATTATTTTCTTGACTAGTTCTCTAACTTCATTGACAGTCAACTAGTGAAATAGATCCATCCCCATCTCAAATAGGGTTGTTTTTTGTATTTTTGGAATTATTAACAGCCCCTCTCCTTTCATTAATTGACTTCCATATTGTTGAATCCCTATTATAGGGAAAGTTCATTCACTTTTGTACCGTGTTGTGCAAATTCTTAAACAATTTTCCAATTTTTTTGTCAAGCTTGTTTCGATAATTTGTGAATTTATAAAGGTCAAGAAATTGTAAACTCTCTCAATCTTCAACTGAACCCAAAATCATTGTTTGACATAACTCATCCAATGAGAAAAACTTGTTCATGTTTTCCTAAAAAATAGTAAATATCCCAATTTTTTTCCATAGTCGGGTTATTATTCCACACTCTAAGGGATTATCAAAACATTTGAATTGACTCAATCATTATAGAGGATGAATTCATGAGATTGATCTAATCAATACTGTCCTTGTCTTAAAGTACCTGAGAATATTTATTCCAATGATATCAATAGGATCTTACAATTTTTTTGAATCAATGTAGTCAATATCTTGTGGTAGTCTTCCTGCAAAGATCTTTCATTTTGGACTTTATTCCAATTGGTGGGATTTACTAAATCCACTGCTTTAAGTAAAGCATCCATAATAAAACATACCCTTATTTCTTCTAGTAGGGAAGCTGCAATTTATCTTAATCTTACCCTTGTTGATGATACAATATTATCAAAAAGACATCCTTGTGACATTTACCCTCTCAACATTATTGGTTACTATTTGAAAGAACTACATTAGTATCTCATATCCATATACATAAGAATATAATTCCTCGAAACAAGTTGAACCTCCAAAGAGATAATTTTATTTCTAATATTTTATCAAATTATTCTAACTATCAAACTTTGGACCCAAAAAAGTAGTCTCATTGAGAAACAAATATTCTATTACCAGACAAACATGTTTCCTCAAACCTTAAAAATTAAGCAATATATATAGTTCTTTATTGGGCTTGTTTAATTAAATGATACATTTCATCCAACATTGGAAGGAGATGACACAACATAAAAAATGTCTCTATATCAGTCAAACGATGTATCAAATCCTGAGTCCTTTTCCACTTCCATGTGATTCTACCAAATTACTTTCAAATAAGGATTAATACTTGTCGTATACCCAATGAAATGGTTAAAACAATGAGATCCACCTAGTGCCGACATCTTTTAATACTTTATGCCCGTTTGTCATTACTTTTACAACATATTTGGAATTCCATGAGCCTTTTAGGACAATGATGTGAAATAAGCATGTACCTCTTGAACGAATATCTTGAACTTTTGCTACATGTTTAAATTTGCTCGACTATTTTGTATGCTATATTTATTATAGTGATGCCATAAAATGAATAGGAAATTATATACGATAGGAATGATATGTTTTTAATATTACACACAGAGACTATTATGATGACCTTGCATTATATATGCCCCATCTTCCCTAATACATACCATTTTTTTTGCAATTGTGGAATCATCCATGCCATCGATCTCCTTAAAACTTTTTATTACCCGATTCACAAAGGTTTTCAACATTGGATTTATGTCTCATATTGTGAATAAAAATTAAGCGAGGTTATCTCACATGCAATCTCAATAAGTATAAACATGCATACAAACCCTAGAAATATTATTTACTACTATAACATCATCAATAGATAAAGACATGTATCATGCAAACTTAAGTTTATCTTTCAAGTATTTTTTTAAACCATAGCTATGAATTTTTCCCAATTCCAACAACTAATTTCAGACCAGCGAGAATGAGGAAAGTGTACAAGACACCAAGAAAATACATCATATTGCTCATGTTCAGGAAAATATTATTCAAAGGATGACCTCTTTTCAAAATGTGAGAAATAGTAGCTAGTTGAAATGTTTTCAATCTAAGAGATTGTTTTGAATGATCATTGTTAAATTGAGATCTAATTATCCCTCCATTCTCTTTAACTATTATTTCAGTTCTCATTTGCTCCTTAAATAATTTTTCATACCTAATATGTAAACCACTCATGTAGTAATTTTACTTCTTGTAACATTCTTCACAACTCCATTTATAATTTATTTTTCGTCTATCTTTCCTATATGCTTCTCAATAGTATCCAATTTAAGTTACATTCTCTTGTCCCTACACAATTTATAGCTATATATTGTACATTTTCATTTCTTTAGGAGGTTCAAATTTATTTTCATTTTCAATAAGTTAAATAAATGGAAACTTAGGAACCCACTCTAACCTAAAATTCCTTCCCAATTCCCATTATATTACCTTTTTCTTTCTAGATTAACTAGGTGTCCCCTAAGTATTTTTTGTGGTGGAATTTAAATTTCAATGATTGTCCAGAAGTTTCACCTCCAACATTCAATTGGGAAGGTAATGAAATCCTAACACTAGAGTTTAAATGTAAATAATCTAATTATGTAGTTTCAACTTCATTCAATGGGATGTATTCAAGGGGAGCCATTTCATTGTAATTTCCATTGACAACATCGTTACTCATTGATATCATCAATGAAATCATTTTGAGATTTCATTTTGAATGCAATCATTATCCCTTGATTAGTGTTGGTCTTATGCTAGATAAAGATGGGATTCACGTAGATGGTTTCTCAAAATAATGTGCATTTTTTGTATGTACCATTACCAGGAGGTGTCGCACTTGATTTTATTTATGATGTTCCCTTTTTATTTTCCATTTTCATGTAAGGACAAATGTTTGAGTTGGCTACAATGAGATGAAAATTGACTAAGGAATTTCAATTTTATGTGCACATGGAGAAAAATGACACTGGTGATGATGCACATATACTGGATAGTGCCATAAAATCAAAAGGTGGACATATTCTAATAGATATTATAACGTTGTTAATAGTCCTAACTAATAAAATCTAAATAAAGCAATGTGACATGCTAGATTTTAAGTTTTGAAATTTGAACAATACTGAATATAGACTTACATGCACAAAGTTCTTGTAGGATGTAAATTACATCACAGTAGCTGAAAAGACCTTGATTTATGTAAGAAAATCACTATGTGCTGAATCCTTTACTATTAATTCAAAATATTGGCAAATTGGAAAAGATAAAAAAATCATTTGTTTAGTGATTAGTTCCTAGAATCTAGATCTGTGTGTGTGTGTGTGTGTGTGTGTGTGTATTTATGGTGAATTTCAGTAAGTTTTAATTGTATGTATGCTAAAATTTCTATGATATTGAAATGAAACTAACACCTAATAGTCTAAAATCAAAGCTAGTATACCATTAACACCAAGATCAGAGCTTGAAGGAAATAACCAATCTAATGCATAAACGCGAATGAAACATCTAATTTTAAACCATTAATACTCTTGTAATGCTTGATTGCTATTAAGTATGAGCCTATTTAGATAATATGAAATCAAATTTTTATGTTTTTCTCCAAAGTGAGGGAAAGGATCTCACCAACAATGGAAACAAGGTCAGTGTTTAGATATTTCTTTACTACTCAACAATGGGAGAATGAATACACAAGATGAGGAAGCTATTCCAAAAATGGGGAATTCTCTATCAATATGCCTATCGTAATCACTATTCAAAGTGTGGTGTAAGTTTAAAAGGATGTGGGAGGGTCCTTTATATATCTTTCCAATATGGGAGAAGCTTGCAAACTAGTACATGTGGGATAAAGGATAAAGGATAATTATAAAGCATAAAATTGATTAGAGGAATTATCAAGTGATTAAAAACTCATGGGAGTTGGAGATGATTTAATTAATCAACTAGGATTAATGAATAGGCTAGGATAAGCTTAGAAATCTATTTATAGGTGATTTACAGGGAAATAGGTAGGATTTGGATGATTTGAAAGGGGGGTTTAACCAATAAGAGGGTTTATTGACTAAATACAAGGTTACAAAGGATAATTAATTAAATAATGATAGTTAATTAATTGATTGGAAGGGGATTATAACTAATGAAGTGTCATTAATTGGCATTCGGAGTGGGGTAAAGGATATCTAATTATTGAAGTGTTGTTAATTGATAGAAATGGAGGGAAACAAGGGTAGTTAGTGTAATATTAGTATTAAAACTACGTAAGAGGATTTTAGGTGTCTACATTTTCCCATTTTTGGGGTGGCGTAAGAGATGCCACTTCAAAGATAGTAGATAATTATAGACAAGTAATTTTTGAAGGAATGGAAGAAAAATTAGTAGAATGAAGGATGTTCCCTCGAGTGTTGACAGGGTGATGAAAGAGGTCAATCGACTATCAAAAAGAAGAAGGAAATAAGAAGAGTTGACACAATCCTAATAGGTGAGTGTGCAATGTGAATGATTGGGAAAGAAGAAATGTAGTTTCAATGGATATAAGCAATAAGGTAAGGGAGGGAGGATAAATACAATCCCTGTTTCCCCAGGTGATATTGAAGAAAAATTTGGGATATAAGAAAATGATATGAAGAAGAGTGGAGATGAAGAAAACTTTGTATATAGAGATCACCACTAGCATATCTGATTTATTAGGAATAACTTTGTTTCATCATTTTTCTTATGATCTATGTCACCAACCCTTTATTATATATATAATCATACAACACATGTGTAAAATAACATGAAAAGCCACAATACTAACATTTTTCATTGTGTAAACACTAACTCAAAGAAATATACATGAAGTAATGCAATACGAGAAAGTAAACAAGAAGACCAACAAGGAAACAAACACAAACAAATGTACTCAAACAAACAATGTTCAAGAGAGTTACACCAATGTTTTTGTTATTAAGCTTCAGTTCCCAAATGTTCGAGTTAACGAAAAGGGTTAAAAATGGCACCCCAAGCAAGGATACATGCAAGGTGAATAAATAGAGGACACAAGATCCTATGAAAAGGAATTCATGCTCTATGAAACTACCCCAAGAAATTGGTTGTGTAAGGAAGGGAAGACATAGTACGCAAACAAACTTTGTTAATGGAGGTAAATCCAGATGATCCGCAAGTCATGTGCAAGAACAAGTGAGGATGAAAGAAAGATGTTTTTTAGGAAAAAAATTGATGTTTAAGGATGTTGTGTCTAGTAAATGATTCAGATGCGTGAATTATTTTCACCAATTTTTGATGGAATTTCAAGATATTTTACCAATTTTTTAGATTTTTTGAATTTTACTAATTTTTAAAGATTTTTGATAGTTATTTAATTTTTTGAAAATTTGAGAAGAATGTGATATAGAAGAATGATGATGCATATAGGGTATCAAAATAAATCCATGGGAAGCAGAAATATGCCTCAGGTAGAAGAAATGGGCGTTGGGAAGCAAAAATATTCCCCAATGAGGCAAAAATGTCATAAAAATGACCATTTAATTAAAGTAATCATCATGATGGAGCTCCAACATATCGCAGGAATAAAATAGAAGAACACGCTAGTTATACGTCCCCCAGGGGGTGAGAAAAATGAATAATTAGGGCTTGGAGGGTACAAATAGTAGGGTGGGAGGGGTAAAATAAATCGAGACCCATTATTTTCTATTATACCTTACTGATTTTTGTGAGAGATTTTTCTTTGACCTGCGAGAGTGCTGGTGCAAATTCAAAGATCTAGAAAATATGCAAATTGATTTCGAGAGTACATGAGGGTCCTAACACATGGTTCAGTGGTAAGCAATTTTAATTTTATTTTTGAGTGCATTTATTATGTTTTAGAGATAGGGAAAAATGGTAGGTTAATGCTAGCGCATACCCTTAGGCATGCTAACATTTATGAGGATGTGCTAGTGTACAAGGATTACGTTAGTGTTAAAATATGTGCACAAACATTACACTAGGGTTAGATTATGGCTAAGGCACCCATTACTATGAAAATGAGTGCGACAGTCTGAAAACGTGTGCACTGGCATAAGCTTGCACAAGTGTCAAAATGAGAGCATTAGCATCAAAAGGAACGTGCTAGTGTAGGCTTGTATTGGTGTAAAAAGGGATGCACTAGAAAAAAAAGGGACGTGTTAGAGAAAAACATAGCTTTTAGAAGTTGGTTAGAATAATTTTGAAGATGTGTAGACGAATGTATAAATGACTAGAAGAATGTAAGAGTAATTAGAAAATCTTATGAAGATGTTATGAGAAGAAATGATGTTAATTGATTACTTTGGATAATCTTGCAAGTGAGATTACAAAATTGAGAGGTGCGTGAGTGACATGGATGCCTTTAAGCATATGATCATACTTTCTCTCGACAAGAGTAGTGAGGACTGGTTGTCGATTTAGAGGCGACGAGGTTATCATTCATTATAGAGATGCCATTTATCATGTTAGATCACAACCTTCTTACTGACTTAGAAGAGAGATTACACAACAAGAGCCTGACATTTAGAATTTAGATAGGTGAGATGACTATTTCATTAGAGGACGTGTATCAGATCCTTTGAGTTCCTTAACATGGTATCTTGGTTACATATGATGTGCACCGCAGCTGGGTTTTAGGGCACATATGGGATTTGTTTCAATTAGAGGACATTACTCGATTGGGAATGGCTGTGCATTTATACAGTTCTTTTGATGATTGATAGATTACCCACCTAAAAATATACATTATGGCTCTTGTTAGCGGCTACTTGCTGCTTGAAAAGTCTGGGACACAATTTCCACTTGGTTTGACAGGAGTGGTACATAAGCTCATGGGTTGAGAGGTATTTTCCTGGGTTCAGTGCATATTGGCCCATTTGTATTGGGATTTTCACTTGGTCACATATAAAGGTATGAGGAGCATGAGCCTTGCTACACTCTTACATATTTGGTAGTGGGACCACATTACTATTGGGTTCCCACTTGGAGTGCTGAATGCTAGAGCACTTGATAAGCCATTATGTAGGGGATGGGAGCTAGTGGGAGAGGATGTTAAATCTCACATGGGAGATACATATTACTACATATGAGATTCTGATGATTTATAGCTGTGGATGGTCACCTGGTGACCATATCATCTATATTAGTGGCGTGATGATGTATCTAAGTTGAGTATAGAAGAGGTAGATCATATTTTTATTAGCAGTTGAAGACACATTTTAGAGTGGTACCATGTTGATAGGATACAATGAGAGTTAGGTCTCATCTAGGGTATTCCTGGAGGTGATATGTGATATGCATGCAGAGCATGGGAGAATTTTACTTTTGGGCATCACATCTGACATCGGAGGGAACAAGATAATTTTGAGGGTTTCGTACTAAAGATATGGAATGGACGTAGGCATATTGTTGATGCCGCGACCACTTCAGATTATGGTGCTTGGTAGGCTACAATATTACTACATCACATTATGATTCCACAGGACATGATAGATGCTGGTATAGATGTATCAAAAATAGGTCTCTTGGGCCGGGCTTTGAGAGATAGGGCCCATTTAGGGAAACCTAAGGTTGAGGAAGATCTACAAGAAGGTGATGTATAGGAACATGGACCATAGGTACAAGTTCCACCAGAACAGCTGCCACCAAAACATGCTCATGTGCAGGCACATTAGGTTCTTGTTATATAAAAGATTCCCATATAGGGTGTATAGGTGCAGGCACAGTAAGTTCTAGTTATATAGGTGGAGGAACAATAAGTAATATTGATACAGGTTCCACCCTCACCACATCGAGTGGCAAGTCCACACATTGCAATAGGTGGGGATGGTGGAGTTTCATGGGATGGATGGGGATCACCACCAAGACAGGTTCTAGGATGGGAATCACCACCTAGGTCACCACAAATACAGGTTCCTGGACATAGGATCATTCAAGGAGTAGGTGGGCCATTAGTGGCCACATTACAGTTTGAGAGAGATATGGCTCTATAGGGTGTTGAAGTAGCTTTTATTATAATACAGACCTTACAACATCGAGTAAATATAGTCAGCGTAGAGCGAGACTAACTTGTGATAGAGAGAGTATAATGGGGATTTGAGAGGAATCAGCCTACAGGTGGATGTGGCTAGACTCACAGTAGAGCATGATGCTCAACATCATGTATCATTAGTAGCAAGATCTCTAGATATGGTATATGAATTTCCAGCAGCGTAAGCTGAGGCAACACACTACATGGATTTATACCATGTTTCCATTCTATAGGGACAAAGAGTACCCCCATATAGTTAGGTTGTAGGTAGTTAGTCGATGTATAGATGACACAAACCATCGAGATTGGTTAGGTAAGTTTAGATGCCTCCACCTACTTAGAGGTCGGGTAGCTCGATTCATAGGCCAGGTAATCCTAGTGTTGGCAAGAGTCATCCACAACTCTTTATTCTTGTATATGTTTTTGGTATATGCCTCATGATGAAGGCACACAATTTTGATATGATGTATATGTATTGATTTTGATGTATACCCCATAATAAAGGAACGTTTTTTTATCCATGCCAATGATGGTGTATTTTTTATCTGATGTATATCGAGACACTTTTTTGTATATGGACATTGACATTTGATATGGATATATGATAATGATGGACTTTGATTATTTATCACATTTTATGTTTTATGAGATATGATGTTTATCCCATGTTTTTTTATTATGGTCTATGATGAGGGGGGATGAAGATAATCCCTATTTCCCCATTGATGATATTATATGATATTATCTTAGCTTTCACATTTGATGTTCATTTTCATGATGATGTAGCTTAGCATTGTATTTGATGAGATGCATAGATGTTAGATGTGATGATATAGATGTGGATGATGAAATGATACCCAACAATGTACAAGAAAAAAACACAAGCATAAGAAAAATTTAATCAAATATACTCTAAGCACTCATGAACAATGCAACAAGAATTAATATAATAAAGAAAAGAAAAAAACTAATCCAAAAAATCATGTAAGACAACACACAAAACTATGTAAAAATAAACTACTAAGTAAGCAAAACACTACTTTGTTTTTGCAGGACAATTTTGATACATTTTATGTTGTTTTTGGGTATTTGCGATGGGACAATGTTATATTGTTTTTGGTTTCCGAAAGCTATATTTCCAAAAGTTTGTGAAAGCTATATAAAATATGCGTGAATGCCCCCAATGTTATATGAGGAATGTAACAAGGAATCACATATATGTGCAAGAAATTGAATATGTAAAGGATTTCCCCAAGCATTAGATGGGAATGCCTAAAGGAAAAATTGCTTGCATATAAGTGTAGGATCATCCGGATCAAGGCCATGAAGGATAGGTTCAAAAGGATCTCAGAATAGGAAAAAATTCAGCTTAAGACAAAGTCAATGAACCCCCTAGGTGTGAGATGCTTGTGAATAATAGACCCTTCAATGGCATCGAAAACATGTTTTCACTAAAATACTTGTCCAAAGTGCAATAATTGCATAGTTTTCACACTTGAACAAATTGATTTCTCTTTAATTTTTCTTTTTACTTTTCTAATTTTAATACTTTTTTGATTTTTTGAAGGGTCCTTGTACGATAGAAAATCAACATGTGACCTTCTTCATACCCAACCTCCTGAGGTTGTGCTGAGATAACCAGTGTGGAAATGAAATGGAAGTGGAAGTGATTGCGGTGATCAAACTAATTGGACAAGCTTATGTGTTCGACACACAATTTTGGAATCTATGAATCTAAGGCAAAGAATGATCTCCTAACCTAAAGGGGTGTGATGGTATGGTCCAATATGATAGCTACTTGGAGACTCCAATCGATGTCTATTTCTACCGAGATTATATTGATTGGTTGCAAAATACAGGGAAAGTAACATGCAGGTGCCTTGTATGGGTTTCTAAACAAGGTCATAGAAGCAAAGAAAAGAGGTGCAGTGGAGCTGTAGGGACTATGGGTGATTTTCTGGTCTTGTCCAAAAAGTCTTATCTTGATTAAATTCTATATTCAATAATGAAAACTATGTAATAATATCAGGTAGAAGTGGTGAAGATATGAATACCAATGTGCATAAACTAGTGTCAATATCTAGCTGACTAGTAGGCCCGTTGGGTTGCAGGACTTGTGGATCACAACCAAATACTCGTGGGGGCTATGACCCTTAGATGGTCATGCATGCAATCAAACCCTATTTCTAGGAGTAGTCCAAAAGTTGTAGGCTTGATTAGTATCTATGTTCAATGTATCTAACTATTTTATTTTCTCAGTGTATGTTGTAGGTGTGCGTAAGACTGTTAAACACAACCTTGTGTCAATGCCAGTTATTAGCTCCAAACCGTTAGGTTGTGGGACCAGGGGATCACAACTGTAAGTATTTTCTTGTTGTGGACCATTGATGATCATGCAAGATGAATTGATTTGTTTTCAGTAAATAAAATATCTATCAAAGGAAATCTAACCTATATTTTTGGTGTTTTCTCAATATATTAGAACAAAGTATTAAAACAAGCTAATATGTGGAAAGTAAATGTTTTTGTTCTTTTCTAGCTTTTTAGACAATGCATCTAATCTAATAAACAAGTTAAATACCTACTCTTAACAATTTTTAGCTAGCACCATTCCACTTATATGATCCCCATAGATGCCTTCATAAAAAAATTTGACCACTAAGATAGATTCTTCTAAATTAAGGTAACGTAATAGATTCTAGTAATAGCATCTACTATAGATATTACCTCAAAACAGGCTATAGCGGGATATACGGTGGATAAGGTTGCATTTTTAAAAATTGGGAAATTTCAGAGGGAAAGCTTCCATCATTCAAGTAATTAAAAATTTCATCATACTAAGGGGATTGTGGGAATAACAACTTCACATAGCAAACACAACTCTGGCAAGAAAATTGGTAGGCATCCTCAAGTGTTCCTAAGATAATTACACAACTAATGTAAACAAGGAAACTATGTACAAGTATAAAAGAAACAACAAGACCTCACATCAGATTAAAACAAGATTACACCTAAATAATGAAAAAAAGGAAGATAATCTAGACAAAGCAATGTAAGTAATAACACACAATGTATACAAGATATAGGAAACAAGTCTATGTATAATTCCTAGCAACATTACTGATAGCAAAGACAATACAAGATACCTTATTTTTTTGGGGATTGTTCTTGAATACAATGTTTTACGATGGTTTTTATATTTTTTATGAATACAATTTTAGGATTTTTTTTGGGGTTACATACTCTAGAACACCTATTTCCATGATGTAATTATGAGATCTTCTTTAAAATATTTTTAAAGTTTAGGAGATTTTCAGAAATTTTTTGAATGTTTAGGGATTTTTAGATAAGTTTAGCGCAAAGTTATGGTACTTGAATAAAATAGAAGCATGGACTTCCCACAGAGTTAGATGGGTAATGTACAAGTTTAAAACATGCGTGACACATATGTACAAGAAAGTGAATATGAAAAAAGGATTTCCCCCAGCGTGAGTATGGGAATGTACAATTTTAGGAAAAATTCCTCACATATTTACAAGACTAGGATCAGTCCTGGCACTAAAGATCACAAAGGATAGGATCATAAATGAAGCTAAGAAACAAGGAAATCAATTAGCTTAGGAAAATATAAGCTCTAATGCTATCCCTAGGATGTGAATATGCATTGTGAAAAATGGACCCCCTTATGGCACTTGAACACCGGTTTTTTACCAAAGGACTTGTCTGAATGTGCCATCAATTGTGTGGTTTTCACACTTGGACAAATTTATTTCTATTTTATTTTAATAGATTTTTCTAATTTTTAATTTTGGGTAAAGTACAGACCTTCATGCTTAAGTGTAAGAACCACTTGAGGTGTATGGAGTTCATAAGGTTATTTGAGTTCATTTACCATGAGGATTAGAAATTTTATAAGCTCTTGATCTAAATTTAGCAATCGAAAACATATGGTCCCAACCAATTAGGTTCAAACTTGCCTTTCTTTCCATGCTATCTTTGTTTGTGTTGAAATTGATTTTCCTTCAAAAAAATATATCCTATCGTCAAATTTGTACAAGGTATGATCCTTTTATTTTATCTTCTTTGCACTCAATTATGATACACTTTTAAATGGTCTAGTGCATGAAGGCACTCTCTCATACAGTAACTCTATATCTCTACAAGTATGAATACTATGTAGTCCTCTTCTTGGTCGAGCTAATATTTTAGGGATATATGTAAAGATGGGATATTTCGATCTCAAGGGGTAAGCTATGGCCTCTGTTCCAAAAACATGTGTATACGGGGTAACATCTACTAAGGGTGCAAATGGATGTTCAATGTTCTTAGAGGGTGGGATGAATTTGTCAAGTGAAAATTATGACTAGTATTTTTAACCATCTTCTCCATTATGTGAACAAGAGTCTTGCTCGAGGCTTCATCATGTCCATTACCTTGAGGGTAATAGGAAGGTGACCACTTGTTTTTGATCTAGAAGTGTTAGCACAATGCCTTTATCATCCTATTCTTGAAAGACTTACCATTTTTAGATACAATGGCAGCAAGAATGCCATAGTGACATATAATGTGGTTCATTATGAATTTATAAATTTACGTATTGGTGACATAAGTAAGAGGGAAAACCTCTTCCCATTTTGTGAAATACTCAGTGACAGTTATGATATGGTTATGGCCATATGAGGAATAATGGTGAAGTTTCCCAATGATATCGAGTCCCCACTTTGAAAAAGGCCATGATGTTGTGATAGGTTGTAATGAATGTGCTGGAACATGTATCAGATTGCCCCACAACAAGCATTTTTGACATACTGACAATAATCATTTTTCACGGTGGGACAATTTTAGTCTATTCTTAATATATTTTTAGCAAGAACCATTCCAATTGTGTGGGCCCCACATATGCCATCATGCACCTATTTGAATGTTAATATAGATTCTTTTGAATTAAGGAAATATAATAGATTCCTATCATAACCTCTACGATAGAGCGTACCTTTAAGGAGGGTAAATTGGGCTATGCACTTAATTAGGTTTTATTTATCAGAATGGGAAATATTAGAGGGAAAGGATCTATCATGTAGGCAATTATATATGTCAACATACTAGGGGGATAAGGGACCAAAAAATTCACACACAAAACAAGATTCTGGCATGTCATACGCTAGTGTTATTAGATGCTCCATAATGAACAACATGTCATTGTTTATAATTGGAATGTGTAACATAGATAAACCTATGGCCATGAAATCCACCAATCGATTATGTCCTCTGGGTATCTAATGGAATGTGATTAGTAAAAATAACTAATTCAATGTATCCACCAATTTCTTGTAAGGGAGGAACTTTTCATCCTTAACATTATATTCATCATTCACATGCTTGATGATTAACTGAGAATCACTGATAATGTTAACCTATTTGATGTCCTAGTGTATATATATTTTTATTCCTATAACTAGGGCCTCATAATTAGCTATTTTATTTAGGCATGGGAAGCCAATTCTGAATTCCTAAGGAATTAGATCACATGTAGGGGTGATAAGCACAACTCCTGCTCCTAAACCATGAAAGGTAAATGATCCATAAAAGTATATTTTTCATGTGATAGATTCTTAAATTTACATCATAGACAAATCTAAAATCTCTAGAATTAATGGTTTTGTTCTTGGTAATGGGGCTTCAGCTAGTTGATCTACAAGTACTTTCCCCTTAACTAATTTCTGATTTACATACTCAATATAAAACTCGCTGAGCAAGATGATCCAATTAGCCATCCTCCCAGTAAGTGTTATTTTTGACAATAAGTACTTGAGTGGATCAATTATGGATATGAGCTTGATCATGTTATTCAATAGATAGTGTCAGAGCTTTGAAAAGTACCTTCTCGATCTATGGGTAGTTAAGTGCATAAGAAATCATAGTGTGACTGAGATAGTAGATAATTTTTTCTTTTTGATTTATATCATACTGAGAAAAAAAAACGTCGATTGCAAAATGAGTTGCTGAAATATATAATAATAGGGGATCACCTAGAGTAGCTAGCATAAGAATAGGTGACTTGGCCAAATACTCCTTAATTCAGGAAAACACTTGTTGTTTAGGATCCCAATGGAAATCAACATATTTCTTAAGAATATGTGTAAAGGAATGACACTTGTCTGCGAGCTGAGAAATGAATTGGAAAATAACCTGTAGTCTTTTTTTCTTACTCAAAACCTATATGCTCTAGCACATCACTCAGATATATCTGGGACCCGAAGCACGTAAAGGTACCAAGTCCCTCTTTTATGTCATCTTTGTCAAAGATTTAACATGCATTAAAATATATTCCATAATAATAATAAACAGATCCATGAGATTAATTGGGAAACACACATAAATAAACAAACATAAAGTTCACATAACCAATATGATCAGATTCACCATATAGTTACTAGTAATAGAGACATCAACAATCAATATACAACCAAAATGATCCATTATATTAATCCACAATAGATGAATACATATGTATAACTGTCATAAGTTAGGTGCCCTCATAAACCAACAACTAACCTTACAAATCATTCACTATCTGACATGATCCTCCAAACCATACAAATCAATATATATATATATATATATATATATATATAGGTGTGGGGAACTTTCCTTTCATCGCCCATGCATTCTCAAAATAGGCTGCATGCCAAGAATAACCATGTGTCGCTACAAGATATCTATAAAAGCACGCAAGATCCTCCTATTAATAGATCATCTATAGTTAAATCTAGTTTTGATCCTATTATTAGCTCCATGCAACTATTTGAATTGCAAGTTCTTTCCTAAAAAATAGATTTCTTCTTTATTTCTTATTCCTCCTTGCGTGTTGCATACTCCAAGTGTAACATTTCCGTTTTAAGACTTTAGAAACAAGGGAAAATTATTATTTTTTGTATAATATTATTTTTTCTAAATTAACTTAATTTAGAACACACATACCAAATCCAATCAATCTCATAACAAAAAACCATATGCAGCTATAAATGACTCGGTGGAACACTGATCTCTCATTTCATGACTAGGTATCATACCGATCTCTCATGTTAACTTAATAATTTATATACTATGTATACTTGGTTCCTTTACCCTTTTCGGGGTATTAATTTTTTTGTTTAAGAGGCCTATCTAAATACCTGTTACCGATATTCATCTGAAATCATTACTTCTTAAACTAGGTGACATAGGACAACACAACCAGTAGCTTGCGATACTTTGGCCAAAGATTTTAAACATATTGTTCATGTTTATATTCCTAGATGGCATACTCGTGAAATGGAATACATCCTTCACCCCACTTTATCTGTTATCTAGAATGGTCTTCACTAACTCCTGTTCATTCCACTTGTTCAAGGTTTAACCCTAGCCAAGGTTAGCAACATAGTCTAGCGTGGAGGACTGCTCATGGTGACTAAAGGTACATAGACATACTCAATCAACCTAATTCAATTGAGTGTGTCTTGTTATCCTAAGTCATCATGAGTTAACCCCGTAACTAGATCATGCCCCTAACTCTACCTAGGGTAGAACTTTGATCAAGTCACAATTTATGTAGATCTAGATGATTAAACTTTGAAGGGTGTTGCAACATGTCAACTATGCAACACAGTATCCTCATGAAGACCCAAGTCTTCATGAAGGTACTACACTGCAGTTGGCATGTGCCAACATCCAACTGAGTTCTTCTCATCTGGATGAACATACCTTAGAAAGAAGTTAATGACTTATTAATTTTCCTTATTAAAGGTTAATTGTAGTAGCCCTACTGAACAACTAGGTTCATTAACCATTAGGGTTACAAGTTAAAACTACAATTGGAGTGGGTATGTAGATACATCCACCTCCTAACCATTTCATAAGTTCTATTTTTATTCCATTAACATTCTAATTTATGTTTTACATAACAGATTCAACATACATGACAATGTTTGTTTGCTTACTCACCTACTCAAGCCTTAGTCTTACATAAGTTCATAGAAAGTTCTTTTTATATTAGACTTCAATGGAATGAATTCTATTTCCATTTATCTCCATTTTCTTCATTCCTATTTGGTTAAGGAACTAATCAAGAGGAAGCATACCTTCCACTATCCAAGGATAACATTCAGATTCAGTCCCAAAATGTCTTAAAACAAGTCTATGTTTTATTGCATGGAAGTTGTCTTCCCTTTTTCTTATAAAGGGTAAATGTTCATTTATAACCCCATAATATATTATAAGTTATTATCATAGTTTTATTCACCCACAAACATTTTTTTTAATATATCCATAGTGATCTAGTTGAATATCCATGCATGAATGTCAGCTTTAATAAGTTGCATTTCATTAAAGAGGGTAGTACATCTAGTACCCTTGACCTCTATTCAATTTAATCCAACCCAAGAGGGTATATTACTTATAGAAAAATTAGAGAAAAACTTATCATTTCCATTCACAAAATACCCAAAAAGATTACACATCAAGTTCAAACAAGACCACAAATATTTCATTCATAAAGGGGATTCATACATTATAAGTCCAAACACTTCAGACATTTCTAATGTCAAACAAAAATAACAAGATCAATTACTAGTACAAATTTCTTTTCTAACAAATACATTTCAATAATGATCCATATTTCATCATAAAAGATCTAGTCTCTTTGGTAAACAAATGTAACTTCTTATAAATATTTTCTCCTTTCATCACTTACGAATTCCATCTACAAAATTGCTAGCATGGGCCAGTTCATTGAACTGAGCGTGATAAGCACTAAAATTAAAACGACGTGCTTTTAGCTAACTGTTTCATAAAGAGAACTCTGTTGTTATGAAACAGTCCTCAAGCAATACAGAAAGACATACTAAAAGGAGTTACTATTCACAAATGAGAGAGAGAGAGAAAATGTGATAAACCATAACATAAGTAAGAATAGATCATGATGTAAACAACTTCAACTTTCATACTATTGTCTTACATAAAAAATAATTAACCAGTATTCCAGATAAGTAATATTTCATCACAATCCCAATATGATTTTCATATATTACTTTACATGATTCACTTCTCAGTTAAACCTATTTAACATAAGGAGACAACTATCCTAACTATATTTTAGGCATAGTTCAACATTAGATTAAACAATAGTACTTCCATCTCGACATAACATTCACCTAAATTCATCCTAAAAACATGAGATGCCAATAATCAAATTAAAAACTTAAGAAATAAGTTGAGGATGAACCAAACCAAATAACTTAAACGTGTTACTGTTTTAAGTATCCTAATACTCAAATTCAGAATTAGAAACCAATTTAAGTTAAAGCACAACAAACTGAAAACAGACCTCATCAGAGGTTAAGATCAAATTAGCATGCAAATGGGACTACTCTCAAACCTCAAAAGATACAACATTACTATATTTAAGTCAAGAGAGTAGAATGGTAAGGTTTATCATTCAGTTTTAACTCAATCAACCATTAAATTATCTTCTACTAAACACAAATATTTACACAGAACATTTCCATCCAAAACACAACAATCCATCCAATCATACACTACTTCAGCAATACTTCCCTAGCACAACCTGAACTCAATCTTATCAAACATGTCCAGAAGTTTTATTAACGAAAAAGATCCAAGAAGGACAACACCTTCATCAAGTTTGATACAAAAATATGATTAAAGGAAAGAGAGATAGAGCAATTACTTCCTCAAAGTTCTAAGCATGATTGGGAAGAGACCAAAAGATAGTCATGAAAAAATTATTGACCAGCTCAATCTATACTATCCCAAACCAAAATCCTAACAGAGAATTAATTAGGGATTAAATAGAATGTACAAAAATCCAGGAGAAGAAAGAACAATGAACAAAATTCATATTTTACCCAACAACATTAAAGGATTTCGTATTGGTAGCTTCAATATCTGAAGCCAAGTAGTAATTCATTTCCCCTAGTTATCAGAAAGAAAAGAAGGAGATGAATAGGAGGATAAGTCTACAACAGACTTCCAAAAACTCAGATGCTCAAAAAGAAGATAAGAATGTATAAAAATACTGCTAAGCCAAGAGAAGGCATTTGTTTTCAATGGAGCTACCCTTTCCTTAGTCCATAACCAAACTGAAACTGAGTTTGATAGCCCATGGACCAGAAGCAAGTTAACATAAAATAACCACTTGATGACAAGGAACTTTCACAAAGTCCAAAATGACAACAAAACCCATTACACAGATAATTAATACCCTAGAGAGGTTTCCATTCTTAGCATCAAATGCCTACATTTCAGAGGTTACCCAAATACTCAAAAGAATAGAAGACAAAATAACACTTCCTTTAAATTACACTTTCACAAGCATTAATTCCTTTCAAGGAGCTAACATGGTTATTCTTTCCAGATCCTCCATTGATGAACAAAAAATCTCTAACAAGTTTTAATAGATGAAAAACTCCTTTCCAAGCAAAACCAAAAACAATGTAACTTTCCTCAATACTCACAGGAACAGACGACTAAAATAAGAAGGTTAACACAAAACCCAGAATCACAACCACATAAGTGATAAAATTCAGACACGTATTCAAAATTTAAAGCCTTCCATCAAAACTAAAAAGAATATGTTAAAGCCAGAGTTGCAGAAGTTTAATCCCCAAAAGGATTCAAGCAAGATCTAGCAACAGTCAAGATATTTAAATGGTTTAACACCTGAAGTGTTTCCCAGTGGTGAAACAAGGTATTCTAACCAAGTTCCACATGTTAAGAAATTGAGTTACTGCCACATTTTACACATCTCAACAAGATTACCTACAAGTATTGAATTCATCTCAAGCTCGTGTTGAAAGATTAAAAAATAACCTAGCAAACCAAATCAAGAAAATAAACACCAAAATCATTATTTCAACAGGGTCAATAAAGCATACACAATAAAAATCACAAAATCACAAGCAGAGAGATCATATCAACTAAGAAAATCTAGATTATTTCCAAGAGCAGAGTTCTTTTAATGAATCAATTGAGTAAAAGCAAAACAACTTAATAGGTAGAGCCTATCATGCCTGATAGAGCTTCTCCTTCACCGATTGTAAAATATTTCTAAGACAGAACTTCAACAACCTCTTCTTCTCAACACAATGTCGACCAAATTCCAATAACCTATATTCTTCTTATAGTATTTGTAGATTCCAATACTATCTCTATGCAATGCAAAAATAACCACTCAAGCAAGAATCGAACTGGAGATTCGATGAACTGAAAAACATCATGCAGAGCTCGAGCTCGAAAATGAACTGAAAGATCAAAACAACCATGTAAAACCCCTCATGCATTTTCCTAGGAAGTTTTTCCAAGTTCAAAAACATTAAATTCCAAGGACTATCAATTCCCTTCCGTTTCTATGCCACCGCCATATCCACATTTAGCAATTTCTAAATTTAAATTTTGTATGCAACTAAACTCAGTGGAGGTGCCAACTCAGCCTCCCCTAAATTTTCCAATGCCCATGCCAAAGTTGGTGGTAGGAAGAGATAAGACTGAATTAAATCTCATTAAATATCTAGAAACCAATGCCACCAACCACCCAATGTCCATGTCGTTCCATAGGCCCCCTCTAGGTTAGCCATACTTTAAGTTAGGTTAACATTAGTTTAGGAAATCAACATAGGTCCATAGGTAGGTCTCTAGTTTAAGTCACAACATCTTAATTTCAAAATATTGCAAAGTCATAGGTTAGACTTAGCTTAAAAGCTATAGTCACCTAGCATTAAAACATATAGTTAAAATATGTTACCATTCAAAGCAAGAATTGTAATATAATAAAAAAATAAGAACCAACCAAATATCAAAATTCAAATATGCAGTAGGGTCTAAGGAATTCATTCACTCCTTAACATAGTCAGAATCCAAAGATAACCTGATCTATTTGACTTGGTCGTTATGAACATAAAGCCATGAATTAAAATCATGCGTTGGATCAATGGAATTGATCCAAGGCAATTCTATCTTTGAAAGAAGAGTTTAAGAAAACATAAACTAAATTTCTCAATTCAAGCAGCGAATTAATTCTACATAAGGAAGTGGATTGCTCGACTGAATTAAGCAAAAGCACGACATAATGTACCTGTTCCATAGATGAATTATTTTATACTACAAAAATGATTTCCAAATTCATAAGAGTACACCATCATAATGAAAAAATCACCTGTCAACGTTTGTACCTTCTAAAGTAGAAATCGTCGTAGTACTAGTCATGTTTTGAGGCATTACATATGGTACTCCAAGTCTATATTTATCTCCACATACCAAAAACTCACTAAGTCCTCTGCCCTGCTGACAAAGTTATCATGCACACCTCCTTCCATGTTCTATGTGAAAAATCCTATCCTTCAAACGTGCTTATTAGGTATATCCTTTTGTACATTTCTTCTATGGCCATTCCATGAATTTCTTCTATGGTACTTCTGCACATGCACGAATCTCTGCATACGTCAAATACTTAGCCATTTTACTATGCCCAAAATTACCCCACACTAGGTATGTTGTCTATTCTTGGAAACACTCTACCTGATTGCTCAAATAATAATAAATAATCCTTCAAGAATCAAAGAATGAAATAATATTTGACATCTTGTTCTAAATAATGAAATAATCCAAGTGCTACTGTGAAAAAAGGAGGGGAAATTCATTAAATACTAATGATTCCAATGTTTTCCACCCCTCTAACTCACTACTTGGTTGAGTAAAAGCCTTGCTGACAATGCCGAGAACCTCCTCAAAAGCTAGATCCTAACCAATTGCCTTCAACATTTTGACCAAAGTGTCCAGATGTTTTCCTACATTAACCAACATGAAAATCTTGTGTGTAACTTGAGGGTAGAGTTATTTCAACTTATTCTTAATTGAGGCCCTTAGTGAATCAATTGCCTCATGCTTTTTTTTAACCTCTTCCAAGATTATTTCTTGTTCCACCCTCTTTCCTTTGTTCTTATCTTAGAACTCTTTCAAATTTGCCTCATCTTTTGCAGCAAGCAGTCCCACTACATGATCTCTATCATCACAATTTTCATAGACAACTTCTACCATGTGAGCTGTTGCTTTCATCGATTTAATTAACTCAATGTATTATGTTATGGTGGCTTAAATTTGTTCTCTTTATTTATACTTCTACCACACCATAACTTCTTCTGCAAATTCCAATACAAGGGATTGTTGTTGAGTTGTGATTATGTGCATTAAATCTTCCAAATAATGGAAGGTCATTTCATACTTGGTTTTATCAGGAGGGGCTAGATCTGGGTGCACTAGTAAGATCACATCATCTATGTATTCAACCATTTTTATTCCACGCATGTCCTCCCTTAACTCTTGTTTCATCTCCGCAATAATATTTTCATTATACTTTATCTCTTTTTCCATTTCTCTAATCTCTTTATTCTTTTCCTCCAACTCCCTATGCATAAACCATATATTTTTGTTCTTGTAAAAAATCCCAGAATCCACCTCCACCGATATCTTATTAAGCGTGTTGTATGATTTTTCATCTTTCAATTTCTGGTAATCAACTACTAGATACATCTCTCTTGATACTACCAATTCATGGGTATCCAGTAAAAAATGAGCGCTTACTTCAAATTCTAGCTCCTCATTATGAGATTATAATGCCTAAGACAACATATTCATTATGCATGGTAACACATCCTCCTTATTAAATGATGATGAGAAAAATAATTGATCCATAGGTATCATGATCTGATACCCTGCGTGCAGAACCTTGTTGGGATATTCAACATGCTATATTATAGGTCCTTATGGGATGTATAATTGTATCCTCTTACTGCGAACACCCTTGGGGAAACCTACAACAAGGTTCTATTATCCACCCTTGATCTATTCCTCCTCTTCAATATTTCCTTCCTCTGCACTACCCACCACATCATGCTCTATAAGATTCTCTATGATCTCCGTGAAATATTTCTCCACTTTTCACTCTAATTCATGTTTGAGAGTGCACCTATCCTCATGCTATATAGTTGGGTTTGGGTTTTCCTCTGTAACATGTGTGCTAGTCATGATAACACCCCCTACATTATTATCCATGACATGTACATCCTTTAAGTGCTAGATCTAGCTTTGTGCATCTGATTCTTTGATGGTATGTACCTATGGGCTGAACATCCCTACTAGCTCATCTTCACTTTCAACTTATTCTTCCTTCAGGCTATTCATCTCCTCAGAGTCTGAGATAGGGACTATAAATTCTATTTCTTCTATATTAGAGACCTTCCTCTTGTAGGTTGTCTTCATGACATATGTTCTTATACCTACCTCTTTCCACTATGAATGTACTTCCCTAGGGGTGCGCTTGGAACAAGGGAATTTATATCCTTACCTACCCCTTCTCTCCTACTACATAGAAGGAGTCTCTTTACATGCCATCATTTCTTTTGTTTGACCTTCTTTCCACACTGGAGGGATCCTCAAGAGTACGTACATCATCCTCACAACAAACACTCCATCAACAAACCGAGGCCTTAGGTAAATGTATATTCTTGTTGAATCCACTAAAGTTATTGATAATGTAACCGGCTTCAACAAATGTATGCTTTCTTATACATACTTCTCTTCATACATGCACTTCTTATTGGGGTAGAAGATTTTTTTGAAGCATCTCATGGTGCTCTTTATCCACTTCACTCGAATCAAATCTCAAATTTTACACCTCCTTAAACATATTCACAACACTCTAAAAGTACTATGTTGTGAAAGATCAAACGGGAGTTTACACCATGGGATTTTAGTTACCATCAGTTAACATAAACCTCCCAATACAAAAACTATTAATAGAACAGTGAAATTAGACAACTCCCTCTACAAAATTGTGTAACCTCAGTTTTGAATTCTCTACTCTAGCACTGAATGCATCACGCATCCATTTATACCATTTGTTCCACACGCGCCTTTTATGTACTGGTGTCTTCGTATTGCAAGTATACTTATCAAACCATTTTTTTAGGGGAGGTATCTTCTATGGGATACTTCTCATATCTTGTCTTTCAGCCCATTGAGAACCCCAATATCAGAGAACACTATCACTAGTAAAAAAATTCCAAACATAATATTATCCCCATCGCAGTGCACATCATCAATGATATCCTATTCTTATAAAGGAAGCAATATTATATATGGTTACTTTTGATATTTTCTTGCATATATAAAACTATATTTTATTCACTTGTGTCCATCTTTCCTGCACACTTAGCTTTGTGAGTAATTTTACAAACATCCTCATGATAGGATCATTCAGCTTAACAATATCAAACGTGCACCCTACTTTCTTGTACTCAAACTCCACTGCAGCTTTATTTACCTTGATCATCATTAGCTAAGTCATCATCAAAATAAACCCCAAAATTAATCAATCCAATATACTTTTCAAGTTAATCATTAAACTACATGGTAATGAGCATCCTTCTACCTGTACAAATTAGAAATAGTTCTCATGTATGCCTGCAACATCAACCATATGATATAATCTCTTAGGATTTCCAAAGAATGGAAGCTCATATAGTTACAATAGTCCATCCTTCTTCAATAACCTCTTCACCTCGTCATCAGATACCGGCTTATCATCCAAGGTTCTTTCCTCCATCGATTGAACAAATTTCTGTTTCCATGTGGTGCACTATCGAATTTGTGTCGATGGTTATAATGATCTTATGTTCATGATCCTAATGTGAGATACCCACTATTTTCCCATCAATAATCCATATAGGTATTGCATCTCTTAGTATCATTCCTCCTGAACGTCTACTATAGGGATTGCCTATTCTTTTCCCTTACCCCTCTTCTTTGGTGACACTAGTTATTGCTTTCCTTGGTGCCATTTCAATCGTGTAAAATAAAAATATTACCTTGGCCCTTTCTCTCCTTAATACCTTCAAACCTCTTGCCACAACCCTTAGGCACAACATTGTTATACTTCTCTATTTAAACTTTGTATGTCATGCCCTAATTCATCGAAACCCTAACCAAAGAAATAGTATTTCCTTCCAAAAATCTCACTTCATTTCATCTCAACCTACAAGGTTCCCTCCAATGGAACTCACCCTACCCATGGTCATGTTCTCCTTCACCCTATGGTTTATATATTCTTTCAGCTCAACACTTGACTTATCTCTCAAAGTCTCTTAAGTTTTCCCTATGTCATACAAAGAATTCAAAAATTTCACACAAGGTAAGGTAAAAATGTTTTTATCCCAACATTCTATTTATAGGCAATCAAATTTTACCCACATTAATTACTTTCCAACCACCAACATACAACTGCATTTAATTATGTTTTTCTACTTTTCCATTCTTTTTCACAGTTTACATCACACTCAACTCGCATTCGTTCATTGTGCACACTCTAGTTACAACCTTATAGCACACTAAACTACTCTGACCACAAACCTCCTTTCACATGCTCCATGCATGCTGAAGTAAATACAGCCTCTATGTTCCTTATACCACGTAGTTATCCATGCTTGATACCTACCTCGTGTTATACTACGTGCACATTCACCATACGTGGACTTTCCTTTAGCCTTGTCCTCATTATTACCATTTTTCTTATGATACCTTACCATCATTCTTTAGTAGCCAACATCGCCAACATGACACGTAGGTTCTTTTAGTACTTAGGCCTTTGTAAATATAAACTCTCTTCTGTGTGTTCTTGATTTCCTCCTACCCCACACTAACTTGTATGCATGTATCCTCTGTGCATGAACTTACATACATAATAATCAGCTATACACAAGTATGCAGTCATGCTTATTACAAAAAAAAAGAACTTAATTAACAAGCATAACAAAAATGTAAGGAAACACATATAAAAGGAAATGCATTAAATGGAAACCTAATCTAAATTTCAATACTTACCTTATTACAAAACACCAAGGAATACTTATTTATAGTAGGGCTTTAGCCTACTACCAATTGAAGTAACTGGGAAATAAAGTGATCATCCAATGCATGTAATTAGCAAGCACCTAACTCTAATATTTATGTTACTACAAATGGTCCCAACTAATGGAGATTTCATCTTCTAAAGGTGGCGTGTAAAAACGTTGAATAATATAGAAGAACCATATTTACCACCTCAAACTCCCTGTTCCTAATATGCCTATCGTGCTCATGCCTTTTATCTTGCTTTCTCTAACTTTTGACTCCATCAAAAAATGACACACCATTCATCCAACTACATTAGCTTACATATGCACTCTTCCACCACTTTTTCATCATCTAGGCCTCCTTCATGTGTAATACACAGAGAGGGAAACATAAACTCAACAGGTAACACATCCCCCGTGCCAAACACCAACTGAAAGGGTGTGGCCTTAATTAACCTGTTATAGGTAGTTCTATATGCCTAAAGTACGTCAGAGACTTTATCATCCCATTCCTTCCATATAATATCACAAATATTTTTTAATGTATGGCCTAATATCTTGTTGAATGCTTTAGTAGTACCATTAGTTTATGGGTGATAGGGTGTTTTCTTGTGATGTGCCACCATGAATTCTACCAAGAAAAATTTTGATGGTATCATTCAAAAATTGTGTGACCCATATCACTTGTAAGACTCAATGGACATCCATAGTGATTGATAGTGTTCTCCCATAAGAATCATAGTTGCTGTAGTTGTAGTGCAATCCTTTATATAGCACTTCTTACTACCCACTTTGTCAAATAATCTATATAATTTAAGATGTAGTGCATAATGGTCCTATGTACATGGGTGGGGAAATAGGACCCATAAAGTTAATTTCCCATTTCTCAAATGGATCATGCACTTGTAATCAGGCCTCAAAGGAATCTCATCTCTTGTTCCTAAGATTCCCAAGGCACTGACAATGGTCACATGCTTTGACATATTCTTTAATATCCTTATAAAGAGAGTCTCCCACCATAAACCATCCATCAAAATCATTTTGCATGTGGTGGTATCTCCATAATAATTCCCACTTGCAATCCCACCACGAGATTCCACTATTATCCCCTCGTGCTCATGTTCCAAAACACACCGATGTAACACCTCATCCCGACCAAGTTTATATAAGTCTCCACCTATCAATTAATAGGGCGTCAATGCGTATTGTAATTTTCTTATTTTTCTAAAGTCTGTCATTCCTCTCAGGTGCCTGGCTAGTGCACAAGAATTACTACAATGTCCTCGAGTTCAGTGGGCACGTAATTCAATCTAAATAGTTGTGCATCTGACATTGTTTCCTTAATCCTATGTACTGTCTTCACCATAATTGATCCTTGACAAGTGGTCAAGTCCCAAGTTTCTTTTTCCTAGCTTTTACTACAACTGTAATTTGAAATTCTTGAAATAGTAAGTATCTACCTACATATGTGCCCTTGATAAAACAAGGATTGTTGACCAAATAATTAAGTGGCATATGATCTGTAAATAATATTAAGGGTATAGCCAACAAGTATTGCCTAAACTTTTATAGCACGTAAATTAGATATAATGCCTCACACTTAGTAGTTGTATAATTTTGTTCAATTGGTGTCAAATTTTTTCTTGCAAACAAGTGGAGTGGTCCATAATTCCTTCCCTTGGTTGGGCTAATACCGTACCAATTTCCATCCTAGAAGCATCCACATGAACATGGAATGATCTGTTCCATGAAGGAAAGTGAAAAATGAGCACAAACTTAAGTCTTTCCTTCAATGTCTCAAAGGCTATATGTTGCGCCTCATCCCAATGAAACTTTCCTTTACTCTTCAACAAGTCTTCCAAGGGCATGGAAATCTTAGCATATCCTTTAATGAAATTTCTATAATAACCTGGATGTCCTAAGAATCTATGCACCTTGCTCTAATTGTTAGGCTCATCTATGCCCAAAATAACTATGACCTTAGAAGGATCTACCAATAAGCCTTCTTTACATATGATATTCCCTAAAAAAATTCAAAAGGTGTTGCAAAGATGCACTTTTTAATAATTAGTGAGTTACTCAATTTTCTACACCTTTCTAACATAAGTCACAAATTTTCACGATGGTCCTTCACCAAACCATATACAGTCTAATCATCTAAATAAACCTATAAATTATGAATGAAATCCTAAAAGGCCTGTACCATGATGCATGAAAACACTACAAGAATGTTTGTCAATCCAAATGACATCATGATGTATGCAAAACTTCCCCACTATGTGGTGAAAGTGGTATTTTTCTGTTCTTCGTTAACAATATACACCTGATGATAACTAGAGAACCCATCTGTAAAGGAGTATATTTCACACCTAACAATTCCTTCAAGTATCTCTTATGTAAAAGGTGTGGGGAAATGATCAATTACACATGAAGAAATCAACTCCCTATAATCCATACAAATACTTATCCACCCATCCTTTTTAATGTTGATGACCATGGGACTTACACACTCATATTCCTCAATAGGCTCAATGGTACAAAAATTCAACATTTTATCAATTTATTCTTTAACTTTAATGTGTAGATTGGGATTCATCATGTAAGGACTCTTCCTAATTAGGTGCGTGACTTCTTTAATTTTTATTCACATCTCCCCTAAAGAAGGGTGTACTTCTTTCAATTCATGATATCCTCTGGGAAACAGATCCTGGAAGTCACACAGGAGCTCAATAATCTTAGGAACCTCCTGCTCCAACAAATCATCAACAATAATGGCCTCCTCATGCTCTACATCTATCCCAATGTTTAATTTCTTCATTTTTATAGGTTTATAATACACACATGCCTTTGTATCGGTTGTATCCATCACCTCACGTATACCCTCAATATTATTTAAATCTAGAGTATTATCCTCATCATCTTCACCATCTATTATGCATAATAGCTTACCCTTTTATTTTTCTTCCTAGGTGTAGACCATATCGTATTCTTCACTCTCTTCAAGGTCAAGACACATCTCTAGGTCCAATTCCCTAAATATATATAGCAATATTTCTCCACCCTTCATGTTGTCTCCCATGGTAAGGCACTTTACAATCTATAGTGCTTCATTGACTTGGGGCTTAGTTGAAAAATAATCAAAAGTATGAATCATACCTAAGGTCATCTCCTTCCAATTCACTGTTACTCTTGTTAACTTTGCATGCACATACCATCTGCCCACACAAATTCCTAAGGTAGTGTAGAACTTATGTACCTAGAGTGATGGTGGTTAGGCCTCCTACCCCTCACTCCAGAGTCTCTCACACTTCTAATCGTGGTGTGAAGTAGATTCATTCCCATGAAATTCACATATTTGTGAGGGTACATTGATCCTAAGAGACCTAGTAGAGAAAGTGATTCTCACTTCCCATCACTCCACAATGTTATCACTATGTGTAATCCACCAGCGCGCTACAGTCCCATGTAGATTATATACAATAACATTCATCCTATCTCCTTAATTCATCCATCAATATTCCATAGCAAATAAGAATATGTCAAGGTTCCCTTCACTAGTATACTAAGGTACTTGGCTATGACCTGAGTGCTAAAAAATTCCTAGCATGACTACGCAAGTAACAATATTATTTATTTCCCAGTAAATGAATTCATGTTTTCCATGTGCCCAGTTGTAACAAGAAATACTAGTGGTGTCACTAACTAAATGAGCATCATCCCACTGTATCACTCCTTCCTTCGATGGATCATTTACTTCAGGATCTTTGACTATGCGTGCATAAATTTTGTTCAAGTCTTCTTCACTCAAGGGATAAACATAGGGAGAAACCATTGCATCTGTCAATGGTACAATGGCACATTCTTATTTATCCTCAAAGCTAATGTACCCCTTTTTGAAACGCAGATCTGTATTATTTGTATAACACCAAGGACGCCCAAGCAATGTAGGGAAACTATCTACCTTTGTAAGCTCTAATACCTCAAAGTCCCCAGTAAACTTGGCCCCTTGAATTATGATAGTAACATCCTTTAAAAATCTAATAGGGTTTTCCCTAGTTTTGTTTTCCATGTACAACACATTTGTAGAAGGATGAAATGGTGGTCTTCCCATCTGATCCCAAACACCCAATGTGAGCACATTAACTTCTGCACATATATCTATCAAAATATTACTCAAGAGCCATCCATCTATAACTGAATTCAGTGTAATTTATTTTTCATACTCATGATTATGGGGAGACAAATTTTTAAGGAGTATCTGCCTCTCGCAATCATGTCTTGTTGCAAAACCTTTTCTCTCAACCATTCACCTAGTAAGGGGATGATGTTTTCCTATCAAAACATTCTACATAATTCTTTTAAATCATCCTTGTCTTTCTGTGGAAGGTCAATTTTTTATTCTCTATCCATTGCGAACGCCTATTCCTTTAAGCCTTGAATCTCTCCTTGTAAATTACTGATCTTATAAAAAAATTTAGGGTGTAAAAACACGTAAATAGTTAAACCAAGACTTAGGAAAACCTTTTACATGCAGAATAACTTTAATAGTCTAATAAAGACTTGGATGAATTTTTTATACACAAAATAACACCAAAATTTTTACTAAGACTTGGGAAAACCTTGGGTATGTAAAAGAAGGTCAAAAATTTGACCAATACTTGGGCATAATCTTCCATGTAAAATCACATCAATATTTTATTACTATTTTTTTCATTCCAATAGTACTCTTGGTACATTATTTTAAATATCTTTATGTTTACAAAAGCACATAGAAATTCCAACAATGAATTAGGAATAATTTTGGCATGAAAAGTGCATCAAAATACTAACCAAGACTTAGGAATATTGGTGTGTGCATGCGAGCCTCTGAAGGCTAAGCCACTCATTATAAGGGAAGAGATCATACATACTAAGTATCCAAATTTTGCGGACCAGAAAGATGTTTATCAGGATACCATGGAAGTGATCAAGGAACTGCAGGGAGAGATACAATGTTTAAAGGAACATGTACATGAAAAGGATCATACAAGGAAGGTCGAACTCCCATTGAAGGATGTTATGCTAGGATAACAACATTTCTTTGCTATGGGAATGGCTACGATAACATTTACCATCATGCGTTGGATTTGAGCGATAAAGACAAATACTTCATGTAAATATTCCACCTCAGAACCATGAATTTGACAAATAGATTACACTTGATGCAATAATTAATGGGTCATTGTTATGTAACATTCTTATTGACATTGGCACAAAAGAGAATGTATTAAATTTAGATGCTTGGAACCATATGGGTAGAAAAACCTTGTAGTCATCGATGGATGTGTTATACATGTCGAATAAGACTAGGGCTATGCCGATTAGGTTACTAAAGGATGCAACTATTAAAATTCAGGGAGTCAAGTTCATTGTGGATCTTGAACTTCTCAGAATTACTTGGATGAACTTGTAGTAGACACCTCAAGTCTACTTTGAGATGTCTCTCCATTTTTTGGATTATAGGGGTGTGGAGGATGTAGAAAAACACGTGAAAAAATGCGAATTACTATGGCACCCTAAAGGAATTACAACTCCGGATAGAAAGGAAAGTAAGTTTTCCACCACAATACAAGGGCATGCACAAAATTGGTATAGAAAGTATGATCCAAACAAGAATACAGGGGATTATGATGCTATAAGAGCAACATTTTTGTCTGAGTTCCACATCATGGAGTTTGAGCAATAAAGCATCAGCATGCTCAAGGATATCAAACAAGGAGTTTGAGAAATAAAGCATCAGCGTGCTCAAGGATATCAAACAATGTTTTTTATAAAGTGTAAGAGAATATTACACATGTTTTAATAATTATTGTCCAAATTGTCTTATGATATCCATCCAGTTCAGCATGCACATTGGTTCCTTGGAGGATTGCTATCTCCATTCTGAAGAGCTTTATCTCATAAGACATATTTAGACCCACGTGAGGCCTTGGAAGTAGATCTATGCATTGAAGAGGTTGGAAGTGCTGATACTCAAGTGAGATTATTTTTAGAGGTACATATAATAACTATGGCTAAGGAATTATAGAAGATCTCTACCAATTCAACACATGAAACACATAGTGGTATATAGTGTATAATCTCTAAAGTTGAAATACATGAAGGATGTATATCTACGTAAGATGGTGCATGCACTATTATAGTCTTATGAAATTTTCCAAAAGAATCATGAAGTCCAGAGCTACCCTCTCTTGAAACAAATGACGATGAAGAATTTATCTATATAATGTAAGATTTGTGATGTGCACACTCATGATACGAAGGATTGTGAGTTAATAGATCAAATTCATGAGACATGCGAGACATGATTATAGAAGACACTGTGGAAATTAGTTCCTAGGTACATGAGACATATCCTTCTAAAGATTGTAATAATAGAGGAGGTGGATTCCATGGAGGATATAGGACCAAAGGTCATGGTGGAAGAGGAATGTTTTTGTGTGGGATGTGTAACACTTGTAGATCCCCAGATCATCACCAGTGTGAATTTCCTCAAAATATAGTATGTATATATTTTGGAATACATCATAAGGTTAAGGATTTCACCAAAATTTATGACATGTGTAAAATTAAGAAAAAGGTGCAAAAATGATCAAGGTGCAATGTGCGAAAAGTGATCAATGGATTTCAAAGAAGATTCCCAATCCATAATCACATGGAGGAAGCACACACATGAGAGCCTCTTAAATATAATCCAGTCATCTGGAGGAAAGATGTCGTACATGCCTAGTACCCATACCTTGTAGATCATAAGGAAGTTTATCAAGAAACTATGGGAGCTATTAGAGAGCTGCAAGGTTAGATACAATGCTTGAGAGAGTAGGTGTATGAGAGAGAGAGAGTGAAGAATGATCTTCCACAGAAGGATGTGTATTATTTGAAGGATACATACAAGATGGTAAGAAAAAATAATATTATCCTGTTGTTGGGGGAATGGATGCACGAGAAGGTACTGAGTGCAAGATTTAAGTGCGAGCAACAAATAATACATGTAAAGTTGCCACAATAGAACCATGAGTATGATAAATAAATCACATTGGATGTGGTGATTTATGGGTGACATACTACAGTGGAAATATGCGCAGTGAGTCAGTGACACCACAAGTGTTGGTTGTGATAACTGGGCCCATGGTACGTATGAGATGGTTAGATGCGAGATGAAGGGGTAAGTAACTAGAATGATCAAGCTACACATGGTTAGGTATATGGGAAGAACTTAGTTACCTAGATATACTGGTGAAGAAAAAATTGAATCTTTCTTGTGCACCATGGAGGAACAATGGAATAATGAAGGTGAACAAAGGAATATTTTGGTTTATACCTTGTGTAGAATAAAAATGTGTTAGTGGGTGACACATAGAGATAAATTGTTGGGTTGGTGAGAAGTGAGCATTGAATTTTCAACAAGGTTTACTCAGAGTAATGTGCCTACATTTATCTATGATTATGATGGAAAGACTCCTTCCTTGGTACACATTCATAACTGTGAGAGAAAATGGATGCAAGGCCAGGAGGGTTTTCCACCATCTATGTGGGTACATAAGTTCTATTCCATTTTGTGTGGATGTGCACATGCGTGGTATGGGCATGATGAGCTCAAGAAAGAGACTGTAATTTGGTGAGATATTAGTGAAGATATGCTACATACATTTGATTATTTTTCTAATAAACCTCCAATCCATGAAGAACTATAGATCATGAAGCGCATCACATTGGGGGTAACACGAAAGTAGAGGATCTCATACTCTAGTCACTTAGTGAACCTAATTATGAGGTGCTAGAGAATACATTGGAAACTAAAGAGATTCAATTAACCCATGCTTGGAAGGAGAAAGGGAAAGGTAAAATGGTGTACCTCATTGATGATGAAGAAGTTAAAAAACTTGGAGATTATCCATATAGAAGGTTTTCATGAAGTAATGGACATTGTATACAAAAAAGAATGCACATACCATGCTCCCATTAAGACAAAAAGGTAAACATTACCACTAAGGATGTACCTAAGGAATCCATTATTGATAATTACTTGTCAGAGAAGGAGGTAGAAAATATCATAGATCTCTTTTGTGACTTTTAGGAGAGATGAAGATTAAGCTAAAATAAGGCACACGTCTGGTTCAGAAGATGCCCTATAGGATGAATTTGAAATTGATAGGCATTATGGTATTTGGCACAGATGTGGTATTACATGTGGAGTTCTTACAACCATCCCTACATATTACGTGTGCAGGTGGATTATTAGATGAAAATGCTAGGAACAACGCATTGAGAAACTAATGAAACTAGATGAGAGACATGTCATTGAGCATTAGATCCAAAAGACTGAGAAGACATGATAGAAGGATTGAAATGATAGGAAAATTAAGAGCAAGTAATTTGTAGTTTAGAAGATGGTGCTTCTCTATGAATCCAATTTTACACGCCACCCAAGAAAGTTGAATGTGCATTGGTTGGTACCGTTTGTAGTAACCAAGATACTTAAATCAGGTGTATGTGAATTAGAGGCGCTAGATGAAAACATGTTTCCTGATTACTTCAATGGGAGTAGGATGAAGCCCTACTATAAATAAAGCTTCTTGGTGTTTTTAATATGGAAGTATTTCCACTTATATTAGATTTCCCCTTCATGATTTGTCTTTTCTTTTCTTGTTTTGTTGTAATAAGTGTTGTTTCACGTAGGAAGCTAATTACTATTTATTGAGATAATGCACAGAGGACCGCACATCCTTTTAGTGTGTGGAAAATTAGGTGGGTGTATGTGAGAAATTTGAAGCATATGTATACATTAAAATAGAGAGGTGGGATGCAGTTTAAAAGGTGTGCATGAGGAAAGTATCATAGGTGCCAAGAATGGTAGTACTAATGGAAATTTCTCAGATTGAAGACCAAGCGAGGAAAAGGCTGCGAAGTGTAATGAAAGGTAAGAAGAATCATGATGGACTAATTGATATATAACATAGAGGAAGATGTGTTCCAGCACAATGAAGTGCATGCAAGGATGTCTATGGCTTGGAAGTCATAAGTGTGCCAAAAGGTTATGACTACCATGTGAGGAAGAAGGCAGAGAAAAACATAGAAAAATTAAAAAACATAATTAAAGTTACAGTACGATGGTAGTTGAGGATCAATTAATGTATAAATAGAGAAATTATATAAATGGGTTCAAGATATTTCATTCTCACCTTGCATGTTAAATAATTTGAGGTTTGAAAAGTGATTTAAGTGTGAACCATCATGAAGAGCTTGTGAAAACTAAATTCAACAAACTAGGGAAAGACTTAATACGACCTAGGTTAGAGATCCTTCGAGGGAGTGTGAGAGAAAGAAAAATTCATGTGGAGAGAATGATATGAGGTTTTAAGTTTGATTGAATAGCTAGGGTTTGAGAAACAAAACACACACAAGTTCCAGTCTAGAGCTTGGGCACATAGGTTCGAAAGGTGAACTAGAGTAAACAGAAATGTAAGAAGTTAAAAGATTGATTGCAGGTGTGAATGATCATCACATAAGTAAGTAATTTGGTACCTAGGGCACACCACAGTATGATAATTTTTTTTATTTGGGATCATAGTTAAATGATGGAACTAAATAAACCAGCAACAATGTCACCCAAAGTCAAAGGAAAGGGAAAAGTAAAGAAGAATGAAGTAGAAGATGTGACAAAGGAATGGTTTATAGAGATGTAGTACCCAAAATGATTTCATTTTTTACACAAATAGGAGTCACACCTGAGGAAATGCAAGATTAGTGATTAAAATCATCTTTCTAATGCAAATAAACATGAGATATAGGATGAGTTGATAAGAAATATGAATGAGAGGACTGTTGATGGGAAATGAATCTATGGTGACAAGGGGTATAAGGACTTAGAGAGATTAAGGGTCCTCCAAATCTATGAGATTCCATATTTTGGTAGGCTTAAGTGCTTTTACCAATGGTTTATGTCACGATTCCATAGGGAATTCTTCTATTTTTTAGGTATGAGGATTCAACTTACTGCATAATTGATTGGGAGGGTCACCAGCTTGCACACTTTAGGTGTTGAACTAGTAACTAATTTGGATGATGATGTCAGCGTAGAGGTCACTAACGCAACCTTAAAGTATTAGATAGGTGGTCACATAATGGGCATAACTAATATTTCTAACTTGGTTGTAAGATTCAACGCATGACAAGTCACTAAGTTGGGAGTGCATGAAAGGTGGACCTAGGTAAACAAAAGTGGATCCATATTTCTTAGAAAATGGATAATAAAACAACTTACAACATTGTAGTCTTTATTGTTGAAGCAGTCATAGAAGAGGCGAACGTAGGAGATAAAATAACTTGGGGATAAATTATTCTTTTAATTGTCTTCTCAGAGATTAGGGTATGAGATGGAATAAGTGACAACATGTGGAAGTATCCCCTAGAGAAACATTCCCCTACAAAAATATTTTCTGAATATACTTGCGATAAGATTAAAAATGCCTACAAGTTATGGGTGGATAGGTGGTATAAGTGAATGTCAAAGGAATTTAAGCTTGAGTGCCATATCCTAAGGGAGTTACCTTTAGTCTTAGAAGGGAGAGAATAATTTGTTGTCTATCAACACTTTTCCATTGGAAGATTATACTTGATGAAAGGTGAGAAGAGTCCTTGGTGCTAGCTTCCTTATGATTTTATAATATGGTATCTTCAGGCCTGTGTGAACAGGTTCTCTGACGCATGCAAGTTGAGTTTTGATGTGGAAAAGGTGGATGTGGATTACCATACGGTGTGCAAGAAATATGTATTTCTTGAAAATACATCATATGTAGAGACAATGATATCTGATGATATAAATATCAATTCCATGACTTTGGCAATAGGTAATGAGGAAGTAACAAAGATATACATATATCTTGAGCCTAAGCTAGTTGATGGAAGATATGTGGAAGACAAGCTTAAAATACCATAAGCACATAGAGGTAAATAGATTGTTGGTCTAAAAAGGACACATGAACCTACTCCTCCAAGATAAGAAGAGGAAAAAGTGAAGAAAAAGTATGAGGAGGTAGAGAAAGAGGATATCACTGAATTGGATCATAGACATAAGAGAAATTTGAGAATAATGCAAAAATGGAAAGACAATGGCGTAAATACCCTAGATCCCATAAGGAGATTTCCAAGGGTTGTGCCAATAAAGCTAAGTACATAAAATAAGATCCCCCAGTTAGGAGAAGGTGAAATTTAGTGCACCATGAGGATAATGATGAAGAGAAGTTCTAAAAAGAGGTTATACACAACGTAGATACTCCAATAATTCATGATGTGAAAAATGAAGAAGAGGGACCCGGGGAATAGGAGATGCAACATGATGTAGAGGAACATGAAGTGCGAAGAGGAGACTTAGAGGAAGAAGATGAAGGAAATGGATATGGTGAGTTGACTGAGGGTGAAGGAGACTTGGGAGGAGAAACAACTGATGTAGGAATGATAGAGGAAACATAGGTTCCAATGGGTAACTGCACTGGTGGAAGAAGGAGAAGAGATGAAGTTATGCGCACACCGCATATGAGCTACATTGATGATCAGTCCAAATTTCTATGCACAAGATTTCAAAGCATGGTCCCCATTGAGAATTTGTATGGCTGGGAGATGATCAAGCCCAAAGGTGCAACTATGTGCACCAGGAAGATGATTTCATGGAGCATGCAGACCTACATGGATAAACCAAATTTTTTACATCAACGAAGAATCATGCATAAGGTATATAATTAATAAGGAGCCACATGTGACCCATGTGATTGTAATTCCTACCGAGATGACTAATTACCAGGTTAGTAATGTATTGAATTAAATTTTTGAAGAAGTGGATTGAAGAAACTTGGATAAGGGGGCCACTCTTAGGGTGTTAATTTGAGACAACAAGAATAAAGAAAAATAAGTGTAGAAACTCACAGAGGTGCGGGATAAGGTCGAGAAGCATGTAAACTACGCATTCATAAAGTCCAAACACATAGCCGAATCCATTACTGTATTACACCCAGACTTGCAAGATAAGGCCCAAGATGAGTATCCTACAACACTACATTATTTGGAGGACCTAGTAGGAATACTACTTCAGGAACATAAGTATGCACAAAGTCCTTCAGAGGAGGAAATAGATGTAATGCAAAAAAAGAATAGGGAATCAATTGCGTAAAAAATTTTGAATACAAGGCAATGGTTACCACCATTTGGTATGAGGTGAAGAAGAAAGGATGGGAACTTAAAAACTTCCAAGAACCTAACCCCATCCTTAAGGAATATACCATGAATTATGAGAATGAGGTGTTGGTATCCAAGAAGGATGAGAATCTTGGGTGAGAAGAAAAAATTGCCAAAATTACAAAGAAGAGGGATGCACTTAAAACAGTTAGAGAGGCCTTTGATACAAGGATTAAGGATCTTGGGTTAATGGTTGTGCAAATGATGGATGTATTTCAAGGGGTGATCTCAGGAATAGCGGGAATTATCAAAGAGCTCAAGGAGAAAGTAGAAAACATGGATTTTGTGTAGGCACTAAAGATTGCGGGAGAAGTGCCAGATACAAAAGTTAAATAGTTGGAAAACTAGACAGAGTTAGAAGGCATCCTTAATAAAGAGTTTCTAGAGCTATTGTAACCATCCCAAGAGTGAAGAAAAGAGCACGCCTGAGTATTATTTCATTACTTGGAGGTGTATGAATCCTATTCTTTCACTTGCATATTATTTATTCTTTGGATATTATTTGATTATTTGATTCTTTGGAGGGATATGTTGTGAAACCCATTGTCTAGGATGGGAAATTCTTTAGTGTGGGGTAATATTGAGTAGGAGAAATTAAATAAGTAGCAAAGGAGCATAGAGGCTTACGCGTAAGAGTGCGCAGACATAGGAATAGGGATAACATGTAGAAGGGCACGTGTAGATGTTGAACAAGGTAGTGTGTGGCATTGCGTACACAAGAAAAAAGAAGGGACTTTACCAATTTTCCATACCAAGCTAAAAATAGACTTGGATTTCCAACCAAGCAAGAAAGAAAATCACATGCAAAACACATAGAGAGAAGGTTAATAATATTATTAAAGAAAGTATTATATTTGGATTATTCTATTATTATCTACTTTTGTAAAAGCATGTAAGCTTTATATGCATGGTTATTTTTAGGAAAAAAACATGCATGATATTTTTTTATCATGCCTATTATTAGGAGAGTGCATGGGTGGTGAAGGGAAATTTACCACCCCTATATATTTTGATGTGTGTCATTATTATATGGATTTAGTAGTTTCCATGTTGTAGCAGAGTCATGTGTATTTAATGGATATCTAAGGTTTTTATGGTCCTTCACATTGTTTTATTGATTATGGATCAACTTCATACTATGTAATGATTCTGGTTTATAATGAATACTTGTGGTTGGATGCTGGTTGTTCATGGATATGAGTATGGAAAATTAATAGTGTAATTGTTATTAATCATGATTTACATGGACTAAGTGTTTTCCTTATTATATGTGCTTCAAAAATATCATGAACGTAATGGTTACCTATACATGAGTGGTTTCTTGGTTACTAATATGATGTTTATGCATGCTAACTTCCTCTGAAGCATAAAAATGGAGGGACTTGGTAGCTACACATGCTTCGGGTGAGAATTCAGATCTATCTGAATGAAGTGCCACCATGCATAACATGTGTGTAGAAACTAAAGACTACAATTAACATATAATAATACACATGTACATCCAAGCTCCAGGGAAATAATGCATAATTTTTCTTAAGTATGGGTACACACAAGAATGGAGGCATGTAAGAAGGAAGAGGAAGCATAAGAAGAAAGGAAAATTTATTACAAAAGTACACAAGTAATTTGTGTAATGGAAAACAACATGGGAAAAATGTGTGTGAAAGTACACATGACACTTTCAAGAGGTCCATGGATTAAAATAGGTGCGGAATAATAAGGAACAATGGTACAGATAGGATTTTGGTAAAGAAACATGGAGTTTGTGATCATCTAGGAAGACTAGAGGAATGTAGATATTTTAAAAAAATCATGTGGATGTTTTGAATAAGGATAGAAAAACCTAAGGACCATCCATGAAATAAATAGGAAAGGTGAAGCTCAAAAAAATGAATGTGTGGTATAAGTTAACTAAGGCATGGTAAAGGAGTTAAAGAAAAGGAGTCTATGGGAAAATAGGTAGTTGGTAGACAATATAGTGATGTCAGAAGATGTCTGACACTAACGATGACAAAACTCAACTGTTAGAAGAGTTCAAAAAACTAGATGATGTGGCATATGCAAAGGTTCTCAAATTTAAATTTTAAATTGAGCAGGAAAGACAAGAAGCATCTAGAAGGATCCATCTCGACTAAGGTAATTTAAAATGAGGAGAGAGAAGAGGGAAAAGAGTAGGGCATGAGACTATAAAATGAGAATGAGCACACTAGTTCAAGGTTAGTAGGAGACCCAATTCTAAAGAGGTTAGGTCCATAGAGAAGACACTAAAATATTTTGTAAAATCTCCATGTAAATTATTGTAAGATCTTAGAGAGAACATGTGTTGTAGATGTCATAAACACCTTTAAATAAATATAAGAAAACCATTGTGTTTCATTCCGTTGTGTTGGAATCTACAAATTTCATAGGGTCATCTTGATCCCACCATCATGATGCATGAGCATCATTGTAATTAGAAATTTTTTGGCTTTTTATAGTTTTTAGGTGTTGAGAGGTCCATTTAGGAGTTATTGGAGTGATACTAGTTCATTTGGACTCTCAATGAGATAATAAGTGGCATTTTGGAGGTTTCTCTCCAAAACCCACATTTGAATATTCAAATTAAAGTTGTAATGTAGCCTAGGTCTAAGTGATAGTATGTTATTCACATAAGGGGTTAGTATAGGTATAATGATAATGGAATAAAGTGTTCATGTCTTGAATATGATCTCTTTACCCTACCAAGATATAAACTCAATATGGTTGGTCTAATCATGGATGAGCTAGGTTAGTGAACCCTAACCATCTCTCTTTATCATAATAAGCGTAATGAATTCAAATTAAGGAAGTTTTTGAAGATGGTGGAGGAAGTATAGAGGGAGAAGAACTTTGTGATTGAGCCAAATTTCTCTTAAAGCTCTATAAATTTCTTGATTATATCTAATAAAATCTTCATTTTTGTTTAAAAATGTGTTTGAATGCATATTTGAGTACTTTTGTGTGTGAATGAAATTATTTTTTGTGAATTTTTGAATTGTGTATGATGTCTATGGTTTGTGGAAGGTTGTATACATGTAAAAAATGATTGTATAGCCATTATGAGTGCTTGGATTGAAGCAAGAAGACTATATGTTGAAGGAAGGATAATGATTAACAAGTGTATGGGAATATGTGCATAAGGGATTTGCATAATTTTGGTATTAGAGCAAGAGATCAAGGAATTTGAAAGAAGGTAAGAAAAGAAGTCATTTTTTATAGAGACATTTGAATATAGTTGTTTTGATGAATTTGTATGACTTGGTTGTGTTGTTTAGATTTTTGGATGAGTTGAATTGAATTTGTTTGAGATGAACATTTTACTTCTTTTGAGAGTTAAATGAAGTTACATGTTGCTCCTTGAAAAAGTGAAGAAATAAGAGAAGATATAGTGAATAAAAGGAAGTCAAAATACTAGTTAAGAGAGAGAAACCTAGGTGAGGCTTGGGCAAGGTGAAACAAACTTATATAGGGGAAATGGATGAAGGTAGAATGGATTTAGTGAAAGGATTTCTTAGGTATATGAGAAATGAGAGAAAACAGAAAGAGATGAGAGAGAAAGAGAAAATAAGAGAGAAAGAAGAAAAAAAAAAGTGTGGATGGAGAAATAAATAAGAGAGTTGAGAAAATACATGGAGAAATTTTAAATTATTATTATGCGATCAGAGGAAATTCATAAGAAAAGCATTTAAGTTGCCTCTAAGGTAACTCGTGAAGAGAGACAAGAAAATTCAGCTGAAAAAGAGGATAAAAGAGGAAGAAATAAAGCTAAGGATGATGGAAAATAAGGCTAATAAGAAAGAATAAAAATAAATCAGAAAAATGATGAAGGAAGAATGTATTTGCAAATATAAACTTGATCAAGAATGTGAGAAATCTGAATTTTATTTTGTGTATGTGAGAAAATAACATTTAGAGGCTGAGTTGTTAGCACTTGAATGTTCTTTGAAAGGTGAATAAGTTAAGTATGAGGAAGAGGAAGTTGTTATAATGGAACACAAGATTAAAAAATAATATGGAAGTGAAGAAAAATCTAGTGAAGAGACAAAAAAGTATCTTGTTGTTACATCTAAAGTATTTTGCTCATGTTTGATTGTAGGTAATTTAAATGAAGAGATGAACATTGAAAAAAAAACTCTTAAAAGAGATAAAATGAAGAGAAAAGAGTATGAATACCTCATTTTTGAGTACCAAGGCAATATAAAGAAGGTGATGAAGATGGAGAGTGAAGATCAACGAAAGAATGAAGATGATGAAGATGAGAATAATGAAACATTGAAGAAGAGGATATTACAAGTGGAAAATAATTAGAAGAAAATAAATAAAAGGCCTTTTTGTATATATCACACTTCTCTTCACATGGGAAGTATGATGTAGGAGCATCATTGTAATTAACAAAATTTTCTCTTTCCATAGTATTTTAGGTTTTGAGAGGTCCATTTAGGAGTTCTTGGGGTGATACTAGTCCATTTGGAATCTCAATGAGGTAATAAGTGGCATTTTGGAGGTTTCCCTCCAAAACCCACATTTGAATATTTAAATCAAAGTTTTGATGTAGCATAGGTCTAAGTGTTAGAATGATAGTCACCTAGGGGGTTAGTATATGTATAATGTTAATGGAATAAAGTGTTAAAGTCTTGAACACACTTTCTTTACCCTACCAAGGTATAAAATCATTATGGTTGGTATAATCATGGATGAGTTAGGTTGGTGAACCCTAACCACATCTCTTTATCATAATAAGAATAATGAATTATAATTGAAGAAGTTTTTGAAGTTTGTGGAGGAAGTATAGAGGGAGAAACACTTTGTAATTGAGCCAAATGACTCTTGAAGCTCTGCAAATTTCACGATTATATCTAATAAAAGCTTTATTTTTGTGTAAAAATATGTTTGAATACATATTTGAATACTTTTTTGTGTGGATAACATTATTGTTTCTGAATATTTGAATTATTTATGATGTCTAGGGTTTTTGGAAGATTGTATACATGTAAAAAATGATGGTATAACCATTATCAAGGCTTAGATTGAAGCAAGAAGAATATATGTTGAAGGAAGGACAATAATAAAAAAGTGTATGGGGTTGTGTGCATAAGGGATCTACATCACATCACCATCATGATGTTAGGGGTTTATCCATTAGTGCATTACTAGGTTAAGCATAAATTCCAATAGATTTTTTTGTGATAATTTGAATGATGTAAAGAGAACGTATATCGTGTATTATCAATTATTATATTTTACTAATAATTAAGGAAATTTGAACTAGAGGCACATGAAGTGGTTTGTTACCAATAGGGTTACATATTTATGTTGAATCATATAATCTTAGTAATTATAATATATTTTTTATGCACTATGTAGTTTTTTTATGTAGCTAATAAAGCCGAGAGTTGAAGTAGTGGGCTATAAATCCATGAAGGAGTTGTATGTGCAAGATGAAAAATTTAGTAAATCATGGAGAGTGTGTATAACACCTTCAAGAATTAATAGGACACCATGGTTGGATTTATTTTTATAGTAATTCCTTTTATTTAAGGTATTAATTCCCATAGGATCAACGAAAGAGAAGTATATTGGTGGATAAAAAGGGAACTTTAATTTGGATAAAATGTTAGTGCACTTAGTAGAGAGTTCCTTCTGGTTACAAATGTTTGTAGATGTGTGAATTTTTTTGCAAGAATGTAAATTATGTCATGTAGCCAATGGGATATCTTATAATGTAAGGTTTTATACACTTTCTCCCATTCTAGAGAATCAATGGGAATATATCACTATGGATTTTGTTTTGGGTTTTACTGGGATGTAGAGGGGATTTGATTCCAAATATTTCATAGTGGATAGATTATTTAAGATGGCACATCTTGTTTCTTACAAGAGGACTAGTTATGTGACTAATATTACAAATCTTATATTTTAAGACTTTATGGTTTTTTACATAGTATTATGTCTGATAGAGGTACTAATGTTTTTGGCCATTTTTTGAGTAGAATATATGGAAGAAGATGAGTATCAGTTAGCAATTAATTATAGCATACCACCCACAAACTAATGAACAAAAAAGGTGGTAAATGTAATTATTGATTCTTATTGAGGTGTTTGGTTATAGATAAACTAAGGATATGGGATTTATTGATCGTTCAAGTAGATTTTGTATATAATAATTCAATTGATCAAAGCATGAGGAAGACACCATTTTAAATTGTCTATGGGAGTACCACATGAGGATTGATAGAGTTGAGTGTAACGCCCTGATTTTTGTAAGTTATCTTGGTGATTACTTTCTTAATGTTGTAACTTCTGAAATGAAGGCAAACATGTTAAGATATATTTTTGATCTTAAGGGAATGTGTTACTGATCTGGATTCTTGCATACTGTAATTTGTTTACACGAGACAACAGTTATTATTGCTTGTATGTTTGCAAATGTGACGACAAATTTTTCGTATGCTTGCTGAAATCTATTTGCTGATTGACAACACACCTTGAATCAATTCCATTGATCCAAGGTATGCTGTGGCTTTCTTGTAATCACTTTGTCGATTTACTCTTAAACCGAACTGAAGGTTGATCTAAATGTGCAGCACCTAATTTTAGGTATGAATAACTGGCACGTAGATGCCAACTGAAAAGGTTCGATTCCTGAACCATGCAATATTGAAACATGAGAACTCGTAAGGCGATAAATGCCTCGATGCGGGTGGCTCAGGCATGTTTAATGTGGGATGAAACGTCCTGCACAACACCGAATTTTGATGACAGTCGGAAGAACTTGTTTGGAAGTTGATTAATTAGATGTTAGGGGGAATTAGATCCTAATCTACTCCTAAGTTCTACCTTACATCCTAAACTACTATCCTAAGTGGATTTTTAAATTCTAAATGGTGAAAATAGACCTAAGTTCTATTAACCTAAGAACTAGGCGGTGACCTAGGTTTGAACACTATTGTTAATCCTAAACTAATCCTAACCTAAGGAAGGGGACACACAGACCCTTGGGGGATGGAAGGGATAAGGATGGAAGGAAATTTAATGGAAATTAATGTAGTCCTTGCGTGGACAGCACCAAGTTTGGCGGGAACAGGAAAAAGGTGGAGGTATCTAGTTAGTTATGGAACTAAACTCTGTTTGCATGCAAAAATTTGAATTTGGAAGTTCACCAACCCAAGTCTGCGGTGGTGTGAGGAAATAGAAAAAGGCAGAGCCTTTAATGCATTTAATTTCTTGGTCTTTGCAACCAGCCCAACTTGGAAAGAGTATGGAGGAATTTTTGTTGGTCATTTGTGTTTGTTCGGATTTTTAGAAAGTTTCTCTACATTTGGTTTTTGCTTGGTTCAGTCGAACCAGTTGTGTTTGGTTGCTATCTCTGTTTCTTGGGAAATTGAAGGCTATTTTCGAGCCTGTAGCAGAAGGTGGTTGTTGGGAAGCTTATTGTTATCGCCGTGGAAGGAAATACCTTCTGTAGACGTGGTTTTCTTTGAGCATTTGAGGAAGAATACTAGGCATGTTAAGCCCTTCTCTTTAAAACTATTTGCTTTACTTAAGCATCTCATTAAAACAACCCTGCTCGTCTGATGAAGGGGGGTTTTGGGTTTATTTGATTGCTGTCATGACTGAGATGATTTGGGTTTAGTCGATTTTGCTGTCATGTTGGAAACGACTTGGGTAGAATCATTTTCTTGTTGTTGTGATTGAACTGTCTTTGCATATTATTGAGTTGGAAATACAGTCATGCTGTGTTGGTTTGTTTGACAGTATTGAGGATTGTTCTTTACTAAAATTATAAGGAAATTCTGCTTATGAATACTTAGCTGTGCGTGAATCAATTTTGAGATGTTTCTTGATAAGAATTCAAACTGGGTATTTCTCTGTAAATGATTATATGGAATGAAAACTGTACAGGCTGTGCAAGTTGTTTGACATTATTTCTATACTGAAAATTTTGAGGAAATGAGTTCCTCTTTCTTCTGCTGTTTTGGATTTTGAAGGAAATAGCATTTTAGATTTTGAAGGAAATAGATTTTGAGTTTTAATGAGCATTATGAGCTCGGTTTGAAGGAAGTGATAGTAATATTCTTATTGTTATGCTTTTCTTTTGTAAAATTTAACGAATATGACTTGGGTATTCGTGAAAGTTAAGGAAAGTAACTGTTTTCCTTCTGAACTTATAAATGAACTATATTTTCTCTTGCCTTGGTGGAAAGATGATTTTGTTGTGTCTTATTGATGTGGTTTGATCTTCCAGTTCGGACTGTAGTTGTGAACAAGAACTTGGTTTTGTATTTTTGTGCAAATAAATGGAGAAATGCATGGGAATTAGCTTGCTGTTTGGGTCTGTCTTGACTGTACCAAGCTTACACATTTAATACCCTATGCGGGTTTGCCTTGATAGAGGTATTGATATATGATTATTGTATTTTTAGTTCTGTACATCATTGTGAAATAGGAGGATGTTGTTTTGGATTTAAATGTTGATCGAGAAGAAACTCGAACTGGGCATTCTTTTCATATGGTATATTGAATAAAATTTGTACATGCTGTGCGAGTTGGTTTTGGCATCGTTTCTTTACTGAAAATAGATGGAAACGAGTTCTTCTTTTTCTACTGTTTTAGATTTTGGAAGGAAACGGTAATTGGGTTTATTGAGCATTATAGGTTCAACATGATAGAAGTGATAGCGGTATTTAGATATTTTTCTGAGTGTTGTTTTCTTTTTGTACTAATGGAAGGTTAAAATGTTTCGTGGGATCTCTGATTTTTCACTGTCATACAAAAAAGATGAACTCGACTTCAGTGATTCTTGTTGTGCTTGAAGAAAATGGATGTTTTCTTATTAAAATAGTTAAAGGGACGAATTTATTTTCTCTTCTTGCTGTTTGAATACTGGAAATAGCACTAGAGATTCACTGTACATCCGGATTAGGTTTGTTGTAGGTAAGAACAATGTGTAAATTGTTAATTATAAACTGTATGCGTTCATGGATATAGAAAGTCATGTGGATAATTGATTAAGTGACTGTATAACTATTTGTTTGGTTAGAATACAGTGAAAGAAGTATGAAATCTTTTAGTACAATAGGTACATAGTATGCATTCTTTATAATGCTTGTTCTATGATGGATACGATGTTTTACCAACTTGTTTTTGGTATTCGTATGTGCCTGCTTGAAAGGGAGTATTGATATGGATAATAAATTCTTCCTTGTCTTTATTTAAAACTGAATATGAATGGAATTATTCTTTGCTGCTGGAAAGTGAATTCTGAATGGATTTTGTAAGTTTCACTCTGAACTGTTATCTTGATTTGTGTCTCGTTTGGATTCAATTTTCAGTACAGTCATGAGGAAAGGAATAGGAATGTGGATGGATAACTTGGAAAAATGATCATTTCTTCTCTGATACAGTTGGAAATCTGTAATCGTTTAGGAACGAATTTTGTATTGCTTGGGTTCAAGCATCTAAATCTATTGATGTTGCTCTTCTCATCTGTACTTGATTGCTTGAAATCAAAGGAGATGCATGAACTAAAAGGAAAGTAATTGGTTTACATTTCAGTTATATTTTATCCTTTGCATTTATTACTAACGTAAGGGAAGGGAAGGGATAACAGTTATGTTATAACAACAGTATGTTTACTTGTATTCCTAGTTTTTACAAATGTTGTAATCTGGAACTGTTGAAGGAAATTAATTTTTGTAATGAACATTTGGGAAAAAGGACAGTAGTTCTTTGATTGATCGGGGATGGTATTTAGATGGTTCAGTTGTAATGTTGTTCATTTTTTTTTATGCTTAATTCTTGATTGATGTTCTTATTAATGTTTCATAAAAGCAGGGTTCTTTTATTGAGACAGTTAATTTGAAGCACCTCATTTTAATGACAAGTGCTTAATATGCTCAGTTTAATGAATTGACCCGTGCAAGAAATTTTACAGATGGAATTTGAGTAAAATGAAGACATGGCTGTTTTCTGATACTCCTTTTGATTTTCTGAAGATGAATTGTATTTGTTAGTTATTATTCCTCTACGAGGAATTGTGAAAAGAAGAAAGTACATTCTTCTATCTATGAGTTGTAACGTTGTTTAATATAAACAAAGTTCAATCATTTGGACTGGAAAATGTATGGATTATGAAATGGATTGATGAATACAAATACAAGTGTGATATTTTAATGACTATATCAGTTTGATATCGTTGATTAAATTGGAATTATAATGTTATTTCTTGATTTGGAATTATTCAATTGTCCTTGGATGGATTTAAAGGGAACGGATTTCTATTCTTACCTAAATGCAACTTTTAAGTTGAAATGTGCAATTAGTTCATACTTGGGTTAAGATGAATCTTTAATTGACATTAAAAAGGATTAGGAGGAACATGATCTCATAACTGATAGGTATTCAGGATTAGCTTGGAAGCTAAGGAATATCAAATAACTTTGGAGCAACCAAACTTCACATTCCGACTCCGTTAATAGCCTCGTATGTTAAATTCAGAAAGAAAGGATATGGGATCAATATATCCAGGGCTAATAGACCTTAACTATGTAAGGTTAAGGAGAATAAATGAATACATTTATTGAGAATTAGACCTCGTTTAAATGACATCTAATAAGCTGGAATTCTGAATTTGGTTATAGTTGTGAAAAACTTGGTTAAGTTTAATAGGTTAAAGTTATTACTTCTTTCGGTAATGGGCTGCTTAATCCAATGATTAAGAAAAGAACCAAGTAGAGAAAATGCAACCCTTCGGTATGAAAGAGAAGATGCATAGCAAGCTAGAAGATGGATTTAGTCTCTCTTAGCTCCGTACAATTGTAACAGGAATGAGGATAAAGGATCAGCATGGTTGCTGAAAGTTGATCTTAAATATTAAGATCACATCCAAATCACTTGAGCTAGATGTGTACTCTCAATGGGAGGGTTCCCTAGGACATTGACATATGCCAGCTACAGCACGGTGTCTTCATGAAGGTGGGGTCTTCATGACGACACAATGTTATAGCTGACATATTACAATGCCCTTCTGAATTAAAACATCAAGATTACATAAGCTGAATATTAAGTTCTTGGCTGGGGATAGGAGTATGATCACGTATACGAAGTGACTCTGGAGGACTAAAGATAACTAGACACATGAATTCGTTGGGAATGACACCGTATGTTTGCGTATCTTTAGTTACCATGAGTGCCTTCCTATATTCGTTCATATTGCTAGTTGGAAATTGGAAGTTAGAATTTGACCTTAAATTGGAAGGACTGGTAGGAACTAGGAAATACCATTCTAGATAACAAGTGAAGTGAGGTGAAGGATGTATTCCATTGGTGTGTATCAAATCTAGGAATATGATCATGCAAAGCATGTGAAAATCTTTGGCCAAAGTATTGCAAGTGCTGGTTGCGTTGTCCTAATCACCTAATTTAAGATGCAGGATGTCAGATGAATATTAGTAATAGATATTCATATAGTCTTCTTAAATGGATCACTTCGATAACCAGAAACGGTAAAGAGAACCTTGTATATATATTATACTATGCATGAATGAACATGAAGCATCGGTAGTTGCCGAGTCATGAAATGAGAGATCGTTGAAACTCCGAGCCATGAAAATGGGAGATCGGTAGTTCTTCGAGTCATTTACAGTAGCATATAGAATCTGTTATAAGATTGAATGACACTAAATGTGTGTTCCATATTGCAACTATGTGAACAGGGAACATTAGTTTTAAAGGAAATTGTGTGTTCCAAATTGCATTATTTGGGCAGAGAACAATTATTAAAACTTGAATGTGTGTTTGAATTATATAATTCATAACAGAGAACGTTTTATAAAAAAAAAATTCCCTTGTTCTAGTATCTTAAAATGGGGATGTTACATCTTGGTATTAGAGATGAGGTTGTAGCTCTTGGACCTAATGAGTCCACGATATTAATAAGGTTTACATTTTATTATTGAACAGAAAATGGTCAGAACAAGAGGGAATGTTGCGAATAACCCGTTATAGGGTGGAGAAGCAACTACTGCTCAAAAGCTGGATGAAATCCTTGCTGCCCTACTAGATACGAGAGATCGTTTGACTGTTATGGAACATCAGTCAATGGGTAATGAAGAGGAGGAAGATGAAGCTGATATAAATGATCAGCCGCGTCCTTGTGGACAACATCAACGGAGGGAATCCGGGTGTTGATAATAATAATTTAATTGCTCCTAATCATCCTGAAAATAAAAGGGCAAGATTAGTAGCTGAACTTACAAATGATATAAAGAGAATAAGTTCTCCAAAGTTTGATGGAACAACCCTTGGGGACGGAGCTGAGAATTGGCTTAGTGAAATGGAGAAATACTTTGCAATAAGAAACTTCTCCGAAGAGACCAAAGCGATATGGGGAGCATATCAGCTTTCTCATGAAGCATCATCATGGTGGGACAACCGTAAGGTTGAGTTGAATATTGTTGAATCAGACATAACTTGGGATCAATTTAAGGGTTATTTTAGGCAACGATGGCTGCCTCAACTCTATTTTGATAGGAAAATGACTGAATTTCAGAACTGGTCGCAAGGAAGGCTGTTGGTGACAGAATACTGGGAAGGGTTTACTAAACTCCTTAAGTATGTGCCGCGAGTACCAAGTTGACGATAATTTCAGAATACGAAAATTCATAATGGGACTGAATCCCATCATTGGTGGTGAAGTGGATGTCCATGGCCCAACCACCATGGAAGGAGTTATCGAAAAGGCAATCAGACAGGAATATAAATTGAGAGCAATTTCTACTCACAGGGAAGAGATAAGAAATAATATTCCCAATTCTTCTTCATCTCTCGCACCTAAAAGGGGACCTTGGAAAAGGTTTGGTGTGAAAAATAAGATTGTTGTGGATAACAACAAGAAATTTGTGATGAACAGACCTACAAATAGTATGCGGAATAGCTTCACAAAAGTTAGTGGCAATGGACAGAAGTCCTATGGGAGCCAGAATGATAACTTCAAAGCTAGTAGCAAATTTGAGCCTAGAAAAGGGCCAGTTGGAGGATGCTTCAACTGTGGAAAGGACCACTATGCGAATCATTTTCCTCTGAAGAAGGATGATCGCGGTCAGCAGCATAGGATACATGCTGCAGTGGCTAACAGACAAGCTGAAAAGCAAGTTATGCCTATAGAAGTTCCGGGTAAGTTATTCGGTACACCTGTAGTCATACTTTTTGATACTGGAGCTACTGAATGCTTTATTTCTGCTAAACTTGCATTGAAATTAAAAATAAAGGCTGAACAAATGGATAAAACATGGAAAGTGCATTATGGGAATAATGCTGCCCATACAGTCGAAATGTGCCTTTTTGGGGCAATTCTTGACTTGCCCAGTTTCTCCACTGAAGTTGACCTGTATGTCACTCCTCTAGGATCATATGATATCATTATTGGAGTTAACTGGTTGGCTGAACATAAGGCAAAGGTCGACTGTTATGAAAAACAGATTTGTTGTTTTGATGACCTGTAGAAAGCAGCAGTCATTCAAGGTGTAAAACGTGAAGTTGCAGTTAGGAAACTGACAGCTATGCAACTAAAAAGGGCTAAAAATAGAGGCTGCACTTTGTATGCAGTAAAAATGACAGAAAATGCTGAGGAAGATAATGATTTCATGGAAAGATATCCATTGTTAAGGGGTTTCAGTGATGTGTTTCCAGAGGAATTGCCAGGTCTTCCACCCAAACGAGAGTTTGACTTTGACAATAGAAATAAAACCGGGAACTGAACCCATATCTAAGGCACCTTATAGAATGACCACCATCGAGTTGGTAGAGCTAAAGGCTCAGTTACAAGAACTTTTGACTAAGGGGCTGATAAGACCGAGCGTCTCACCTTGGGGAGCGCCGGTAATTTTTGTAAAGAAAAAGGATGGCACATTGAGGCTGTGCATTGATTACAGAATGCTGAACAAGGCAACTATTAAAAATCGATACCCACTTCCTAGGATTGATGATCTGTTTGATCAGATGCGAGGAGCATCAGTCTATTCAAAAATAGATCTTCGATCTGGGTATCATCAGCTGAGAATAAAGGAAGAAGATATTCATAAAACAACTTTTAGAACAAGGTACGGGCATTATGAGTTCACTGTGTTACCTTTTGGGTTGACCAATGCACCTGCCGCCTTCATGAATCTGATGAACAATATTTTTCAAGAATACTTAGACAAGTTTGTGCTTGTATTCTTAGACGACATTCTTATATACTCTAAAAATGTCGAAGAGCACCAAGAACATCTAAGGATAGTGCTGGAAATTTTAAGAAAGAGGAAGTTGTATGGTAAACTGTCTAAATGTTCCTTTTATGATGCAGAGGTGCATTATTTGGGACACGTCATAAGTAAGAATGGAATAGCTGTTGACCCTTCAAAGATTACAGCTATAACTGAGTGGCCTGCGCCTAAGAACGTGCACGAAGTGAGGAGCTTCATGGGCTTGGCTGGATATTATCGAAAGTTCGTTAAGGACTTTTCAAAAATTGTTGCCCCAATCACTTCACTGCAAAAGAAGGATAATAAATTTTTCTGGACGGACAAATGTGAATCTACCTTTAAAAATTTAAAGGAACAGTTAACTACAGCACCTATTTTGACTGTACCTGATCCAAATGGAAATTTTATGGTTGTAACGGATGCCTCAGGAGAAGGCCTTGGAGGTATTCTGTTACAGAATAACCATGTTATAGCTTATGAAAGCAGAAAGCTTAAGTTACATGAACAGAATTATGCTCCACACGACCTAGAACTCGCTGCCATTGTTCATGCACTTCAAATGTGGAGGCATTACCTTTTAGGCAAGCCTTTTGAGTTAAAAACAGACCATCTGGGGCTGAAGTATATTTTTACTCAGCCAAATCTGAATGCAAGGCAGCGAAGATGGTTAGAATTTCTGTCTCAGTATGATTTTGATATAAGCTACATCAAAGGCAAGGAAAATAGAGTGGCAGATGCTCTGAGTCGAAGGAAGCATATCTCTGCTCTTATAACATTAAGAACGTAGTTTAAGGATGAGGTGAAAGATGCCTTGGAATCAGATCCTTATTTCCAGCAAGTCAAAACAGCACTTGCTGCAGATCCAAAGGATGTCAGGTATAAAGGATTCCGTTTTGACAATGAAGGAATTCTAAGGTTCGAAAACAGGGTATATATACCTTTGGCAAATGACTTAAGAGGGAAATTGTTAACTGAATTTCATAATTCACCTTTTTCTGGACACCCTGGCATTACGAAAATGCTTGCTGATCTTAAGCAGCAATACTTCTGGAAGGGAATGAAAAAGGATGTGGTGGAATTTGTAACACACTGCTTAGAATGTCAACGTGTTAAGGCAGAACATATGCATCCCGCAGGATTATTGTATCCCCATAGCATTCCGCAGTACAAATGGCAAGTGATAATGATGGATTTCGTTCAAGGATTGCCTATGTCAAGAAATAAGCATGATATTATCCTGGTTGTAGTTGAAAAATTGACCAAAGTGGCACACTTCATTGCTGGTAATTTGAAAGATGATGCACCAGTGTTAGCAAGAAGATTTGTACATGAAATCTTCAGATTGCATGGAATACTGGAATTAATCATATCGAATAGAGATCCGAGGATGACATAAAGGTTTTGGCAAATGCTTAATGTGGCCTTGGGAACTAAATTAAACTTCAGTTCTGCATATCATCCGGAGACGGATGGACAGACTGAGAGAGTCAATCAAGTTTTAGAGGACATGTTAAGGATGTATTGCATGGACCAGCAGTATAAATGGGAGGAATACCTTCCACTAGTTGAATTTGCCTACAATAATACATACCATGCCTCTTTAAAAATGGCGCCCTTTGAAGCATTGTATGGAAGAAAATGCAAAACCCCTATCAGCTGGGACAGCGTTGAGGATAGAGAGGTAATTGGGCCAGAAATCCTTACGGAAATGGAACAACAAATCAAAATGATTAGGGAACATCTAAAGGAGGCTGCCAATAGGAAAAAGAGTTATGCAGACTTAAAGCGGGTTGATAGGAATTATAAACTGGGAGAGAAGGTCTTTCTTCAGGTGAAGCCAAAAAAGAGCTCGATAACTTTTGGCAAGGCTGCCAAGTTGTCGCCACGATATGTGGGACCTTTTGAAATTGTTGAAATAATCAACCCTGTAGCTTATCGTCTAGCATTACCTCCTGCTTTGTCTCAAATGCATGATGTTTTTCATATTTCTTTGCTTAAGAAATACGTGACAGATTTATCACATGTGCTGAATTGGAATTCCTTGCAGGTCCAAGACCCAGGAATAATCGTGGTTAAGCCCATTCGAGTGCTGGGAACTCGCCAGTTGTACTTAAGAAATCGTGAAGTGAATCAATGTAAGGTCCAGTGGGACCAGTTCAGTGAAGAAAGTGCAACTTGGGAAAATCTCGAAGAAATGAGATCTGCTTTTCCACATTTGTTTGATCGAATTTGAAATTCGAAAAATTGATAATTCTACAAAATTTAGACAATTATTAGTATATTGTATAGTTGTCTTAAAACACTGTTTTTAAGAGTGAATCTATTTTTGGTATGAACTTATGAATGGAAGGACAATAAATGAACTTTGTCCTAGGAACTCCTTGATTTGGTTAATTTGATCATCGGGACGATGATTCTTTAAGGAGGGAGGAATGTAACACCTTGATTTTTGTAAGTTATCTTGGTGATTACTTTCTTAATGTTGTAATTGCTGAAATGAAGGCAAACATGTTAAGATATATTTTTGATCTTAAGGGAATGTGTTGCTAATCTGGATTCTTGCATACTGTAATTTGTTTACATGGGACAACAGTTATTATTGCTTGTATGTTTGTAGATGTGATGAAAAATTTGTCGTATGCTTGCTGAACTCTATTTGCTGATTGACAACACACCTTGAATCAATTCCATTGATCCAAGGTATGCTGTGGCCTTCTTGTAATCACTTTTTCGATTTACTCTTAAACCGGACTGAAGGTTGATATAAATGTGCAACACCTAGTTTCAGGTATGAATAGATGGCCCATAGATGCCAACTGAAAAGGTTTGATTCCCGAACCATGCACTATTGAAACATGAGACCTCGTAAGGCGATAAATGCCTGGATGCGGGTGGCTCAGGCATGTTTAACGTGGGATGAAATGTCCTGCACAACACTGAATTTTGATGACAGTCGGAAGGACTTGTTTGGAAGTTGATTAATTAGATGTTAGGGGGAATTAGATCCTAATCTACTCCTAAGTTCTACCTTACATCCTAAACTACTATCCTAAGTGGATTTTTAAATTCTAAATGGTGAAAATAGACCTAAGTTCTATTAACCTAAGAACTAGGTGGTTACCTAGGTTTGAACACTATTGTTAATCCTAAACTAATCCTAACCTAAGGAAGGGGACGAACAGACCCTTGGGGGATGGAAGGGATAAGGATGGAAGGAAATTTAATGGCAATTAATGTAGTCCTTGCGTGGACAGCGCCAAGTTTGGCGGGAACAGGAAAAAGGTGGAGGTATCTAGTTAGTTATGGAACTAAACTCTGTTTGCATGCAAAAATTTGAATTTGGAAGTTTGCCAACCCAAGTCAGCGGTGGCATGAGGAAATAGAAAAAGGTAGAGCCTTTAATGCATTTAATTTCTTGGTCTTCGTGACCAGCCCGCCTTAGAAAGAGTATGGAGGAATTTTTGTTGGTCATTTGTGTTTGTTCGGATTTTTGGAAAGTTGCTCTGCATTTGGTTTTTGCTTGGTTCAGTCGAACCAGTTGTGTTTGGTTGCTATCTCTGTTTCTTGGGAAATTGAAGGCTATTTTAAGAGCCTGTAGCAGAAGGTGGTTGTTGGGAAGCTTGTTGCTGTCACCGTGGAAGGAAATACCTTCTGTAGATGTGGTTTTCTTCGAGCATTCGAGGAAGAATACCAGGCATGTTAAGCCCTTCTCTTTAAAACTACTTGCTTTAGTTAAGCGTCTCATTAAAACAACCCTGCTCTTTTGATGAAGGGGGTTTTGGGTTTATTTGATTGCTGTCATGACTGAGATGATTTGGGTTTAGTCAATTTTGCTGTCATGTTGGAAATGACTTGGGTAGAATCATTTTCTTGTTGTTGTGATTGAACTGTCTTTGCATATTATTGAGTTGGAAATACAGTCATGCTGTGTTGGTTTGTTTGATAGTATTGAGGATTGTTCTTTACTAAAATTATAAGGAAATTCTGCTTATGAATACTTAGCTGTGCGTGAATCAATTTTGAGATGTTTCTTGATAAGAATTCAAACTGGGTATTTCTCTGTAAATGATTATATGGAATGAAAACTGTACAGGCTGTGCGAGTTGTTTGACATTATTTCTATACTGAAAATTTTGAGGAAATGAGTTCCTCTTTCTTCTGCTATTTTGGATTTTTAAGGAAATAACATTTTAGATTTTGAAGGAAATAGCATTTGAGTTTTAATGTTTATTATGAGCTTGGTTTGAAGGAAGTGATAGTAATATTCTTATTGCCGTGCTTTTCTTTTGTAAAATTTAACGAATACGACTTGGGTATTCGTGAAAGTTAAAGAAAGTAACTATTTTCCTTCTGAACTTATAAATGAACTGTATTTTCTCTTTCCTTGGTGGAAAGATGATTTTTTTGTGTCTTATTGATGCGGTTTGATCTTCCAGTTTGGACTGTAGTTGTGAACAAGAACTTGGTTTTGTATTTTTGTGCAAATAAATGGAGAAATGCATGGGAATTAGCTTGCTGTTTGGGTCTGTCTTGACTGTACCAAGCTTACACATTTAATACCCTATGCGGGTTTTCCTTGATAGAGGTATTGATATATGATTATTGTATTTTGAGTTCTGTACATCATTGTGAAATAGGAGGATGTTGTTTTGGATTTAAATGTTGATCGAGAAGAAACTCGAACTGGGCATTCTTTTCATATGGTATATTGAATAAAATTTATACATGCTATGCGAGTTGGTTTTGGCATCGTTTCTTTACTGAAAATAGATGGAAACGAGTTCTTTCTTTTTCTGCTGTTTTTGATTTTGGAAGGAAACGGTAATTGGGTTTATTGCGTATTATAGGTTCAGCTTGATAGAAGTGACAGTGGTATTTAGATATTTTTCTGAGTGATGTTTTCTTTCTGTACTAATGGAAGGTTGAAATGTTTCGTGGGATCTCTGATTTTGCACTGCCATACAAAAAAGATGAACTCGACTTGAGTGATTCTTGTTGTGCTTGAAGAAAATGGATGTTTTGTTATTAAAATATTTACAGGGATGAATTTATTTTCTCTTCTTGTTGTTTGAATACTAGAAATAACACTAGAGCTTCACTGTACATTCGGATTAGGTTTGCTGTAGGTAACAACAATGTGTAAATTGTTAATTATGAACTGTATGTGTTCATGGATATAGAAAGTCATGTGGATAATTGATTAAGTGACTGTATAACTATTTGTTCGGTTAGAATACAGTGAAAGAAGAATGAAATCTTTTAGTACAGTAGGTACATAGTATGCATTCTTTATAATGCTTGTTCTATGATGGATACGATGTTTTACCAACTTGTTTTTGGTATTCGTATGTGCCTGCTTGAAAGGGAGTATTGATATGGATAATAAATTCTTCCTTGTCTTTATTTAAAACTGAATATGAATGGAATTATTCTTTGCTGCTAGAAAGTGAATTCTGAATGGATTTTGTAAGTTTCACTCTGAACTGTTATCCTAATTTGTGTCTCGTTTGGATTCAATTTTCAGTACAATCATGAGGAAAGGAATAGGAATGTGGATGGATAACTTTGAAAAATGATCATTTCTTCTCTGATACAGTTGGAAATCTGTAATCGTTTAGGAACGAATTTTGTATTGCTTGGGTTCAAGCATCTAAATCTATTGATGTTGCTCTTCTCATCTGTACTTTATTGCTTGAAATCAAAGGAGATGCATGAACTGAAAGGAAAGTAATTGGTTTACATTTCAGTTAGATTTTATCCTTTACATTTATTACTAACGTAAGGAAAGGGAAGGGATAATAGTTATGTTATAACAACAGTATGTTTACTTGTATTCCTAGTTTTTACAAATGTTGTAATCTGGAACTGTTGAAGGAAATTAATTTTTGTAATGAACATTAGGGAAAAAGGACAATAGTTTTTTGATTGATCGGGGATGGTATTTAGATGGTTCAGTTGTAATGTTGTTCATTCCTTTTTATGCTTAATTCTTGATTGATGTTCTTATTAATGTTTCATAAAAGCAGGGTTCTTTTATTGAGACAATTAATTTGAAGCACCTCATTTTAATGACAAGTGCTTAATATGCTCAGTTTAATGATTTGACCCATGCAAGAAATTTTACAGATGGAATTTGAGTAAAATGAAGACATGGCTGTTTTCTGATACTCCTTTTGATTTTCTGAAGATGAATTGTATTTGTTAGTTATTATTCCTCTACGAGGAATTGTGAAAAGAAGAAAGTACATTCTTCTATCTATGAGTTGTAACGTTGTTTAATATAAACAAAGTCCAGTCATTTCGACTGGCAAATGTATGGATTATGAAATGGATTGATGAATACAAATACAAGTGTGATATTTTAATGACTATATCAATTTGATATTGTTGATTAAATTGGAAATATAATGTTAATTCTTGATTTGGAATTATTCAATTGTCCTTGGATGGATTTAAAAGGAACTGATATCTATTCTTACCTAAATGCAACTTTTAAGTTGAAATGTGCAATTAGTTCATACTTGGGTTAAGATGAATTTTTAATTGACATTAAAAAGGATTAGGAAGAACATGATCTCATAACTGATAGGTATTCAGGATTAGCTTGGAAGCTAGGGAATATCAAATAACTTAGGAGCAGCCGATCTTCGTATTTGGACTCCGTTAATAGCCTCGTATGTTAAATTCAGAAAGTAAGGATATGGGAAAAATATCCAGGGCTAATAGACCTTAACTATGTAAGGTCAAGGAAAATAAATGAATATATTTATTGAGAATTAGACCTTGTTTTAATGACTTCTAATAAGCTGGAATTCTGAATTTGGTTACAGTTGTGGAAAACTTGGTTAAGTTTAAAAGGTTAAACATTTTACTTCTTTTGGTAATGGGCTGGTTAATCCAATGATTAAGAAAAGAACCAAGCAGAGAAATGCAACCCTTCGGTACGAAGGAGAAGATGCATAGCAATTTAGAAGACAGATTTAGTCTCTCTTAGCTCCGTACAACTGTAACAGGAATGAGGATAAAGGATCAGCATGGTTGCTGAAAGTTGATCTTAAATATTAAGATCATATCCAAATCACTTGAGCTGGATGTGTACTCTCAATGGGAGGGTTTCGTAGGACTTTGACATATGCCAGCTACAACACGGTGACTTCATGAAGGCGGGGTCTTCATGACGACACAATGTTATAGCTGACATATTACAATGCCCTTCTGAATTAAAACATCAAGATTACATAAGCTGAATATTAAGTTCTTGGCTGGGGATAGGAGTATGATCACGTATACGAAGTGACTCTGGAGGACTAAAGATAACTAGACACACGGAGTCGTTGGGAATGACACCGTATGTCTGCGTATCTTTAGTTACCATGAGTGCCTTCCTATATTCGTTCATATTGCTAGTTGGAAATTGGAAGTTAGAATTTGACCTTAAATTGGAAGGACTGGTAGGAACTAGGAAAGACCATTCTAGATAACAGGTGAAGTGAGGTGAAGGATGTATTTCATTGGTGTGTATCACATCCAGGAATATGATCATGTAAAGCATGTGAAAATCTTTGGCCAAAGTATCGCAAGTGTTGGTTGCGTTGTCCTAATCACCTAATTTAAGATGCAGGATGTCAGATGAATATCAGGAATAGATATTCAGATAGGCTTCTGAAATGGATCACTTCGATAAACGGAAATGGTAAAGAAAACCTTGTATATATATTATACTATGCATGAATGAACATGAAGGATCGGTAGTTGCCGAGTCATGAAATGAGAGATCGTTGAAACTCCGAGCCATGAAAATGGGAGATCGGTAGTTCTTCGAGTCATTTACAACAGCATATAGAATCTGTTATAAGATTGAATGGCACTGAATGTGTGTTCCATATTGCAAATATGTGAATAGGGAACATTAGTTTTAAAAGGAAATTGTGTGTTTCAAACTGCATTGTTTGGGAAGAGAACAATTATTAAAACTTGAACGTGTGTTTGAATTATATAATTCATAACAGAGAACGTTTTATAAAAAAAAATAAAAAATAAAATTTTTTCCCTTGTTCTAGTATCTTAAAATGGGGATGTTACATTGAGAGCATTAAAACACAAAGAAGGAAGAAGTGTTAAACCAGAATATTTTGTAGAATATATGGATGAAGTTCACCAACAAGGGCATAGAAAGTTGGAGAAGTGTTTTCCTCAATTTTGAACTCAGGAAAAAATGAGTCCACCCCAGAAATTTAGTCACAATGGATTAAATTCAGTCAAAATCATATAAGTGTTAAAACCAAGGTTTTTACAGTTATGGACCTCTCAAGCACATTTACAAGCTAGTTACAAGATTCCTACCAAACCCTAAATTATGAAAATAAATTCTTGTTGTTAATTAGTCTTTTTGTGCACATTTGTAACTTACATGTGAATTATATTTGTACCTTTGATTCCCAAAATGGTATTTCCTCTTTGTATTTCTGACTTTTTTTGCACAAATAGAATTTGTATGCAACTTACGAACATGATTTCAGATCTTGATTGGGACTCAAATTTCTAGAGAATTTTATGGATTTTTGGCCAAACATTTTGTTACCTATGATTTTTTACAAGATCTTGTATGAGAGGAAAATGTATGAGACACAATGTTCATGTTTTTAAGGAAATAAAAAAGAGATATGTTGAACTTTTCTTCATGTTATCTTTGGAAGTAAGCATGAATTATTATGTAATGTTTTTATCCTTATGCATTCCTTTCATGCATGTTTTTGTCGTGAAAATGTGCAACAAGGAAATTGACAATTTCCGAGCACGACAACTATACCCGGATGTCAAAGTTATCATGTTTTATCATTCCCAAGCACCCCAAGAAAAATACGTTAGTTTTTTCCCCCCTAGTTTGATGTCAAATTTATCCCCTAGGTGATTTAGGAAAGTATACTCATTCCCCCTAGGTGATTTTAGGGAGTTTTGAAAAGATGTTATCTTCTGGCAGTATTGGGAAGGGCTATCGCTGGCCTTCCCAGGACTGGGGTCAATCCCCTAGAGTGGAACAAAAGGGAAAAATTAAACATGGAGATGAAATGAAGACCTTAAAACATCATCAAAATTATTTTGGAAGGCTTTAGGAAGTTCTGAAAGACTTGGAGCATTCTGAGTGGAAACAGGGTTCACAAGCCTAGGAAGTTCACATGCCTAAAACAACTACTAGGCTTCAGAAGAAGATTTCGGGAGCTACAGATGGAGTTAGAAGTAAAAGAAATATCGTCAGAAATAGGATTCCAATACCTACATTATGGTGAAATAATATTTTTCACAAAACTTTGGTGTACTAGGTTTGAAGGCAGTTTTTCTCAGGCACAAGTGGACTATAAAATAAAAAATCATATTTTTAGGGATAAAATTGAATAATAAAGACATTATACCCACACCATTAGATTCAAAAGGCCATTTCCATTCAAGATCATATAAATGTTTTCCAAAACCTTCCACTGGGAGCTCAAGTTATCATTGTTTCAAGTTGCCCTCTTCGGGACAGTCATTTTTTTGAAGAGGACACGTGTTAGCACCAAGAGCTTGGTTGGATTTCATGTCCTTGATGTCCCTAAGGTCAGGTACATCAGCCCTTGGAAAATTCACCCATCCCCCATAAGGAGTCTTCTGGACACCCATGTGACCTCCTTTCAGCCCCCAACTGCATTTTTGGAGCATCCATTCCCTGTCGTTGGATTGGGTGCCACGTTTCACCTCCAGGACGACCGTGGAAACTGATGTACCTTATGTACATGAGGTGGGGGAAATCAGACATGGGAAAATTCACCCAGCCCCTAGGAGGAGTCTTTTTGACACCCACGTGACCGACTTTCAGCCCCCAAGTGCATTTTTCAAGCAAATCCCCCGCTGTCGGATCAAGGACACTTGACATCACCTTGACCACCATGGGAATTGATGTACCTCAAATCCATGAGGTTAGGGACATTAGAGACATAAAAATTCACCTAGCCCCTCCGTGTTCATGTTTTGAAAGTTTAAATCTGGCACTTAGCCATTTCTTCCCCCTAATTTGTCCTTCACAACTTCATACCTTGCCATGGCTCCGTGCATGATTGTGTAGACACCTGGTCCACCATTGCTGCTCCAAACCAGATATTTCATGACCAAAAAAAATCTCCAAACCATGAATGCATAGAAATATTTAGGCCTTAGAGAAAAATGGAGTGAAATGACGAAGAACGAAGAGAAAAATGGAGAGTTTTTGCCAGATAATTGTGAAGTCACCCGATCGAAAAATCCTCATATCTTGCAAGAAACAAGTCAGATCGAGATTCTGTATTTTACGGAATTCAAAATTTTTCAAAGTGATAAAGATCCAACAAAAAAGAGGTCAAAAGGTGCCCAGAATCATTTTCTCTAACAAAATCCTCCCTTTGTGCACCGATTCACATTTGTCAGATTTCCCGTCATTCCGGCAATGAAAATGAGCTAAAAAATTACACACGAGCTCCAAATGAAAAACCTATCACAATGGAGTTGTTTTCATTGCAAATGGAGACAAAAACTAGACCTGTAAATTTTGAGCTCCATTAATGGCCGCCATGACAAATCTATGCCCGAAGCCACTCCCAGGTCAAAATTTCAAAATTTATTTCCAGGTATTCTAGTGGGAAAAACTATGTGAAATTCGGATGGTGTGATCATAACAACAAGAAAATTCCAAAAAAGTATGTTCCATCACAAATCGAGCACTGGAAACACACTTTCTAAAAATAGTAAGTTTTCCTATACATGCTTGCTATTTTTGGCAAGTCTTCATCAAAAACGGCTATGGAAAGAGCAGTGTACACTTGAAGATCTCCAAAAGTGTAGAATGATTATTTGGAGAAAAAAATAGTGGAAATGACCATTTACTAAAAATAGTAAGTCACATTCAAAGGGTAGTTTTGGCACAATGGGACATTTAGAACTTCGCTGCATTTGGAGCTTTCCATCAACGAGGATCAACCGACTTCATTGGGAATGGCATCTCCTCTTCTTCTTCTCTCTCTCTCTCTCTATTTTTCTCTTCTCTTCCCGCCAACTTTCTCTTACTTTCAAATGTTCTAATTCTTTGTTGGGGTTTTCACTTTTTGATATGCCTTTAAGTCACTTAAAAGTGACTTTAGAAACATAATGTAAATTAAGTCACCTTGCTATTATAAAAGGGACTTAAATATTTGAAGTGGAATATGAACAGTCTTAAGCCATATTAAGGTATTCGAAATTTCATGAGGAAGATGAAGAGTCATATTATATTCTATAAATTGTAAAGCCATTCCCATTTCAAAGGGTTAGTGATTGATCTTGTAAACTCAAGAGTATATTGCATCTTGAGAGAACAAAGGAGATAACCATTTTATTCTATTCTTGCCCCTTCTCAATTTCTCCCATTTCTCCACTATGTACAACTTTTGTCTAAGCAATCAATATAAGGAGTTTCTAGATTTCTTTAACTAAGGGGTTTCATGATAGTTTGTGTTCATCAAATTCTATTTGGTCTTGTTGCTATTTGTAGGGTTGTTTCTTCTCATGAATGCATGTGTCGAAGTTTCTAACTAGTGGGTGAAGGAATCTAATTTTCTACCTACAACATTAGTTCTCTTACCTCTTTTCTCACTCCCCTTTCCCACTCTACATATGAAGACTTCCCTAGCAAGAGATTGCTAGGTTTTCCGCAGGGTCAATGGAGTGCGCCTGTTGGATCCCTGGTCAAAATGCCACCACATAAATTCACCTTTTCATCTGCATGCACATACAACAACTGCATCGGTTAAGTAGAGGGACTCAAATTCACAGAGTGTTGGAAAGATAACCACCAATTTGTCCTCGATAAATTTTCTCACCAATAGTTTTTGGCACGCATTGTGTGGTAAATTTAGTAGCATCTTCACCTAAATATGACCGCAAGGTTTCAAAATATTATAAAAAATCAAATATTGAAAAAGAAAAAGAAAAAAGAGTTCATGAAATTCCATTGCTAAAAGACATACTGTTGATTTTTGCATATGTCTATTCATATTCCCACTTCAAGAATTTCAAAAAGCTAGCTGAAGGAAGACACACTTGGTTGAGTGGGTCAAGAGGGGTTGATGATTTCAATTTCGAGGCTTCACAAAATTAGTAAGAACAAATTAGAGATAATCCATACTTCTTCTCTCAAGGCTCCTCTCCATCTGGCTCTTCACGAAGTTCATCGGGAAATCCTATCAAAACTCCTGTGGATATTCCCCTTTCAATTTCTCCCTTTTTTTAACCACCATTAAGCATTGAGCTCCTATAAGAAGAAAAATTTGAAGAAGCAAGAGCAGAAGAAGAAATGACAATGGCAGACGAAGAAGAAAAACCTCAACCCTTTGTTCCATGGGGAAGGAATACGGGTCCGCTTGCTCTTGAACCTCCTCTTCATGATCTACCAACGGGTTCCTGCAAGAACTTTCCAAAGTTCAAAGGTGACAGAACACAACATCCTAAAGAACACATTGTTGCTTTCACAACATCATGTGGAATTCTTGGTGTCTAGCATGAGGATGTTGATGTAAGATTGTTCATGGAGTCCCTCCAAGAAAAAGCAATAGAATGGTTCTACCTCCTGCCTGCCCAATCCATCACTAGTTGGGATGACATCAAGGTTGCCTTCGAGGAAAGATTCAAATCAACTGAAGACTATCAAGACCTCTTGGTGCAGTTAGCTCAAATGAGGAAAGGAGAAAGTGAAACGATGAGAGACTTCATGGCTTGTTTTGAATGGTTACTTCGTAGGATACCAGAAGAAGATTCACCCTCTAAGAACAATATCAAAATATTCTTCATAAATGCTCAATCACCGGAGGTAGGATTTCTCCTATGAAGAGTTCAACCAAGGAACATTGTAGAAGCACAAAGGAGGGCCATTAAATTAGATGACGATCTTATCCTCTCTGGAAAGATCAAGATTCCATCAAAGTGGAATGCCCAACATCTTGGAGATGAGAGAACTAATCCGTCGCTGCAAAATTTGGCAAATGAAATGGCCTATTTGAAGAGGGAATTATTTGAATGAGTTTATTCTCAAATAAGCAACACAAATCAGATCATGGGAGCACCCCAAAGGCTCACCTTGGAGGCCCCACCCATGAACATAAATTGCAGATTTCAAGAAGATGAAGAAGAGCTTGAACAAGAAAGTGAAGGTGGCGATTTCATAGAAAGTGATGAGTTTGAGAATGATGCACAAATCAAATTTTGTGAGTATTCTATAGGTTATGAAGAAGATGAAGTAGATGCACCAAATTTCTCATGTGTGGTATTCACTCATTCTTAGTCTGAGAAAAGAGCATCTCCCTCCACTACTGCAAAATAAAACAAGGTTGATGATCCTCTTATGGCGACTCTGAAAAATAAAATAATTAGTCAAGGATCCTCACTTCCATCCTCCATGAATTCTGCATTGTTGGATCCTTATCCCGTAGCAATTATCAAGACTCCCATAATCCCAAGCAATTCTTCTGATGTCTTTTCCAAATCTAAACCCAAATCTGCTCCTAAAAAATCTAGTACTTTAAAGGCTTCTAGTGTACCTTTCAAAATAACCTCCATTTCTCAAACATCAAATCCTGCTCCCAAGCCTATCCAAAATCCAAAATCAGTCCCTTCACCCTCCTTATCTGTACCTGCTCCCTTTTACTTCATAAAATATGCAAATAAAGCCAAAGTGCAGATTATCGAAACTAAATATTTACAGACCCATCCTGAATAGTTCGAGAGGTTTGTTCAATACATCAGAATGGTAGTCTAACACCCAATGATGTGGCTCATCGACCTAAAGCAATACTACCAAACCCACCTACACCTCCCTCATAGAACATGCTTTCTCTGAGTGCATCAAAGACTGATAAAGTTGAACCTTTTTATGTCTCACTGCTTGTTGGAGAATATGTATTGAGAAATTGCATAATAGATTCTAGTGCCTCAGATAACGTGATGCCTTTAAAGGTTGCTAAAGCTTTCAAGCACACCATGGCTCGACCCAGTGGATCTTGTTACTCTTTAGAGTTGAAAAAGGTCCCACTTGTAGGGAAGGTCAAAGATGCATAGGTGTCTCTCGCCAAATTTCCAGACAAGAAGATTTTAGCGATGATTTTGGTAGCCGATGTCCTAGCCTCATTCAAAATGTTGTTGAGTAGAATTTTCTACCGAGACTTGGGAGGTAAAATTAAGATGAATTGGTCATCTAAAACCATACCAGTGAAGGGAGACATGGAGAAATTACTTCCCGAGAAGAAGATGAGGTACAATGTGTAAAATTCCGGAAGCCCAGAAGCTAACATTTTGTACCAAAATACCAGGTGGATGAATCACTTGGTGACAACCGAGGAGGAAGAAGATATTCCCATCTTGATAGGTCTAGACATGCCTTCCCAAATAGATTTGGACTTTGAAGAAGCACTGAGGAGATTTGAGTTACAAGAGGGCAACCTCGAATTGCCAGATGATGCAGACCACAAGGAAGAGGAGATTGTTCTCGGTGATTTTCAAGAAGATAAATCAGTTTATATGCTTTTCCAAGATGAGGAGTTATTCTCATTCCCATTTGGGGATGAAGATGATCTCAGTCAGGCCATCTATGGAGAGAAAAAATCATCTTGTGATGAGCCCGTAAATGTTTTGAAAGAAATGTCTATGCAAGAAATGCTTAAAGCTGCAGAAGAAACTAAAGATCCTGAGCTCAGTCTTGAGCTCCTGATACAAGCCACAAATCTGCAAGACAAGCGTGAAGTTGGTTTGTAATCCTTAATTGGTGTGAAGGTTGGCCACATCAAGATAAAGTAATATGAAAAATATGATGCCACTGCAGAGCTAATGATTGATGGATGTAATAATGAAATGGAGATATTTTCATTCTCATTTGAAGATGAATCTCTTTTTGATGAAGGATCATTAGATTTCAGTGATTCACAAGATGATGAGATCTCTGTGAAAGAACTATTGGATATAGTAGAATTTGTAGAAGACTCCGAGCTGATTCTTGATCTCTTCACTCGTGCCATGGTCATATAAGAAAAGTATGAGGCCGTGTCCAATCATTCCGTCAGTACTCAAGCACCTCACAATGGAGTAAAGGAAACATATAAGTCTGAGGTTTCTCATGGAAGAGATGTCAATGAGCATAGACGTAGGAAATAAAGTAACTCAGAAGGTTCAAGGAATTGGAACAAAATTCAGCATTGGGGCAGCGATGAGACACTCGATGGAGAATCAGCTATATGGATAAACATGGAAGGCAACTAGTGCTATGAGACCAATTTCAAAGAACACGAAGGTAGTGGAATTTTCAAGCAAGGACCTGAGCATCAAGAAGCTCACATGGAATCAATCCTACCAAGTAAACAAATAAATGTGAAAGCACCTAGATTTCATAAGAAGCTAAGGAGGGGAGGCTACTTTCTGGAACCCGTCAACGGCTTTAAAAAACGTCATCATTTGGTTTTTCCTCTTCAGGGGTAAATTTTGAGAAATGAAAAGTACTTCAGTGAAAGTGGGTTATCCCCTAGCTTATACCATAGGTGATTGCTAGGTGTGTTTCCCTTTCCATTGTGTGTGTTTCCCTTCTTGTTGTGTGTCATGTGTTTCCTTTCTATCATTTTGTGTGTGTGTGTTTCCTTCTTCTAATCTTCCTCTCTAGAAGTTGTGCATGACTTCGCAGGGCCCAATGGATAAGGCACTAGTCAACAAATTATATGGTCTAAAATTGAGATTATAGATTCCCATGTAATTCCTTTGCTCCACTCATTCCATGTCATGTCCCTAAGCTAGATCCAGCTGTTGTCGTGAAAATGTGAAATAGGGAAATTGATAATTTCTAAGCACGACAACTATACTCCGATGTCAAAATTTTCATCATGTTTTATCATTCCCAGGCACCCCAAGATAAATCCATTAGTCTGTTCCCCCCTATTTTGATGTAAAATTGGTCCCCTACGTGATTTAGGAAAGTCTACTCATTCCCCCTAGGTGATTTTAGGGAGTTTTGAAAATATGCTATCTTTTGGCAGTATTGGGAAGGGTTATCGCTGGCCTTCCCAGGACTGGATTCAACCCACTGGAGTGGAAAAAAAGGAAAAATTCAACATGGAGATGAAATGAAGACCTTAAAATATCATGGAAATGATTTTGGAAGGCTTTGGGAAGTTCTGAAAGACTTGGAGTAGTCTAAGTGGAAACAAGGTTCATAAGCCTAGACAGTTCACATGCCTAAAAAAACTGCTAGGCTTTAGAAGAAGATTACGGGAGCTACAAATGGAGTTATAAGTAAATACAAACATCTTCATAAATAGGATTCCAATACCTACATTATGGTGAAATAATATTTTTCATAACACTTTGGAGCATTAGGTCTGCAGACAGTTTTTCTTAGGCATAAGTGGAGTACAAAATAAAAAATCTGATTTTTCAGGGATAAAATGGAATAATAAATACATGATAACAAAACTGTTGGATTCATAAGGTCATTTCCAATTAGGATCATATACATTTTTTCCAAAAACTTCCACTGGGAGCTCAAGTTATCATCATTTCAAGTTGCCCTCTTCGAGACTTAGTCATTTTTTTCAGGACACGTGTCAACACTAAGAGCCTGGCAAAATTTCATGTCCCCAAAATTCCTGAGGTCAGGTACATCAGCCCTTGGAAAATGCACCCAAACCCCTTATCGAGTCTTCTAGACACCCATGTGACCTCCTTTCAGCCCCCAACTGCATTTTTGGAGCATCCATTCCCTACCGTTGGATCGGGCACCATGTTTCACCTCTAGGACGACCATGGAAACTAATGTCCCTAATGTACTTGAGGTGGGGGACATCAGACATGGAAAAATGCACCCAACCCCTAGGAGGAGTCTTTTGGAAACCCACGTGACCAACTTTCAGCCCCCAGGTGCATTTTTCAAGCAAATCCCCTACTGTCAGATCAAGGACACTTGACGTCGCCTTGACCACCGTGGAAATTGATGTCCCTCACGTCCCTAAGGTGAGGAACATTAGGGACATAAAACTTCACCCAGCCTCTCCATGTGCATGTTTTGAAAGTTTTAATTGAGCAATTAGCCATTTCTTCCCCCTCATTTCTCCTTCATAACTTCATACCTTGCCATGGCTCCGTGCATGATTGTCTAGACACTCGGTCCACCATTTTTGCTCCAAACCAGATCCATCATGGCCACATAAACTCTCCAAACCATGAATGCATAGAAATATTTAGGCCTTAGAGAAAAATTGAGTGAAATGACGAAGAACAAAGAGAAAAATGGAGATTTTTTGCCAGATAACCGTGAAGTCACTTGATCGAAAAATCCTCATATCTTGCAAGATACAAGTCGGATCGAGATGATGTCTTTTGTAGAATTCATCATTTTTCAAGGTGATCAAGATCCAAAAAGCAAGAGGTAAAATGGCACCTAGAATTTTTTTCTCTAACTCCCTTTGTGCACCGGTTCACATTTGTAGGATTTCCTGTCATTCCAGCAATGGAAACGAGCTAAAAACTTACACACAAGCTCCAAATGAAAAACCTATCACAATGGAGTTGTTTTCAATGAAAATAGAGACTAAAACCAGACCTGAAAATTTCAAGCTCCATTAATGGCCGCCATGACAACTCTATACCCAAAGCCACTGCCAGGTCAAAATTTCAAAATTTATTTCCAAGTATTCTAGTGGGAAAAACTATGTGAAATTTAGAGGGTGTGATCGTAATGTAAAGAAGAGTCCAAAAAATTATGTTCCATCACAAATTGAGAACTACAAACATACTTTCTAAAAATAGTAATTTTTCCTATACATGCTTGCTATTTTTGGCAAGTCTTCATCAAAAGTAGCTATGGAAAGAGTAGTGTGCACTTAAAGATCTTTAAAAGGCTAGAATGATTATCCAGAACAGAAAATAGTTGAAATGACCATTTACTAAAAATAGTAAGTCACATTCAAAGGGAAGTTTGGCACAACGGGACATTCAGAACTTCAATGAATTTTGAGATTTCCATCAACGAGGATCAACAGACTTCATCAGGAACGACATCTCCTCTTCTTCTTCTCTCTCTCTATTTCTCTCTCCTCTTCCCCCCAACTTTCTCTCACTTTCAAATGTTCTAATTCTTCATTGGGGTTTACAATTTTTGATATGCCTTTAAGTCACTTAAAAGTGACTTTAGAGACATAATGTAAATTAAGTCGCCTTGCTATTATAAAAGGGACTTAAATATTTGAAGTGGAATATGAACAGTCTTAAGTCATATTAAGGTATTCGAAAGGTCATGAGGAAGATGAAGAGTCATATTCTATTCTATAAATTGTAAATCCATTCCCATTTCAAAGGGTTGGTGATTGATCTTGTAAACTCAAGAGTATATTGCACCTTGAGAGAACAAAGGAGATAGTCATTTTCTTCTATTCCTCCCCCCCTTCTCAATTTCTCCCATTTTTCCACTATGTACAAATTTTTTCTAAGCAATCTATACAAGGAGTTTCTAGCTTTCTTTGACTAAGGGGTTTCATGATACTTTGTGTTCATCAAATTCTATTTAGTCTTGTTGCTATTTGTAGGGTTGTTTCTTCTCATGAATGCATGTGTTGAAGTTTCTAACTAGTGCGTGAAGGAATCTAATTTTCTACCTGCAGCATTAGTTCTCTTACCTCTTTTCTCATTCTCCTTTCCCACTCTACAGATGAATAATTCCATAGCAAGAGATTGCTAGCTTTGCCGCAAGGTCAGTGGAGTGCCCCTGTTGGATCCCTGGTTGAAAGGACACCACAAAAATCCACCTTTTCATGTGCATGCACATACGACAACTGCACCAGTTAAGTAGAGGGACTTAGATTCCCAGAGCGTTGGTAAGAAATCCACAAGTTTGTCCACCTGACAAATTTTCTCACCAACACATGTATAATATTTATCACAAGTGTTTATTATATTAAATTATTTACTTTCCAACTAAAATGAGATAATTTTTTACTTAATTGAAATACAATTTTTCCTTTCCTTATTGATTTATCTCTAAATTAACCATTCCTTTTTTCTCACCTTTTAGCTTATATTCCTTTCTTAGGAGTAAAATCATGCCTATACAAGCTAGTTTTTGTAAATATTGTACATATTATTTCTTGTTCACTTTGAATTTAAATAAAGGGTGTCACCCCTAAAAATAGAAGAGGGAATTTTTTCACACATGTTGTTGATGAAGAACCATAGGTTTCCTATGAAAAAATATTTTGTTGATAAGAATATGAATGCACAGTACAAGAAGCACACATATAAGAATAGAATATAAGTGTAATATCAAGTAGGAGATATGGTATTAACTAATTTGTGAAAGAAAATTTTTCCTTAAGGGACATATAATAAGATAAAATGGAAGAAAAATTGACCACATAAGGTTTTAATGAAATTTGCATAAAACATGATTATGAGATTAAGTTGCTAGAAGGAATTAATATCTCAAACATAATTAATGTGGTAAATTTGTATCCATTCCACACAATTTAGGGAAGTTTTGAAGGTTAAAAATTGCTTGATGGTGGGGTGGACAGGAGAAAAATTGTGCTAAAAAGAGTGCACAAAGAAGTGAAAGTATTAATTGTGACTAGAATCAAGAATATGCACATGAAGGAGTATAATCAACATTTATTCAATCAGAAAGGGAAGATAATTGAAGATGCAACCTACACAAGTGTTGTAATCCTTAATTAGGACCTTAATTTTTTAAATTTACTTGAGATGTATGATGTAGGTGAATTTTAATTCACATGAAATCATGTATCATCCAAAAATATTTGAGTCATTTTTTTACATTTTGTTTTACATTTTTAATGTTAGTGGGCCATGTTATGAAGGAGTGTGTTATAAGTAAGACAAAGTGTCTTATGTTATAATTTATATCGAGTGAACACTATTAATGGATAAAATAATTATAGTGTTCAATCCCATTGTATAATGTCTAGTTTGATGTGTAGTGCATGCAAGTTGAAGCATTCTTTATGCAAGTTGTGCAAAATAGGGAAGTGAGTCTTACAAGAATTTTTGGGTTAGAAAAATATTAATAACACTAAATAAGTTATGAAATTATATGCAAAGACACATAATCTTAAATTAAGTTACAAAATACTACCAATTTGAATTTGAAATAACAAAGTAATTTTTATAGCAATGAAATACTTTTTAGAAACCAAAAAGAATTGGAGAAAAATTTCTTAAATATATGAGAGATTGTAAAGATTAATTGATTTTGTAGCGGGTCTTGTTACAATATTCATTTCCTAATTCCTTGAAAATGGGCCATGGTATTCTATATTTTTAGGGCAGATTTGGTCCTACATATACATGTGTACTCCTTCCTTTTCCTTTTCTATCTTAAATTCAATATCCAACATATTCAAAGTTATAGATTTAGTTTTCATCATATGGACATTGAATACACTCATGTATTGTAGGTTTCACTTTTGGAAGCATCTGATGACCATTCAAACAATATAAAAATCAAGAAAAGAAAAAGATTGTTTACACACTTTGGTATGTTTTCCTTTAAATCTAGAAAAATTCATTTATTTTTTTAAAGGCATGAAATGTATATTCCTGATTATGGGTATTAGGTAATCAGAAGAATTAATTTGTCTTATATCCCTTAATCTTGACTTACATACACAAACAAAGCTTAAACATGTTATTTCACTCTCTCATAAGGCCTGTAAATACTTTTTATTTTCCTAATTTTCTTGTTAGACAACTACAAGAATGAACTCATTTATCATAGAAATACAATATATCATATCATACATCTGCATACTTCTGCTTGTAGTAGTTTGTGTTCCTAAACACTACCATCTAGGTTGGATAGAATGATCATACAATTTTGTCCATATTCAATTATTTTGTCCACAGAGGCCTAACATTAATATTTTTTTATGTTTATCCTATCTCCACTACCTATTTAACCTTTGTTAAGAATCACATACGAGTAAATGTAATTTATATGTATTCATTTACTCACCTATAATTCTCAATATTTCCTCTTAAAAATACTTATCTCAAGTCTTAATATCAAAAATTTTCCCTAGTCTTCCTTAAATCAAGAGAAGACATTAAGAATGACCTTGATATAGGTATAAATAAATATAAAATAAGTTAATATCATACCAAGACAATTCAAAATAATCTTTATTCCAAATTAGGAACTTTCCAAATATCTATAATCTAAAGGGAACTTTAAAGGGGTTTTTATTCAAGTAAATATCGATATGCAAAAACTTTATTCTAGCACTATATTTTGGCACTTTATTCAACAATCACATAGGGTAAATATCAAGTACATATCTCTAATTCCACTATTAGTGTTGAGGCGTAATGTAAAATATAGGGGAGGCACTCTAAGCTTGTATACATTATTGCACAAGCACTAGTAGAACTACATGGATTTTAAGCCCCTCATTTGAGAAATGTAGTGCACAACTTATAATCAAGAAGTGGGTTGGCCACTAAGGGTATTATAACTCCAAAAAACATTGATTTTAATTATATAATGCATCAATTTGAGTTCTATTACATGAAACTAGGGTTTCTATCATTACATGAGGATGTAAAAGTATTATGGAAGAAGCGAAGGTATAGGAGGTGGCTAAAGATAAAGATAAAGTGACCTAGATTGATAAGGAAGTACAAATAAGTTCTAAGAACTAGAATGAAGTAGGGTGAAATTATTTGTTTTTACAAACTCCTAAATATATGAATATAAATTAGGAAATGTAAAGGACACGTCACAGGGTGATTAATGTAAAAAATTAATAAACATTAACCATATAATCTAGAATAAATATTTTAATACTTGTAGATGTGGTAAAATGATATAATGATAACTTAGAACACATAAATGGATAAGTAATTAGTTATGAAGAGTGGTAAATAGATGAATTGGGTGTGTAATAGGGTGAATCTATAAATGTTTCATCTCAAAATTTGAAACTGAATCTGCTCTTATGCAAGATGATAGAACTATTCCTAGAATTTTTTATGGGCTTGGATCCTTTTGTATGGTCTTAAACATATGCATATTGGGATTTTTTAACTTCTCTTTCAGTTCACTTTCCTATAAATGAGGTTCATTTTCTATTGTTAGGGATCAAAAAACTTTATTACTACATGTAATGACTTATAACAAATAAAAATCCTAAACACCTACAAAAAACTTCATGAAACAATTAGATTTAAAAATGAGAAATATTTGTGTGTGTGATGTTAGAATAACCATGGTAATCAACCCATTCTAAATCAATCCAAGTGCTACAATACATACCCTTAAGAAGTATTAAACCTCATGAACTTTTCCTAGTGTAGGCGCAAGTGTGCATGCATATCTAAGTTAACCCATTGTGTATTCCCTTATGTGTCTTAAAAAAATATAATGGGATAACTATACAGTGTAAAATGTACCCATCACAATATTAGTGTGTTGTGGTGTTAGATTAATCTCTTTTGTCCCTTGGAGACATTTGGAAATGCATGGAGTGACTTCTTCTTGTTAAGATATGGCTCTAGGACCTATTCATACTTGACAATGAAGGAAGTTAAAATCTTGAACATGGTTTGATTGCTTCAAAAATATGTAGTGGATTATCTAAATGATGAGTAATTGATTTAAGAAGATTTTGGAGATCCTTGAGTGATTTAGTGTTGATTTTTACATTAGTAACTTATAATAATACCATGTGAGTTATAAAGTGTATTTAACTTTCTTATATATGCTTCCATAACTTAAAAGAATTATTAAGGAAACCATAAGGAAGATGAACCAAATGACATAAGGTTTTCAAATAAGAAAAAGATCATTAATTGAGAGGGTTTGTGATTGTACAATTTTTTCATGATCATAATATAATTTAAATGTGTGTTTTATGGTAACGAATAGGAAATTAGTGAGGAAAGATGTAAAGTTTGGGAATAATTCCAGTGAATTGGTTGTTGCTTTCAATAATTAATATTTATTGTATGAATGAAAAAATAGTTTATAGAGATGATTAATTCAAGAGAGAGATAGAAATATATGTCAATTTATCTTATAATGTGATAATTTATCTTAACATGGAAACATATCTAAAATTTTCATTGTTAAAGGATAAACTACCAAATTTGAGTGTTTATAGTACTTATTTCTACTTTATAGTTTGGCATTAGTGTATAGAAGTTGTTTTAGCATTTTATTTTGTAGAGGAAACATATTTATCCAAATCACAACTTTTTTGACTTAGTTCTATATCAATATCAACATGTAAAGAAACATAAAAGCTAATTACACTTATATTCTTATGATTTAGTATATTTATCATGATCCCTAATTGAATGCAACTTCTCAATTTAATTTTACACGTACTACTAGATCTGAATGTTACGTAGTTTATTTATTAATTTAGTTACACATAATTTATAAGATTACTATCATAATTAGGGTTATAAATTTTAATCTGGGTGTAATTCAATGTCTTGGCCACTCATATGAATAGAAATCGTAAAGAGGATATGGGACCACCAAATCCATTAATGACCACATGGGATATCAAGGAATTAGCTTTTTTTATTTTTTGATTTTATAATTTCATTAAACTTATTTTTGGAAAAGACCAAAAATTTCAAGAAAAAGGTGGTTTTAGGGAGGCCTTAATTTATACCCTACCTCATACCACAAAGTTTCCAAGATAATCTTTATAGGTTTAAACCTTGAGATTTGAAATTTTTACGTAAGAATTTATCTTATAAGTTTTTAGTTCAATTTTTAAAATTATTTTAAATTACAACAATAATTGGTTACCAAAAATATACATTTGGATTTAAATTTGAAAATAATTTCACAAAATGAAGAGAAGAGATATCTCTTATCAAAAGTCTAAAAAATTACAGTTTAATATATACCACTTGGTATATTAAAACCACAATGGTTAAGGAATCTACCATCAATTAAAGATTCTAATTGAATTGATTTTTTGGTTATTCTTTGGAAAAATGCCAAGTATTGATAAGGTCATATTTCATAGTATTACAATCTTATAGTTAATAAATTATGACAAGTTTTTCAATTCAAAATGTATATGGGCAATGGTAAATGGAAAAAAGGTTCAAATTTTAAAAGGGGGATTAGTGATGGTATAAAATAGGTACTGTTAGCATATGGATTTACACACATACAAATGACATGCAACAGTGTGGGAACGAAGTCTCTCCTCAATGAAGGTGAGGTTTCCTTTGATAAACTGGAGCAATTTCTCAAGTTGATCCTTATTGGACTTCAAGTACTCAGCCTGTGACATTGAAATTTGTGTTTTATTGATGTGATCATTAATATAAAATTTGGGCAAAATGACCGTACTTGATGTCTCAGATACTAGTTATTTCAAACTTGATGGTGTCACACTTTTGACCTTTGCTTCAGGCTTAGTTGATACTGATGTGGAAGAAGAAACTTTCTTCGTAGCTAATTTATCAACTGATTGACTTGACAAAGGCCCTCCTTTCTTTAAGATAGTTTTGACCTTGGAAACCTCAGTCACCTTGGACTATTTAGGAGTCTCATTTGTCTTGGATTATTTAGAAGTTTCCTTAGTCTTAGATTCTTTAGGAACTTCCTTAGATATCTTTTTATCTTCCACCTTAGTGGTACCATTATCCTTTTTTTGAGAGCATGTGAAGACATCTAAGGATTGACTATTCATATATTCTATAATTTATTCATATTCATATTCTTCTTCTGAATGGTACAATATTAGCTATCTAAGTTAAATGTCGAATAAGAAAAACTATTTGTGCGTCTACCATATTTTGAACCTCGTGGAATATTGTGTCTGCTATCTTGGTATTATACTCTCTTTTCTTCTACCTGAATGGATTTACACTAGGTTTCAAGGGTATGGAATGCTCCATTTTAATGGATAAGGCACTGGTTATTGTCATATGTTTTAAAAGTGAAATTTTAAAAAATGGATGTTTTTATTGAGATCAATTTTTGAAAACTGTGCATAACTTAAGTGTTTTATATTTTTAGTTGCTTTTAATACAGTTGGTTGAAAAATTCAAAGTCACTTAAGTTCCATATTTAATGTTCATGTAAAACCTTAACTACTTTGTAACCAAATTTTGGGTTATAAAAAAAATTCAGGGGATCATTTGCGAGGGGACTTTGAGAGAGGAGGAGAAAATAATTTTATATGCAAGCTTTATTTTGAAGAAAGAAACTTTTTGTTATTTTGAGAAGACATTTTGAAGTTAATGAAATATGAACTTTGTGTCCCATTAATTATCTCTTTTAGCATTTAATGTTCTTATGTTCATTAGATGTCAGTATTTCAAATCTTACATATAAATATTGTCTTGGATCTTATTGTCAACACTATCAATATGTTTTTCTAGTTCACATTGATCAATCTCTAAATATCTACTTGCTCACGTGTGTTCCCTTTTACTCATTCTCATATAGCTGAAGAAAACTCCATTTTATTTGTGTTAGTTATTGATTTTTATCCTCCATGCAATATTAGGCTCTTCTTTTACCTAAATCTTGCATGTTATTTCCATTCATTCCTTTCCATTCCTTTCCTTCATTCCATTCCATCCCCCTCATTCAATTTTCTTTCCATTGATGTTCCAAAAAACGCCCCACATACAATTTTGAATGTATAGGTGTAAATGCGGTTTTGGTTTTCAATAAATACAACCTCACCTTCATTGAGGAGGGACTTCGTTCCTACACTGTTGCATGTCATTGGCATGTGTGAAAATCCATATGCTAATAGGTACCATTAATGAAATTAAACATTTTTAATTACATCCATGAGACTTAAATGTATATGGTACAACTTAAAACACCAAGTTCTTAACTATTTATGGGCTTAGTGGTATTATTTAGAATGTTGCTCCTCATCTTGCTAATTTAAGTTAATAACTCTCCCAAACCTTTTATTTTTCTTTCCTTGAATATATCTACTATGGAACCAAATCTTAAACTTTCCTCATTATCATCTTTGATGTTTATGTACCTTGGAAATTCAAGGATGAAATGCTCCTCTATTTTAACTACTCGTACAGTGCATAAAAAATTCTTCTCTTCCCATGGTTCATTAGGTGTTGTGTGTCTTCCTACCTCATATATAAGCTTGTGGGAACTAGTCCTTAAGTAATAAATATGATATTTTCCCTCCATTTAATTTGAGACCCTATATATGATCTTTCACAATGTACATATGTTAGGTTGGATCGGGAATGCTAGGATCCACTCAATCGAAGAGTTCATTAGTGAGAAATATGAAACATGAATTGCACAAAGAAAATACTAAGCACACACATTCAAATATGCAATTTATGAAGAAAAATGAGATTAAATGTAAAAAGGAAATAATGGCACCAAATAAAATCAATGCTCCATTTCATAGAACAATGCAAGTGATGTACATGTATAAGATGAAGAAAGTGCAGCTACCACCTAGATTAGTGGTGACTAAATCTCACTAATTGATACTTGTAGTAGAGTTTACTCCATACAAACTGTAAGCTAACTCAACACAACTATTAAGATAACTCAACATAACTATTACACCTCAACAATTATATCCCATGAGTGACTCCAAGTGAGGTCGAATATCCTGAGTACGATAATACAAATAAAGTGAGGAAAATAAATCCTACACTAACACCCCATATAAGTATATCTTAGGTGGGAAGTGAAAAAGGAAAGTGGGTTTCAAAAATATGGGCTGATGAGGTACCCACATATAATTTATCTCTCATAAATATAGAGTAAAACAAGAAAACCCAGTGGGCGAAAAATCCCCCCAAAAGAGAGGCAAGAAACTCACTCAATAAAACTAGAGAAGAAGAGAATTAGGTCTCGGTAACTCGACTTGATGATTTATCCTCATACAATGATCATCCCCAAAAGTAGAGAGAAAGAAGTGAGAACAAGAAGGTACCCTAAGAAAACTGTCAATGATGTGGTCCTCTGCATAAATATTGAAGAGAATGTACCTACACCAAACAATGTTCCTACCCTTGGGAAGGACAAAAAGGAGAACTAAAATTCATCCCTCTTCATAAAGGAAGAGTAAACCTAAAGTAATATGATCTCCACATCTAGTTTGTACCTTAAAGGTGGCATAGGTCTAGAAAAAAATTTCATAAAACATAATTGGAATGCCACTATAGTATACATGCAAGATAAAGAAAATGGTGGGGGCCCAACGACCCTCACAAAGGGATCCACAAGAATATGTGGATCTTGAAACATCTCTGAAATAGTGGAACTAACAAATTTTCTAAGGTGAGAACTCCCAATGAGAGAGATGAATGCATCCTCCAGAATGTGTGATGGTTCAATCAGAGCATATTCTTGTAATGAAATATAATTTGAATCTACAAATAGACAACTCATGTCAGGTAGACACTTGTCCCAGTGGGGTTTCTCAATGAGATAAATGTATGACAAGAATGCATTAACATCACAACATGAAGTAGGAGGAGAATACTACTACAAAGAGCTATTGGAAGTCCAAGTTGAAGAAACACTACACTCAAAGGTAGTAACTGGTGTATGTGGAGTAACGTCAAATGAGAAATAAAGATGCAATGTATCACGAGATATAATGGTCACATTTGTCTCAAAGGAATGTTATCTTATAGAACACTATTATCAAGAGTGAATGGAAGCATGAACATGGACGAAAATGATCTCTATGGAGGTAATAATAGAGAGAATGTTATAAATAGTAAGATCTTGTGGCAAATGTTCAACATGGGACACATAAGTAGTAACAGGTGTAGAAGAACACCCAAAAATGAAAGGGATGTGCGATGGCGGAGAATTTATGGTGAAACTAGAGTGGTCCTTGGAAGTGTCACTCTCAGATGGTGAAACAAGGTCACCATACAACTATCAGATAATGGTCCAACAAGTGAAAGGGAAATGAATTTTCTCAAATAAATATAATGTATCCATAGGAATAGTAAGACCAAAAAGGCCATAGACATCATTATCATCCTTTTTTAGAGGCTCATCGGGCTCAAGAACAAGACCATAGAGGTAAGGTAATCAACCATGCATAGTGAAATGATTAATAGTGGCTAACTTCCAAGACATAAAGTTATCATATTTGAGCATAAAAACATAATGGTGAAACTCCATAATGCAGATAAACACCTAAAATTATCAAAAATGACACTTTATAACTTAGTGCGAAAAGGATAAGTCCCTATAGAGTTTTTCAAGAACCCCCCAAAATGTGGCACTTTGTAAAGCAGTCTGTTTATAAAGATAAATGTATCCATTATGCAGAGCATGAGAAAACATGCAATTTTGACCAAAACATTACTCAATTATGAGTCACAGATAAAATTTTATAACAAATACAATTTCTTGTAAATAATGGCTTATTTAATTAAATTTTTGAAAAATGATTAAAACTACCGTAAATGAGAGGAAAGGGGGCCAGGCATATACTCTTCAGAACTAGGACATAACTTATATTATAATGGTTTAATTTGTGAGGGGGGATTTTTCTCCTACCAACCCAGGCCTCACCCTTCTTTTTCATTGACTTGGTTCCAAGTTTGATTTCAATTATGAAGTCAAATTCTCATTTGGGTGGGAGACCTGGTAGTTCTTCTGGAAACACATCATTGAAGTTTCATAATAGCAGATAACATTCCAAGAAATCAATTTTTTTTTTCAGTAGATTCCAAAATTTTTACTACAAATAAGGTATAACCCTTATTTTTTGGCCTTTTAAGTTCATAGCTGACAACTTCCTAATAAAAATTTCACGTTTGACACCCTGAATATCTATTGTTTTCTAAACGTCATCTAAAGAACTAATATGTTTTTCAAAAGAGTCAACTTTTACTTTATGCTAAGCTAGCTAATTAAAACCTATGATTACATCATAAGACCCCAAAGGAGTAACATAGAGATCAACTTCTGTGGAAAAACTAGGTAAGTCAAGGACTGCCCCAAAAAGACACATACTAATTGTATGAACAACATTATTCCCATAATGTACAACCCATGATTTATACATTTTTCCATCTTTTATTTTTAATTTCGATGCTAATTTATTAAAAACAAAACATTTCGTAGCTCCTGTATAAAAAAGAATAGTTACAGGTATGCCAAATAACTTACCCAGAATCTCTATGGGCATGACTTGCTTTTCAACCTGTTTGTTAGCTACTGCAGCGTGTATCTTGTGCTGATGATTACAGTCATCCTTTTTCAAAGGAAATTTATTTGCATGATGATCCTTTCCATAATTGTAACATCCTCCTATAGGTCCATTTTTAGGCTCAAATTTATTTCCAGCCTTAAAGTTATCATTCTGACCTCCATAGGACTTTTGTCTGTTATTATTTTTCTTGACAAAGTTATTTCATACATTAGCAGTGGGTTTATTTTTTGTTGTTTTTCTTATTATTATCAATTGAAAATTTATTTTTCATACCAAAATTCTTCCATGGTTCTTTCTTAGGTGCAAGAGATGATGAAGAGGAGTTCAAAAATTTCTTTTTGAATTCTTCCTTATGAGTAGAAATTGCCTTCAATTTCTGTTCCTGCCATATGTATTTTTCAACAACCCCTTCCATAGTGGTTGGGATGTGAACATCCACCTCTCCTCCTATAATGGGATTCAGTCCCATGATAAATTTCCGTATCCTAAACTTCTCGTCAGTTTGATACTGAGGTACATACTTAAGGAGTTTAGTAAACCACTCCCAGTACTCTGTTACAGTTAATTTTCCTTGGGATAAGTTCTGAAATTTAGTCATTTTATGATCACAATAAAGTTTTGGAAGCCGTCATTTCCTAAAATAACTTTTAAATTGATCCCAAGTAATATTCGTTTCATCAATGTTTAACTCAGCCTTACGGCTATCTTACCATAAAGATGCTTCATGGGAAAGCTAATAAGCTCCCCATATTTCCTTTGTTTCCTCTGAGAAATTCCTTATCACAAAGTACTTCTCTAATTCACCGAGCCAATTCTTAGATCCATATCCTAATGTGGTGCCATCAAACTTAGGTGGACCTTTCCTTTTTATATCATTAGTGAGTTTCATGATCTTTTTAATTTCTTGGTAGGTTTACATTATTGTTATCAACACCTAAATTTCCCAAATTGGCAGCCGCAGGAGGTGGCTGATTATTATCACCATCAAGTCCTCCTCATTTCCCATTACTTGGGTTCAAGTACAACCAAACGTCTTCTACACTTGGTGGTGGGTTGTTTGTAGCATTTCCTCTTATTGTAACCATTTTCTGTTAAAAAGAAAAGTTATTTCTAAATAATCATAATTTAGAACACACATTCCATGCCAATAAATCTCATAACAGATAACCATATGTAGTTGTAAATGACTCGGTGAACTACCAATCTCTCATTTCATGACTCGGTTTATAACCGATCTCTCATGTTAACTTAAGGTATTGAATACTAAGTGTATACCAAGTATACTTGGTTCTATTACCCTGTTCTGGGTATTGAGTGTTCTGTATAAGAAACCTATCTGAATATTTGTTACCAATATTCATCTGAAATCCCATTTCTTAAACTAGGTGATGTAGGACAACGCAACAGACAGCTTGCCATACTTTGGCCAAAGATTTCCAACATACTGTTCATGTTACTATTCCTAGATGACATACTCATCTAACATAATACGTCCTTCACCCCACTCATCTATTATCTAGAATGGTCTTCACTGACTTTTGTCAGTTCACTTGTTCAAGGTTTGACCCTAACCTAGGTTAATGATATAATTTGGTATAGGGAACCACTCGCGATGACCTAGGGTATATAGACATACTCAACCAACCTAAGTCAATTGGATGTGCCTAGTTACCTTAAGTCATTGTGAGTCACTTCCTATGCTAAACCATATCCCTAATCTGACCTAGAGAGAAACTAAGTTCAAGTCCATATTTGTGTAGATCTAGATGAACCAATGCTGAGGGGTGTTGTAACATGTCAACTACAACATGTATCCCTCATGAAGACCCTAGTCTTCACGAAGGTACAGTCCTGTAGTTGGCATGTGCCAACATCCAATAGAACTACCCATATTGATGTACACACCTCAAGAAGAGGTCATTAACACTCATTTACTTCTTAAATTAAGATTCAAATTATAGCGATCCCAATGAACCCTAATTACAACAACCCTTAAGTTTTTCATCCTTAATTGATTTGTTAATGTAATACGGAACCACATAAACTTACAATTAATTTTATGTTCATTAACCTTTTTCTTAATGTGCAGTTAATTGAAAAAAGAAACAACATCCATCATAAGATTTACTTAATATAACTTAACCATTCATAGTCTGGTTAGGATCCAAAACAGGTTTCATTAAAGTAGACTTCATAGAGATGAAGTCTAATTAATTATGATCTCATGTACCAAACATCTATTTTGAAACCTATCAAGGTATTTCTCTAGAAGGAGTGAACCTTCCTTTTTCTAGATAAGTGATAGGGTTCATTATAACCTTTTTCCATTACACGAGTCATGGTAGTTAAGTTATAATTCTATTATCATGTTTTCAATAAACCATGTATGACTAGATAAAATAACATCGATGCATGCCAACTTAATAATTTGCATTCAAATAAGGGATATTGTAACTAAATCCCATACATCCAACCTATTTAGTTACAACAAAAATAAGGATCCATTCAGATAAGAATGATAACAATGTAAATAAGATTACCAATTTCCTTCATATAACTCACCAGGAAAATGACATAACAAGTATGAGTAACTCTCAATATTCTTCAATTCATCATGGCAAAATACATATTTTACAGGACCATACATTTCAGACATATTCCATGTCAAACAACATCAAGATCATTAAAGAATACAACTTTTATTCTTTCAATACATTTCAATAATGAATCAAATTTCTCTATAAAAGGTCCATAACTTTAAGAAACCAATACATCATATAATTTATTTCCTTCCTTTATCACTTACGAAGTCCATCTGTAAAAATTGCTAGCACGGGTCAGTTCATTGAACTGAGCATGATAAGCACTAAGCATTAAAACGATGTGCTTTCAACTAACTGTTTCATAAAACCAACTCTACTTTTATGAAACAGTAAGGCCAAGAAAATAAATAAATCATAAGTAATACCAACCACAAAATAAGAACAATTAAACAATCTGAATTAACATTATGAAAAGATCATGATAAAATTTGCACCCTATAACATTATATCATATAAGTAATGTTTAAACCAAATTACTTATCTCCTTTTAATAAGGGTACTATCTATTTATTTCCTATATAATTCAATCTAAATTAGAAATGCAAAAAATAACTCCATTATTTTTCCAAAATAAAGTTACTCTAAGAAAAAAGTACTATCAAACTCAATATTACTAGATTTTATAAAAAGGCATCTATAGCCAAGTTAATTCAAGCTTCATGAAAGGCTTTAGGAGGAATCATCTACAACATAAAATAAGAAATTCCTATTTTAGATGCTACATCCTAATTTAAAGTCCAAGATATAGCCTAAGTTCTCCAGTTAGGCCACACATTAGAATTAGGAAAGTATTCACTCAACAAATAACATTTCACATAAATCAACTATTACAAATATTGATTCCTTTAATACAAGTCAAGTGAATAAGTAAGAAGTATCAACAACTACTCAAATGCATTCATGAAAGTAATGTAACTGAACCTGTTAAATTTATAACAAGATCTATACAGAAGAGGGAAGGACAAACTGAGAGAAAACAAGTTAGAACTTCCCTCCCAATTTGGTTAAGCTGAATATCAATTCACAACTCAGAAAGGAGAATGCAACACATAATCTACAATAGTTTCCAAAAGAGACAACAAGGAAAACTTTAACTCAGAGACTAGAAGAGAAATGAGTCAATCAATCATGTTTAGATGAGGATTCCAACATTCTATCTCAAGTAAAGAAGGTCATAAAAGGACTGGTACAAACCCAATCACAACATCCTTTAACTCTTTTAAAAATAGAAATCATGCACTAGAGGATGCTAAAATGAGTATATGACTAGAGAATTCAAATCAATTCTCAAAATAAGGCTCCCCATCATTACACAATTATAGTATCAGTAGAACATTATCCATATCAAGAAGGAGATGAAATAACAAGAATTGTTAAACATCTACAGGAAAAATAACAGCCTTCAACAGTCATTCAAAATCATTAAAGTATCAGTCAAGAAGCCATAGACTACTCATTCCTTCTGGATGATGGTGCAACAATCGGTAAGAAAGAATCACTCTCGCATCCTCACTGAGGTGAGAGAAAACATCCTTTGAATGGACAGAGAAAGATCCATCCTAATTCAATTTCAAAAAGATGCAACACAAAGAATGACATGACATAGCTACATGTGCAGAAATCAACTACAGAGATTATTAGAATTCCTTCCATTATATTTCTATGGACATGCTCAACTGTACGCATCTACTAAGTCAACAAGACATTCTAACCCTTCAACAAAATCAGAGATCATAGAAACTGAAGTATCAAGAAAATCCCTTCATACTGAACTGATTGGTTGGTTCCAGATCACGAAACACCAACCAAAAATCCACAAATACATTCAATAAATCCTCAAAAAACCACAACAATAATATTTTAACAAGTTTACTCTAATAAGTTAATCAAGTGATTTACCCCGATCAAGAATGATAAGTTTAATCGATCAACATCTAACTCAAAAGTGAAGAATACAGTAAGATCGACATCTAACAAGCTCAACCAGAGCTACATGAATAAATTCAAATATCAACTCAAACAAAACCAACTCTCAAACTATCCTTAAACAAAATAGGACTTTATCTATCCAACCTTTAGATCAGTCCTCCAGAGATTTAAAGAAAAACCTTAATATATATAAAGCTCAGAAAAGGAAGAACTCATTCATTGTTGTATTCAAACAAGACGACTTCAAATCTTAGTATCCAAGTAACCATTACCACATAGTCTCCATAAAAGAACAATATTCGAACATTAAAGTTATAGCTGAAATGGGTGAGGGAATAAATAAAACATTTATTCTTGTTTCCACATGAGTTTGAATCCACAAATACAGAAAATCCAAACACCCATTATCAGTCCAACTTCCATCAAAATACTGAGTTCGAAAAGAATGAAAGTTTATACAGTAAAGTTCAAGAAGAAGTCACTCTTTCCTTACTATTTTTCCATCCAAAATTCTAGTTCACACAACATCGAATACAATCATCCATATATATACAGTTCGAATCAGAACTAACAATACTTTAACTAATCAAAGATGCGATAGAGAAGGACATTTTTCTTACCTTCTAACAACCATAACAGACAAACCCAGTTCCAAGACTTAAAGCAACAACATACATTTCCATAAACCATTTTTAGCAGACAGGAAGGATTCAAATATGTTCAAAATTATTCAAACTCAACAAATATCAAGGTATGATTCCCTATTAATTTAAACAAGAAACAACCCATTATCTATATTGTCTAATAAGACTCGTTATTAGAAAAATACAAAGATGTTTTAAGCAATAAATCAAGGCATTCTTTTAATATTAAAAACCCATTGATAACAAGAGAAAAGTTGTTTTAATGAAGATGATTAGAGCAAAGCAGAACAACTTAATGGGTAGATCCTATCATGCCTGATAGTGCTTCTGCTGATTCGAAGAATATTTCCAGCCGAGCCTCCACAATTCCCTCTTCTCCAAACGAAATCAACAACCCAAAACTTCTTTCTCATATGCCTCTTATACCTCCATTGGATCAAAAATAGTCCAAAGGAGCCAAAAATAGAAACAAATTGCAAACAGAACTGCTGGTTCGAAGAACCAAATATCTCCATGTAGAGCAAAAATAAAAAAGAATGAAAGACCAAACAACCTCCAAGAATTCCACTTGCATGGTTTCCTAGGCAGTTTTCTCGCCAAAACCAATGGTCATTAATGCCATTGAATTCCACTTTCCTACCTATATCTCCATGCCATTTCCATCTAAAATTGGTGAACTCAAACTTAACTAAAGCATGCATCTCTAACTTTAGTGATAATGCCAACTGGGCATTCCATCAAACTTCATGCCTCCGCCATAACTGGCAGTACCATGTCCCATAAATTCAAAAATCAAATCTCTTTAATGTCATTAAAACCATCACCACCACCTCCCATTTTCCATGTGACCCCTTAGGTCCCCTTTCACCTTTCATTAGTTTAGGTTAGATAAACATTAGTTTAGGATCTGACCTTAGGCTAGTTATAAGTTATTTACCTTGGGTCATTAAACATTGCCTTAGGTAAGTTTTCCATCATAGGATAAGCCATACCCCATAGTAGTTTAGTATTAGGTAATAGGTTAGGGATTGACCTCTCAATACCTTAGGTTATTTCCAAATCCCTCACTTGTAAAACATACAACCTAGATTAGGATGCAACATGCATAGTTAGAAATAGATCTGAGGTAGGTCTAGATTACCTTAGGTTGGAATCCAGTTAGGATAGATCCTAACAGTCTAGGACTAAGGTTTTACCTTAATAGTCCTATAGTAATTCCTTTTTTTTCTTCTTACACCAACCAAGTCATAAGAAATTGACTAGAAGATCCAATTTTATACTTCATAGAAAATGTAAAACAAGGACCTCAAAAGAAGGGTCCAAAAATTGAAAACTTACAAAGGCTTATTCCTCTTTATACCTTCCATTCCATAATGTCGACTTAACAAACTGAATAGGTAAGAAACTGAAGCATACCTTGGATCAATGGAATTGATCCAAGGTTTTTCTGTTATTAAAAATAAGTATGCAAATAGAAATTCTGGTTCACAACTTTTACAAAGCCCAAGGAAGAATAATTTTACTTCCAAGCAACAACAACATAGAAAAATGAATCCATGAATGGCAATAATTTATCCCTTTGCAAGCATGATTCCCAACAGTCAAAAGAATACACCTTCTTAGGAAAAATCACATATCAACACTTGCAGTGTAAGGAGGAGAAATCTATCAGTTTTCCAAAGATGTTACATACTTCCCTCCTAAAAAGAATCATCGTCCCGATGATTAACTTAGCTACACAATTTACATCAAGGACAAATCAAATTATTATACTTCCATTCATATATTCCAAACAAAATTGGATTTTAAAATTCAAAAATTAGAATTTACGTAGCTGTTCATTTTAAATAGTGTGATGTCCTCCCAAAATTGGAAATTTTACTGACATAAAAAGAATAAAATCTTTAAAACTTTATCAGTCAACAGAATCAATCCTGTTTAAACAAATATGGAAAAGTAACTTTCATATCTTCCAGATTTTCCCAAGTTGCACTTGCCTCATTAAATTGATCCCACTAGACCTTACATTGACTTATTTCATGATTTCTTAAGTGCAACTGGTGAGTTTCCAGCACTTGTATAGGTTTAACCATGATTATTCCTGGGTCTTGGACCTGCAAGGAATTCCAATTTAACACATGTGATAAATCTGAAACGTATTTCTTAAGCAAAGAAATATGGAAAACATCATGCATTCATGATAAAGCAGGAGGTAATGCTAAACACTAAGCTACAGGGTTGATTACTTCAACAATTTCAAAATGTCCCACATAACGAGGTGATAACTTGGCAGCCTTGCCAAAAGTTATAGAACTCTTTTTCGGTTTAACCCAAAGAAATACCTTCTCACCAAATTTAAATTTCCTGTCAATCTGTTTCAAGTCAGCATAGCCCTTTTTCCTATCCACTACTTCTTTCAAGCGTTCATGAATCATTTTAACTTGTTGTTCCATTTCTGTAAGGATTTCAGGTCCAACCACCTCTCTATCCTCAATGTTGTCCCAACTAACAGGGTTCTGCATTTCCTTCCGTATAATGCTTCAAAAGGTGCCATCTTCAGAGAGGCGTGATATGTGTTATTGTATGCAAACTCAACTAATGGAGGTACTCTTCCCATTTATAATGCTGATCCATGCAATACATTCGTAACATATCCTCTAAAACTTGATTTACTCTTTTAGTCTGTCCATCTATTTCCAGATGATATGCAGAACTGAAATTCAACTTAGTTCCTAGAGCTGCATTAAGTGTTTGCCAAAATCTTGAATTCATTCTTGGTTCTCTATCAGATATGATTAATTCAGGTACTCCATGTAATATAAAAATATCATGTACGAATATTTTTGCTAAAACAAGTGAATCATCCTTAAGATTACCAATAATAAAATGTGCTACCTTTGTTAGTTTATCAACAACAACTAAAATAACATCATGTTTATTTCTTGACATAGGTAACCCTTGTACAAAATCCATTCTTATCACTTGCCATTTGTATTGTGGTATGTTGTGAGGATACAATAAACCAGCTGGGTGCATATGTTCAGATTTAACTCGTTGACATTCCAAACAGTGTGTCATGAATTCAATCACATCCTTTTTCATCCCTTTCTAGAAATATTGTTGTTTTATATCACCAAGCATCTTTGTAATACCAGGGTGTCTAGAAAAAGGTGAATTGAGAAACTCAGCAAATAATTTCTTTCTTAAATCATTTAGCAAAGGTATGTATACCCTATTTTCAAACCATAAGATTCCTTCATTACCGAAGTGAAAACCCTTATATCTCACATCATTTGGGTCTTCAGTAAGTGTTGTTTTTACTTGCTGAAAATAAGAATCAGATTCCATAACACTTTTTACCTCATCCTTAAACTGAGTTCTTAACATTATAAGAGCAGAAATGTGCCTCCTATGACTTAGAGCATCAGTTACCCTATTTTACTTACCTTTAATGTAACTTATTTCAAAATCATATTGAGATAAAAACTCTAACCATCTTCATTTTCTTGCATTAAGATTTGGCTGAGTAAAAATATACCTCAGCCCAAGATGATCAGTTTTTAGTTAAAAAGGTTTACCAAGACAGATAATGTCTCCAAAATTGAAGTGCATGAACAATGGCAACAAGCTCTAGATCATGTGGAGCATAATTCAGCTCATGTAACTTAAGCTTTCTACTTTCGTAAGCTATGACATAATCTTTTTACAATAGAATACCTCCAAGACCTTCCCCGAATGCATCCGTTACAACAGTAAAGTTTCCATAAGGGTCAAGTATAGCCACAATAGGCAATTAAGTTAACTGATCCTTCAAAGTTTTAAATGGATATTCACATTTCTCATTCCACACAAATTTCTTATCCTTTTTCTATAATGAATTTATTGGTGTAAAAACTTTGGAGAAATATTTAACAAAATTCCTATAGTAACCATCAAGACCCATGAAGCTTCTAACTTCATGTACATTCCTTGGTGCAGGCCATTCAGTTATATCTATAATTTTAGAGGGATCTACAGCTATTCCATAGTTTCTTATAACATGACCCAAATAGTGCACTTCCATGTCATAGAAAGAACATTTAGATAACTTACCAAATAATCATCTCTTCCTCAAGATTTCCAAAACTATCTTTAAATGCTCATGATGTTCTTCAATACTTTTAGAGTATATGAGAATATTGTCTAAGAATACAAGCACAAATTTGTCCAAGTATTCTTAAAAAATATTGTTCATTAAATTCATAAAAGTTGTAGGTGCATTTGTTAATCCAAATGGTAAAACTATGAATTCATAATGTCCATACCTTGTTCTAAAAGTTGTTTTATGAATGTCCTCATCCTTAATTCGTAACTGATGATATCTAGATCAAAGATCTATCTTAGAATATACCGATGCACCATGCATCTGATCAAAAAGATCATCAATTCTAGGAAGTGGATGTCTATTTTTAATCGTTTCCTTGTTTAACATTCTGTAATCGATACAAATCTAAGTGTTCCATCTTTTTTTTTCACAAAAATTACTTGTTCTCCCCACGGTGAGACACTCGATCTAATCAAACCCTTTGAAAAACATTCTTATAAATGAGCCTTAAGCTCTACTAATTCAATAGTAGTCATCCTATAAGGTGCCTTAGAAATAGGCTCGGTTCTAGGTTTGATTTCAATTGTGAAGTCAAATTCCCTTTTGGGTGGGAGACCTAGTAGTTCTTCCAGAAACACATCACTGAAGTTTCGTAACAGCGGATAACGTTCCAAAAAATCACTATTTTCTGTAGTAGATTCCAAAATTTTTATAGCATATAAGGTACAACCCTTATTTTTGGCCTTTTTAAGTTGCATAGCTGACAATTTCCTAACAGAAATTTCACGTTTTACACCCTGAATGTCTACTATTTTCTGCAGGTCATCTAAACAACTAATATGTTTTTCAAAATAGTCAACTTTTGCTTTATGCTCAGCTAGCCAATTAACACCTATGATTACATCATAAGACCCCAAAGGAGCAACATAGAGATCAACTTCTGTGGAAAAACTAGGTAAGTCAAGGACTGCCCCAAAAAGACACATACTAACTGTATGAATAACATTATTCCCATAATGTACAACCCATGATTTATCCATTTTTCCATCTTTTCTTTTTAATTTTGATGCTAATTTACTAGAAATAAAACATTCAGTAGCTCCCGTATCAAAACTAATAGTTACAGGTATACCAAATAACTTACCCGGAACCTCTATGGGTGTGACTTATTTTTCAGCCTGTTTGTCAGCTACTGCAGTGTGTATCTTGTGTTGTTGATTACAGTCATCCTTTTTCAAAGGACATTGATTTGCATAATGATCCTTGCCACAATTGTAACAGCCTCCTATAGGTCCCTTTTTAGGCTCAAATTTATTTCCGACCTTAAAGTTATCATTCTGACCTCCATAGGACTTATGTCCGTTATTATTGTTCTTGACAAAGTTATTTCATACATTAGCAACAGGCTTATTTGTTTTTGTTTTCTTATTATTATCAGTTGAAAACTTATTTTTCATACCAAACTTCTTCCATGGTCCTTTCTTAGGTGCAAGAGATGATGAAGAGGAGTTCAAAACTTTCTTTCTGAATTCTTCCTTATGAGCAGAAATTGCCTTCAATTTTTATTCCTGGCGTATGGATTTTTCAACAACCCCTTCCATAGTGGTTGGGTTGTTAACATCTACCTCTCCTTCTATAATGGGATCCATTCCCATGATAAATTTCCATATCCTGAACTTCTCGTCAGTTTGATACTGAGGTACATACTTAAGGAGTTTAGTAAACCACTCCCAGTACTCTGTTACAGTTAATTTTCCTTGGGATAAGTTCTGAAATTCAGTCATTTTCTGATCATAATAAAGTTGTGGTAGCCATCTTTGCCTAAAATAAATTTTAAATTGATCCCAAGTAATATTCATTTCATCAATGTTTAACTCAGCCTTACGACTATCCCACCATGAAGATGCTTCATTGGAAAGCTGATAAGCTCCCCATATTGCCTTTGTTTCCTCTGAGAAATTCCTTATCGCAAAGTACTTCTCCATTTCACTGAGCCAATTCTTAGCTCCATCTCCTAATGTGGTGCCATCAAACTTAGGTGGACTTATCCTTTTTATATCATTAGTGAGTTCAGCTGCCAGCCTTGCCTTTTTATTTTCTGGCTGATCAGGTAGGTTTAAATTATTGTTATCAACACCTAAATTTCCCAAATTGGCATTGTCCACAGGAGGTGGCTGATTTTTATTACCAGCATCATCTTCCTCCTCATTTCCCATTACTTGTTGTTCAAGTACAACCAAATGATCTCTTGTGTCCAACAGGGAAGCAAGGATCTCATCAATTTTTTGGGTAGTTGCTGCTTCTCCACCTGGTGGTGGGTTGTTTGCAGCATTTCCTCTTGTTCTAACCATTTTCTGTTAACAAGAAAATTTAAGTTTTTATCAGATTATGGACACAATAGGTCCAAGAGCTACAACCTTCAGCTCTGATACCAAGATGTAACATTCCCATTTTAAGACTTTAGAAACAAGGGAATTTTTTTATATACATAATGTTCTCTGTTCTAAATAATCATAATTTAGAACACACATTCCATGCCAATCAATCTCATAATAGATAACCATATGCAGCTATAAATGACTCGGTGAACTACCGATCTCTCATTTCATGACTCGGTTTCTAACCGATCTCTCATGTTAACTTAAGTATTGAATACTAAGTGTATACTAAGTATACTTGATTCTATTACCCTATTTTGGGTATTGAGTGTTCTGTATAAGAAACCTATCTGAATATTTGTTACCAATATTCATCTGAAATCCCATTTCTTAAACTAGGTGACATAGGACAATGCAACCAACAACTTGTGATACTTTGGCCAAAGATTTCCAACATATTGTTCATGTTACTATTCCTAGATGACATACTCGTCTAACGAAATACATCCTTCACCCCACTCATCTGTTATCTAGAATGGTCTTCACTGACTTCTGTCAGTTCACTTGTTCAAGGTTTGACCCTAACCCAGGTTAGTGACATAATTTGGTATAGGGAACCACTCACGATGACCTAGGGTATATAGACATACTCAATTGACCTAAGTCAATTGGATGTGCCTAGTTACCCTAAGTCATTGTGAGTCACTTCCTATGCTAAATCATATCCCTAATCTGACCTAGAGAGAAACTAAGTTCAAGTCCATATTTGTGTAGATCTAGATGAACCAATGTTGAGGGGTGTTGCAACATGTCAACTGCAACACTGTATCCCCATGAAGACCCTAGTCTTCACGAAGGTACAGTCCTGTAGTTGGCGTGTGCCAACATCTGACAGAACTACCCATCTTGATGTACACACCTCAAGAAGAGGTCATTAACACTCATTTATTTCTTAAATTAAGATTCAAATTATAGCAACCCCACTAAACCCTAATTACAACAACCCTTAAGTTTTTCATCCTTAATTGAGTTGTAAATATAATACGGAACCACATAAACTTATGATTACTTTTATGTTCATTAACCTTTTTCTTAACGTCTAGTTAATTGAAAACAGAAACAACATCCATCATAAGATTTACTTAATATAACTTAACCATTCATAGCCTGGTTAGGATCCAAAACAGGTTCCATTAAAGTAGACTTCATAGAGATGAAGTCTAATTGATTATGATCTCATGTACCAAACATTTATTTTGAAACCTATCAAGGTATTGCTCCAGAGGGAGTGAACCTTCCTTTTTCTAGATAAGTGATAGGGTTTGTTATAACCTTTTTCCATTACACGAGTCATGGTAGTTAAGTTATACTTCTATTATCATCTTTTCAATAAACCATGTATGACTAGATAAAAGAACATCGATGCATGCCAACTTAATAAGTTGCATTCAAATAAGGGATATTGTAACTAATTCCCATACATCCAACCTATTTAGTTACAACAGAAATAAGGATCCATTCAGATAAGAATGATAACAATGTAAATAAGATTACCAATTTCCTTCATATAACTCACCAGGAAAATGACATAACAAGTATGAGTAACTCTCAATATTCTTCAATTCATCATGGAAAAATACATATTTTACAGGACCATACATTTCAGACATATTCCATGTCAAACAACATCAAGATCATTAAAGAATACAACTTTTCTTCTTTCAATACATTT